>CM031239.1:512167360-512767360 GCA_018340775.1 Taxus wallichiana var. yunnanensis | reverse complement strand
AGTACGAATATTTTCAAAAATCCAAATGACGTCCTCATCAAGAAAGTAGAAGGGACATCTTGCAGCCCAACAAGATGATGAATCTGATGAAGAGACATCAGAAGGAGCTAATTGTGGTAAGAATCTTGTACTAGTCTCTCAAAATTCTCAGCCCACGAAGAAAGTATGGTTGATAGACTCCGGTGTAAGTAAGCATATGTTAGGTGACAAGAAATTTTTGATTCACTTAGAAACGAACAACCCACTAGAGATCAAAGTTAAGATAGTAGATGATAAAGAGTATGTTGTAGAAGGAATAGAAATGTCACCATTCCTCTGGGACCATGAAAAATGTACACTTACAAAGGTACTATATGTTCCTGGCTTGACTAGCAACCTCTTGTCAGTGACTTAGTTCTTGAATCATCACCTTAAGGTAGAATTTCTTGTCCAAAATGACATTAAATCATGTTTGATCTCCAGACAAGGTACAATTATTGCTAGATCATTTCTAAAAGATAAGTTATTTGCTTTAGATATTGTTTCATCTTCTAATAGCTTTATCTACCTCAACAGTAGAATCTACACCCTCTAGAATTTATATATGGTCACTTGTTAGTTAGTTCATTGCATCAAATGAGTTCAAAAGCAATGGTCCATGGACTACCCAAATTTTCCAATTCCTTGCCTATTTTCCCTAGTTGTCTTGCAGGAAAACAACACAAGGATCTATTTCAGTGAGAACCTTCCATGCCAAGAAGCATCTGGAGGTAGTTCATACCGATCTGAACGGCCCGCTACCTACTTTGTTTTCAGGATACAAGTACTTCCAACTGTTTGTGGATGACCACTCTCGCAAGATGTGGGTGTTTTTCCTAAAGAAGAAAAGTGAGGCTCTTCAACATTTCCAGAATTTCTATCATCGTGTTGTGAAAGAGACCAGACAACCACTTCTTCTACTTTGCTCAGATTGAGGGGGGAATTCACATCAAAGAAGTTCTTGGCCTTCTTGAACCAACAAGGCGTTAAGCAAAACTTGATTGCTCCCTACACACCCCAAAAAAATGGCATTGTTGAGTGTCACAATTGCATAGTGATGGAGATGGCTCGTTACATGCTAACAATAGCAAAGCTAGAGGAACGCTATTGGGTTGAAGCAGTACAGACAGCTGTATATCTTCTCAACAAGGAATTGACAAAGATTCTACAAAATAAAATGCCAGAAGAGGTATGGAGTGGTACAAGGTATGGAGTGGTAGAAAGCCATCAATTTCTCATTTATGAGTATTTGGTTGCACATCATACATGCATGTCCTAGCTCAGAAGAGAAAGAAGGTTGAGCCAAAGACGCTCTCGTGCATCCTACTTAGCTATAGCACTACCTCAAAGGCATACTGTCTCATGGATCCTGAGACGAAGAAAATATATGAGAGTCGGGACGTGGTTTGTGATGAGTCATCCTTTGACTCAATAGTGACAACAGAAGAACCATTACCAACCACCTCTCACCGACTAGTCTCCGAATCAGATGATTAGCCAGAGGAGACTACTCAAAGAAAAGATGTGTTGTCAGGAGAGCTATTTGTTGACCTTGGAGAACTGGAGAATGTGACTCCACATCAATCCACACGACAATGACACAGTTCTTCTCAAAAGCATCCAAGTTCTCGTCTGAAGTGGGTACAAAGCACCATCAAGGACTCACATTTACAACAACTCCCAGATACATCATTTGGAGTCAAAACAAGGAGTCAAACAAGAAATGAGGTAAACTTTGCACTCATGAGTTCACTGATTAATAGCTCCGAGCTTGATAATGTTCGTGAAGCACTTAGTCAACCTCAATGGAAGGAAGCCATGGATATAGAAATTGACTCACTCAAGAAAAATTGGACATGGGAACTTTTCGATCTTCCTACAGGAAAGAAACCCATAAGTCAGTAAATGGGTTTTCAAGACAAAATATAAGGTAGATGGATCCATCGACAAACACAAAGCACGACTTGTAGAAAAATGATATGCTCAAAAAGAAGGCATTGATTATGAAGAAACCTTTACACCCACCGAAAATCAAGACCATCAGAGTAGTATGCACACTTGCAGCACATAAAGGATGGAGACTTCAATAGATGGACATCAAGAGTGCTTTCCTATATGGTGATCTGAAAGAAGAAGTGTATATGACCTAGCATGAAGGATTTGTTGACGAAGAACATCCTAAGAAGGTATGTCGTCTCATCAAATCACTGTATGGACTGAAACAAGCTCCAAGGGTATGGTATATCAAGATCAATGATCACCTTTTGTAGCATGGGTTCACTCGTAGCCCCTCATATTCCAATTTTTATATAAAGAAGGTAGGAAAAGAAATTGTCATTCTTGTTGTGTATGTGGATGATCTTGTGATCACTGGCAGTTCAGAAGATCAGGTTGATATTGTTAAGAATGATCTCAAAAGAACCTTTGACATGACAAATTTGGGGCTACTACATTACTGTCTTGGCTTGAGATATGACAAAAGGAGCATCACATTTTTGTCTCCCAAATAAAGTACGCCAAGACACTCCTGGAAAACTACAAAATGTCATATTGTAAACCTATATCCACTCCCATGGAGAAAGGCTTGCAACTTTCAAGATTCCAAGACTCACCTCAAGTAGATGCTACTCTCTACAGGAAATTTGTTGGAGGAATCATCTATTTGACATATACCAAACTAGATCTATGTTATGCTATCAGCTATCTTTCTAGGTTCATGCAGGAGCCGAAGAAATTTCACTGGACTGCAACAAAGCATGTTTTGAGATATGTCCGAGGAACAACTGATTATGGTATGGAATATAAGAAGAATGATCAATTCTTCTTACAGGGATACATCAACTTGGACCACGCCGGATCTATTGATGATAGGAAGTCAACCACAGGATACATTTTTCATCTTGGATCTGGACCTATCTCATGGATAAGCAAGAAGCAAAATATTGTTTCTATCTCATCCACAGAGGTAGAATATCATGCCACATGAGGAGCTATGTGCGAAGCGATATGGTTACATCGCATTTTGGATGACCTAGGAATTCTGAAAAATAGTCACCTATTATCTATTGCGACAATCGGAGTGTGTTGAAGCTCGTGCAGAATCTAGTCTTTCATGAACAAACAAAGCATATTGAGATTTGTTGTCATTTCATTCGAGAACACTTCTTGACCATCACATTCAGCTCCAAAGTATTGTCCTACGAAGCACAAGTTGTTGACATCCTCACAAAATATCTCAGAAAAGTGAAATTTGAGCTTTTAGGGTCACATTTGCAAGAATAATGTAATAAGGGGGAATGTTATAGACAACGCATATATTATTATATTAGGATAGTGGTTATTTTATTCCATTATTCGCTCTTGTTTGTTTGTAACAACTCCTCTTATTCCGGGGAGTCTTGTTTATTCACATAGCTATATATGTTGTGCGTGCTTTCATGATTTATAAGATGTGTAATAGATATATTTAATCTCTATTTATTATCCTCAAAATCCTACTCACATATAGTAATTTGACTCCTCGCAAGAAATGTTATACAATAAATGTTTTCATCTCCTTCATTGCCTATTGTTAGCGACAGAACAATATTCCATCATAAAATCTAATACGTTTCTTCTCATCTCTATGAACATAATTTGGTGTGATGCCAAGAATGGGTGGGGCATCTGATGTCTTTATCCGAGTATGTTGCGTTGTCTCAACTTGTACCTCATCATCCTGAAAGCCAACCATATAGTAAATAAGTCAACGTAGATGAATCTCTCAGTTAAACACATAATTAAATTAAATCATCCATTACATCTACTTGCCTCTTCACGAGTGTCAAGTCTGATATCTCTGAGATCCCATATAACAAACCCTTTGACACACTTTACCACAGTGCTTGCAAATGAATTAGGGTAGGGAAATGGAGCAAAGGGGAACAATGGCCTCAAAAATAATGACTTTGATAGTAAATTGGGGAGTGTGATGCCATGACACTTTGCATGTGGGCTACTATCACAAACCACTCCTCTCGCAATAACTATATCATCTAACATTAACCTGACTTCGACCCCATCAGAAAATCCTAGAATAACGAAAATCTCAATTGCATTAATAAATTTATCTTAATTTCACCAAAAAGAATACAGAAAATCAAATGAGAACATTCAATAACTTACCATTCCAACTCCACCCTCTCTCGTATTATCACAACAATAATGGTGTTTGTGCCCCTCTCCTCATGCCTCCCCTCATCACCCTCTCTCTCCTCGATTGGAAAAGAAGTTGCAACTCTGGGATTTTTCATCTCCGCCTCTCTTACCTCATGTGAAGCTATCTCTCCGATAAGATCGAGACCACAGCTGATTGAGAAGGGGGTGTGTTATCACAAACGTCCACCTACAACAATCGAGTCATCAAGACAATTTAAATATCAACAACATAAGGCAACATACATTTTTCAAGTGCGTGTTAAGTGGTTTTTACCTCTCTGCTTCGCACTATGAATTGAGTCTCTTTATTAGTGTAGGAGTTGACACAAGGGAATTTCATAATCCTATGCACGCCTACAATTAGTATATACAAAAATAAACAAAACTACATTCTATCCTTACTTATGAAAGACCAATAATTACTTACGTTATCATTCATAGGGGGTCAACATTTTTGCTACTTGTTCCACCCTCTTCTCTAGCTTCCTGTTCATGACATAATATTAAGTTTTTGATTTCCAACCAAACATAATATATAAAATATTATACTAATCTTAAATTTACCTCTGTTCCGATATTTGAGTTTTTTTTCCTCTCACTCTCAACCAATGCTCCTCTCTCACCTTTCACATCTCCGTTGAATCGTAGGCACACATTGCATCATCCACCTCCCTCTTTCCTTCCTGGCTCAACTCCTCAAATCAATATTTGCATTCTTTTTACAAACTCGATCGATAACCCTCCTCCGCTACAAGTAGAATCATTTCCTCATGACATAGTTCACATCCACCTCCCTCTTTTGCATGTATGCCCTGCTCCTATCTTCAGAGATAGGTGGTCATTTTCCCATATGCTTACGGCCACGCTTACGAGGTTCCACGAGGGAAGATTGTGTTCTACTTGGTGATGTCAATTTAGTCTATGCAACTCAAAAAACCTAACATCCCCACTAACAACACATGATCCATGCTGGTAGACATAACGAATACGACCATTAACATATTTGGTTTTGTACTCTACGGGTGGCTCACGGATATCTGAGCGAATGGGCTCGGAAGGACCATCTGACGTAGTGCCATCAACTGTTGGAGGATAATCTCCCTTTGCTTCCTCTATGACGCTTGCAAACGCAGCGTACGTGCCATGTGATGTGAAGGTGCTTGTATCTAGGGAGTACAAGTGCATAACTATTAGCCCAACATAAAATATTAAGTATTTTGCAAAAGAAGTAATGTTCACATATTCAAATATTACCATCATGGAATGTGAAGAAACCTATGTGAAAAGACAACAATTTCATAATTGTTATCCCAACAAATGACATTAGGTACATTGCTATGACAAACAATTAATGTTCACAAAGTTATATATTACCGTCTCATTATTTATGTCTTCCCAAAAACATAAGAACAAATTGTGAACATGGATCGACCCATGTCGTTGAGCTTCGCATGTTTCATTCATGTGCGTTGTCATAACCATCGTTGAAGCGATGCATTGTAAAACAAGTTAAATTAAAACAAATGGTGCACGAACTTATTTATTTGTATTTTGCATTCATATTGAGAAAATAATGCACAATAAATGATTTGTGGACGAGTTATCTCGCACACATTATTTTTCAAAACTGGATACTCGACTCTAGATGTTTCCGAAGTAAACATGAAATGTGAATTGCAAGTGTGTTACAAGACAAGATAGGATTAAAGCATGATGTATCCAAAATGCCCGGTTTATCAACCAACACTATATGATGTATCATCATATTATCCACAAAATATATAATATATACACTTTGGAGACAATTCACATAATATTAGTTATTCATAATCTAATAAATAATGTATGTCTACCATTACGCAAAAAGGAAATACAGTGTGTACATATATCATATTGAAATGTCTTCCATGGAAAGTGCTAGCAAAGCTACCACTTCTTGGTTTATAGTGTCCCTAGACACTTGACATACATCTAACCTACCTCTATTAACTTTTACATGCACATATGAACATTTCACAAAGTGAGATACACTCTCTAGCACTTGAACTCAAAGAATTGAAAGATTTACATTGTTACATTGGTATACACAATCATTTGTTTCACAACAAGCATATCGTGAGAAAACACACAAATGTTCCGAACATCGTGGTGTATCACTTCCTCAAGACCCAATATCAAGGCCCTATACTCAGCCTGGTGGAAGGTCATAGTGGCATTTCCGACAATTGTACCTCTTCTACTATCTTGCTTCCATCAAGGTCGTATAATATGAACGATGAACATGCAAGATTTTCGGAGGTATTCGACACTCCATGAATTTCCAATCTCCAAATGGCAACCATGTTTACCTTTACAATGGACAAAAATATCGTAAGCAAACATAAAAAAATTAGAATGAACACTTCAAATTTGACTTTTTCAATACAAACATCTGTAATTTAACATATGACAAGGCCCTAAAACATTTTCTACTCGAGTTCGTTCATTAATAATGATTTCTTATTGGA
Source organism: Taxus wallichiana var. yunnanensis (assembly GCA_018340775.1). NCBI lineage: Eukaryota > Viridiplantae > Streptophyta > Pinopsida > Cupressales > Taxaceae > Taxus > Taxus wallichiana. Next base: position 512,760,638 of record CM031239.1, on the reverse strand, counting down.
GATTCAATGGAGTTAGTACTTTGTCTAGGGACATACACACTAAATGAGTTAACATCATGTGTTCATGAGCGACTTCTTTTTGGGAAACAATTTAGAATAATTTTTTTAAAATATGTTTTCCTATAATTATGAGTTTATAAATGTAATGGGTAAATATTAAATTTGAATAAATCACTTAATAAATTGATTAGTCTATTATGAATAGATATATTTCTATCTATTTGCAATATCAATATCTATAAACATTTGATTAGGGTTAAAATGGGTGTAGAATAGTAAATAACATTTGATTAGTTTTCAAAACCAAATCAATAAAGAAATATCTAGTACATAGGGTTTAGATTTATCATGTTCGTAGGAGTGACAAGAAGATGATCATCCAAGATAGAGTTTAGATTTATCATGTTCTTGGGAAGTGACAAGAAGATGATCATCCAAATCTTGTAGTACAATTGATTTTTATGAGACACAGGAAAACTAGAAAACTTACATTTATCATAACCAACAAGTGTATACTGTACACTTGACATTTCAAGCATACCTAAACCATACACTTGACATTCCAAGTAATATTGTGCACTTTAATTCAAAATATGTTATTACGAGTAGATTTTCCGAAATGAGGGGTCCAAAAACTCTCTCAAGTTTCTAAAACTTCATTACAATCAATGGTAAAATGTACTTCTTTAGCTTTCCCTAAATGGGATGCTGAAGTTTAAACCATAAGGAAACAATAATATGTTTTGGGGTTTTCATTTTATCAAATATACTAATCTTTCTTGATATTTAACAAGTCCATCAATAACATATAGTAATGCGAACGACATTCCAATAATTGTTATAGTTTATTCACTACAAAACCATTGTAATGTATATCTAGTATTAAAATTACATGCTTCAATGAGTACTTGAATTCTCTAGAATTAACTCATTTTCAAACAATACTTGATTTTCTATATTATGTAGATTAAGTAGGGTACATGTGCATCTCTAGATGAGTTGAACTCATATTAGAACACTATTGACACACAAATAAACAAACTGATATATGACTATCAAAAATGTGAATAAGGTAGACCAAGGGTCACATGGATAAATTTCGAAGAGAATGGGGACTCTTTTCTCATAAACATGTAGTTTACCAAAACCTTTTGGACTTAAATTCCTTGTCAAGTGCACTGACCTAGCAAAATACTTAGAACTACACAAGATAATTAATAAATAAATAAATAATCAAAGGGGGGCCATATGAATACCATAAACGATTGGAAATGATATTTGCACCAATACAATCTTAAATAGGACAAATGATCATAACCCATACTTAGTGAATTTGACATGAATATTTAAATATTTTTAGACCTTGTTAATTTTTCCTTTTTTAACTAGACTTCACTGATTGGTTTCAAATAAGCCTGAAGACATTTCATTTTTGGGGTTGTGAAGATTTTAGAAAATCGTTACCAATACGCATTTGGTACCTAAATATAATTATAACATAAATGAATTTTAATAATCTAAACTTGCTATAAAATATATAAACATTAGTAATTTTAAAAATATAATCCGTAGAAACACATTTTCATACTATGGAAAACATATTTAATCCAATGCAAAACATATTTAATCCAATGCAAAACATATTTAATATTTAAGCTCGTGTGAATCAAGAATATATTCGAACAACAAAATGAAATATATTTAAGTTCGTGTGAATCAACATTCGACAAAAATTAAATATTTATATAGGTTTTTTTCAAACATGTCATAAGTTTTTTAGTACAAAACATATAAAAGCAGTAACTATTTTTTTTTTTTTAGCAGCAAACTTGGAGTTGCTTCCATGTGCAATATTTTTGCACATTTTTTTTGATCTATCGCGGTTTTATGACCGAAATCCCATCTTCCTCAGCTTATGGGGAGGCTCATACTTTCTGGGCTTCCTCCATCATGTCATAAGCTAAACCGTATCCGCGAATGAGAATCTATAGTGCGGAACTTAGACAAATAAATCACTGAAGTTTATGAAATTGAGTCGGGCTTTAACCATGTTTGCAATTTCCGGTTTTGACGGTTTATTTTGTTGATGGTGGTCTATGTAGACCACAAATGTGGACCTCTTGAAAGTTTCCTCCCTTTGAAATTTGGGAGTAGTCAATGTTATTCCGATGGGATTCGGATGAATACAATTGCATGTATTCATTTTCTCCAGACAAAAGAGAAACTAAATACAATAACACATGCATACAAAAATATACAATTAATGTTAGTATGATACATGACAAATCTAATATACATCATCCAATATGATAAAATAATCACAACATCAAAAAGCTAATATCCATGACAAATTCAAGTATCAATAAATGCCAACGGCTATCCTTCACTCAAGATGCACCCTCCCATAATATCACAACCGTCCATTGCAAAAGGGATGGTTGTGATATTATGGGAGGGTGCATTTCTGAGTGGAGGGTTGGCAGTGACTTTAAAAACCTCTCTCAGCACAATATACCACCCAACTATCGATGCGGAATCCTAAGGGGCAAGCCCCTTCATCATGCAACAATAGTTGGGTGTATCGATGTGGCATCCTAAGGCAAGCCCCTTCAACACGCATCATTCCTGTCTTTACAGAGGCACTTGCCCCCATATGCCAAATTTAGAGTGAGAGTATGATATCACATAATTTTTATAGCTTCAACTTTCATCATAAAAAAATATAACTAATAAACAATTTTCTATATACAAATGATATATGCACATTACCATTATCTACAAATATAATTAGTACGGAAAAATCAAACTTACTCTAATGTTATTCCATTTAACACAACTAAGATCTCTCAATCATATTAAGAAATTACTAAACATTTACAATTAATTATATCAAAAAACATACTAAACATATGATAAACATACTAAATCAACTAACATCAAAAACGCCATACTAAAGTAGACAAGAGTTAATATTTACTTTATGTAGACAAGAGTTAAAATGAATAAGGATCCAACAATATTAGACAAGAGTTCAAATAAGAGGTACCTAACAGTCAATAATATTAAGATGAGGAATAATTAGCTAGTCAAGAGGAAGAATTTAACTCAATGGAGAAAATGAAAATAAACATTATTATTATTATTATTTGTTTGATGCAAGATTATATTGGCCTCATGGATGCTCTTGCATCATATTCCTAGATCTTTTGTGCATACCCATGGGAATTCCTAATTCACTTCTACTACACACACCCTTAAGCATATTTGTAAACATTTACAAGCTCAAGTGTTAAAATTACATGCACGTATGTTTAAGCCTTCTAATTTTATGGATTCTACTCAATTACTTAACAATCCACTTGCACCTAAAGTGGATTTTTATCCTTTTCCGCTTGGATTTGTCTCTCTTAAGCTTCCTATTTATGAGGGAAAATGTGATCCCAAGTAGTTCAGCTTTTATCCTTTCATGTCGCTTGCTTAGACTATACTTACAATGATCAATTACTTACCAATATTTTTCTTAAAGCCTTAAAGGTTATTAATTACATTGGTTCTATGATCTACCCATGCCTTCCATCGAGGATTTTAATCAGTTAGATGATAAATTCCTGGCATAATTTTTTATAACATTGGTGAAAATATTTCATATGCTCAAATAACTAAGATACAACAAGGCTCTAATGAACAAATCGGTGACTACGTTTTGTACCATACAAATATTCTTACTAAGATAGACTATCTACTCAATAAGATTCAAGATTTATTTTCTCAAATCCTTGTGTATCCTTTACAAGAATCAATTATGTTTGAAAAATTTGGATGTTTTTATGAGCTATGTCACACTTTAAAGTAGTGAGAGGTTAGGATCCTTATGTTGAACAAGCATAAATATGCATTTTCTGGTCCTAATACACCTACATCCAAATTTCTAGGAAAATCTAACTACAAATTCAAACCTAAAGATAACAAGCCTAATTCTAGATTTAATGTTAATTCCATATCTCATCTCAAAAGGCTTTAGTTACAAGTAGAGTCAACGAAGCAATTACAAGATGCATTGAGGAGACATATCTGGTTTGTAAAGTTATTGAAATGATTTCAAAATGCATGGAAAATGTTTGTTTGTCTTGTGTAGTAAGGTATGGAAGGGTTGTAGGGTCAACGAAGTCATTCCAAGATGCATTGAGGAGACATATCCAACATAAGTAGTAGGACAAAAAACAAACATATCCCATAACCAATCAACTATTATGTTCGTGAGAGGGTCATCTCTAGTGCGACTTTACCCTTGTTGGCAGAAGGATTGTAATATATTATCGCAGACCATGCAAACAAACCAAAGAAGGATTTTTTTGATTAAATGTGGATTATTAGAATCATAGAAGTAATTCTAAGATGCAATGAGCCTGCACCACCAGCCATGTCTAGCATCAACCAACTATGTAACAAATTCTTACATATAGGAGTGACTATTACCACCTCATTATCTTACATATATCACACACACACACACACACACACACATCAAAAGAAGGTTTTTCAATCATGTCTAAAAACCCGTGTCCTATAAATAGTAGTTAAATTTAAATCATGTGCAGAAGAAAAGAGTGTTGTTGTTTATCAATATTGACTGCAAGTCAACATTTTACTATATAGAGATATATGCCTTGAAACTACGACCACTATGAGAATTCATTCTGAAAGATGTTGAAAAACACTTGTTTTTCAACAACGAAATTTTACACTAATTTCTTACTATAATTGAAAAGCTACTTTAAAATCTTATGAGATGTGATTGGTTTCATTGCTAACACATTTGGTGTCATTCAATTTACTTCATCCTGAATGCATCATTGGGACATGCATCTCAAGAATTAAACTTATGTTTAGGTCTTTTAGAGAACAAGTACCAACAACATGTATGGGGAGAAAAGAAGGAAATTTTTAAATACAAAAATCTTCAATTTTAGAATTCTTTGTATGTGTGTGCAAAATGTAAATTGTGATTTATACTATAAATGGTGAGTGACTTATTCACTATATATAAGTTTATACTTAGAAGATTAAAAACCCTAAAACATAGTTTAAGTCATTAGGTTTCTTTCAATTTCACTCATAGGTTAAATTAAACTCGGTGTTGGGATAGACTAAACATAGCTTATTTTGTAGACCTCATCTTAAATGGTATACATCTTCAAAAATCAATATCTATCTTAGGACATTAGACTGAAACAACCTACATGATTCAGATACGAGAACAATAAACATTTGAAAGTAATTTCTTAGTATGTGAAAAATCAAACGTAGTGAAACAAACTTTAATTTACTATTATAGATTCAATTCTGTTTCGCATAAAAATTGCATGTTATAAACCCCCAAAATACCAAAAACTTAGCAATTCATATCTTTTTCAATCAAAGTAGTGAAAGAGGTAGATGTAACGGTTAATGTCTCATTGTATGTAGTCTGATAATCAATATTTATACTCTCATTTCCAATAGTAATTGTGATTCTTATTATCATGTTTAATTTGCATTCAAAAAATCATAAAGAAAATAACTTAAACCAAGACTGTAAAAAACTTTATACTAAGTTAAACACATCATAACATATCAATTTTATACCCAAACTGTAGAAATGAAAGGGCTTAATAATATCGATGAGACCGAGTATCTTTGGTATGATGATCAACTTCCATATAGCACAAATCCTGTTGCTTTTGGGGATAAACTTGTTCAAATTTTATGAGTGGAAAGGGAAGTCAATCGTGCCCCCCCATTATTCAAATTTTCAACCCCTTGTTATTCAAATATACCGTATTTGTTTAGAGACATTCTGTCAAAAATTCCACATAAATCCTAAACAGTGAAGGTATTGTGAGATGGATGTGCGAATGAAGACGAGCGGGGATGTGAGCCCGACAGGGCCAAGTTGCCATATACAACAGAGATGGAATTAAAAAAACACGGTTGGGGATTTTAGGCATAGAGGTGGGCATCCATATGCAAGGCACAACACATATATACCAATATAGAAAGAAAGAAAGAAAATGAATGCAAACATGAAAACACTACCACCCACATAGAAAACACAAAATATTTGGTAGTGGGTATGAGCGCTTACGGGAAATGAGAATGGAATCCATCTCCTACTCCTTTCTCCGGCTCCTGCTCCTTTCTCTGGCTTCGAGCACCTTCCTTACCCTTCAAATGACTAACAATGGCAACAAGCTCAAATGATCTGAATAGAAATCTCCTTCCTTACAGATAACCTTCCTTACCCGGGATTCTTCTCTCTGTTCCATGGGACGAAAACGTGAGATGGCGTGTATGGTGGATGATTACAATGCGGTCGCGTGATTACCAGAGGGGGCGAGCACTTTTTCAAATGATGCAGAGACAAAAGACTATAATTTGTGTGATGGTTTTGTGATTACCAGACGTGGTTTAGAGTTTGAAGTGGGGGCACGTTTATCCATAATTCAAATTTTGAAGACCCTCCACGTCACTTCGCTTCGGGCCACGTGAACAAGCGCTTTTCCAGTTTGGGGCAGGCGTGACATCATCTATCTGGGCACCACGATGGGGGATGGGTCATGGGGACCAAACAAGGTTGTGCATCATGCATAGGTGCAAATTGAGTGGAGCCGCTGGCAAAATGAAGTGCACCTCCATTCCCTCATCGATGGGTACATCCGAGAATTTTACGCCGCTAAACTCTGTGCCTATGTATTCTCTAAACACTTGAGCACCTGCATATGCATAGAAGTACACAAATACACACATATATTAAATTAACCTTAATAAAAATAGATTGCAATCCTGCAAACCAAACGTAGCACTAGGTAGCAACAATATCATTTCCAAAACTTAATTTTTCAAATCTCAGCCCAGTTCACCCATTGTTTCAGTTGGCATCAAACCAAGCACGAAATACAAAATGAAAAGCAAGGCTAGGAAGAGTTTAGACTCCATAGCGGTGGCTAGAATTCAACTCAATTATTAAATGTGTTGAATAGGTGATCTGCAGTCCGCCTAATGAGTACAAATGCAGAGAAAAATTTCATGCTTTAACAATGAACAGAAAGCCATGCTTGGCTGGAGCAGACAGCAAGGACAAAAAACCAAAAGCATTCTCTGCAAGTAACCTGCAAAATTACAGTAAGGAATCAACGTTCAGTGCACCGATTGAAACCTTGTCCATTGATTTTACTGTCTGTGTCAGAGATTGGAGGCACGCCTTGGGTGTAATTATGAAGGCCATTGTACGTTGTGAGAATTGAGACATACCCCCTGCCAGAAGAAATGTTCCCCAGTTCTTCCCTGGTTTGATAGTGATATCCATCTCCTCCTCCCTCCTACAAATGCAGAAAGCTTTATCCATTGGGATTCATCATGTGAAGAAAGAAAGGAAGGAAATAAAGCTATTACAGCACAAGTTTGCAGGAGCAATCCATATTTCTCATTTTTCCAATGGCATTCAATTGGAATTCTCCAAGGTCAGTAACTCTATGACCGTTTCAGTAGAAACTATTTATTACTTAGATCTTGTTCAACACCAGTATACACACCAAATGATAGATCCAGCATACTATTTAGGCCTAAAAAGACTTGGAATGCCTCTTATCTCATATGACTACTGTTAATTCTTTGTTCTTGTTTTTATTGAGTGTAGGTCTGGGGAAGCATTTTCTAATGAAAATCTGAGTTTGGCATATAAGGCAAGCTGTGCTGCTTACAAGATTAGAGATGGGTATGAGATAAAAGAGGTGGGAAAGAACATAATTTGCATATCCTTCTCTGTGTCTCTAGATGGCAGTGCCTTCAGGCAAACAACCACCAAATTTGGAGTGGGTGGAATCAATGAGGGTACCAATGAACATTATTTTGGGTACATGATAGATGGGAGTGCAAGAAAGCCGAAGCCCCAGCCAGCCCTTCTCTACGAAGAGGCTCTCAAGAAATTTTTACAGATTTGGGACTCCAACCTGCAACGACAGGTTTGTACTTGGCACTCGCAGAATCACAAGTAGATTATTTCTAGATTTTATTTTTAATCAAAGGATTAAAAATGTAATAAATGTGTTTAAATTTGTACATATACAGTTTGAATTCATGTCTAACAAACAATGCAGTTGAGAGCACTCTACCCAGCTTCCCAAATTGCTTGGCATCAATTCTTTGTACCACTGATGTCGCAAGTTTAGAAAGTGGGTAAGTTTTACTACAGAGTTGGGTTCTACGGCCAAGATTAGACAATCTAAGAGAGCAATTGCCCCCACATAAAGAGTACTTGTGAATATGGTGGTAAAAGTAAAAATTATGCAGAGATAGTCTTACCTTTAGGCTGTGCCTAAGCGCATATTGAAAATTTCCACAAAGTTTTATATAAATGTTTGCAAGCCACAGATCCAGTGACGTTTAGGCTCTTCTTTATCTGTGTCATTTTTATGTGGGGAATAGCCTAAAGATGACTATTTCTTCACATGATGAGTGTGAGTGTTGTGTGGTTCAGTTAGGGAAAGGGGCCTGAACTACAGTCTGCATATAGGAAGGTCCACTAGCAGTGGGGGTGAAGGAAGGCTTCTGGTGGATGAATTCAGAATTTTAAAGATGTTAAAAAAGCTGCACAAAATGTGAGTCTTAAATGTCGCCATCCTAAAAACAAATGTGTTGTTCAAGTTGGGGAAGGGGCCTGAACTACAGTCTGCGTATAGGAAAGTCCCCTAGCAGTGTGGGTGATCGAATACTTATAGTGGCTGAAGTTAGAACTTGAAAGATGTAAAGAAACCTGCACAAACGTTGACTTTTAAATGCCACCAATTTTAAATCAAACTAGTAGACGTAAGTTTTAGGCTTATTATATGTGTGCAAATTTTAGGCTATCTGGACTGGAATATCATTAGAATGGAGCGATACAGATCCAACAAACAAGTAGACATAAGTTTTAGTCCTATTAAACGGATGCAATTTGTCCCTAGTCTATAGGCAGGCCAATCTGAGAGGTAGCATACTAGGTGGATGGGAATATACTTAGTATGGAACAGCGCAGATGCATTTCTATATATTTGGTGTAAATCTACCTTGTTTTCTTTGTGTTCAAAGATTTAGATCTATGTAAGAGGAAAGATAACATTACTATTATCAAGGAACTTTGGATTTTTCAAACAAAGGAGAACATAGAGCCTTGCTGCTACAATGAAAGATGAAGGGATTCAAGCTCTCCTTTTATCCTAGTAAACTCGATGGGTTATTCCTTGGTGGTTCCCTCGTGAGGGCCGGAGATTCAAGATCCATACCCCCTCCTATATTGAGTACTCTCCCGTTGGTTGTTTGTCAGTCCTTTATCAGGAGAGGGCTTAAACCGCCCTCAGAGCCCTCTCCAGATGTTCAATAATTCTTCAAAGCAAATATTGCAGTTTAATAAAAAAGATAGTTGTAGTTTAATCAACAAGTTCTTGTTTTTGTATGCTTCTGCTTCACCAAGATGTGTGAGGGCACACTCTCCTTTGGACGAGCTTGTAAAACAACAATATATTTCTTGTTATTCATAAATTTAGAATCACCAGTCAAATGTAGTACCTAAACCTAACAACCATAAATATGCAGAATCGTATAATAAAAGTATGATTCCTCATTTTCACAGACTTCAGCAGAGCATTCGGTGTCGGTTGGTGGAACTTGCAAACAGGCAAGAGAAACACACGTGACCACTCACAAAACTTAAATGGCATTTTGAGTTATATATATGCCATTTTAAGATACAAGCTGACCCAGTTTTAAGATACAAGAGCTTCTTCTCTCCGCACTTTTGTTGAAAATATATTAGAGAGGAGAATCTTATATCTTGATCCTCTATTCTTCTCATTTGAGAAGGGGTAGAGACATGACAATGTTGGTTGCTAGTTGCAACCTTGGTCTTCCACTTTGATTTTCTTTCTGTTTCCATTTGGGACTTAGTGTTTAGTTGCTTCCTAGAATTTGTTTTTTTTTTTTTTTTAATGCAGTCCAGCGGTATTGACTTTGGTTTAATATTATTTATTTCTTTTCAAGTTTAATAGGGGACTTTTCTGTTGTAAGTTTTGCTGTAATTCAGCAAAACAGGATATAGTTTTGAATACACTGTCTTGCAGGCAAATGTTTTTGTTTGATTTCTTTTCTTGGAGTTTCAGTCCTAGTTGCTTTATACAATATCATTAATTATGTTTGAAGGAAGATCCAAACAAATTTTGATGATTATGGTGATTTTGTATATTGTTTGATGACATTGTTTTATGTTATGTGGTTGATTATTTTATAGATATATATATATATATCTGTGTGTGTGTGTTATTTTTGAGTTTGATTGGCTGTAGTGTGTATGCAAAATGATAATTGATTGGTCGATTGGCACTTGTCTGGATTCCGATGGGGTAGGGGTTAAATTTGAAAGCCACCTATGTTTGTCAAACAGGGTGATGGTAATTTTCAGTATCACACTTCAAAAAAGTAAAATAGTGTTAATTTTACACTTTTTTAAAAAATATATTTAAACGCTTTTGACCAGAGCTATGAACCGGAGGGTTAGGGACCCCACCCTTACAATAGAAAGAAGAATGAGAAAGAGGAGGACAAGAAGCAGAAGAAAGGAACAACAGAGAGGAAGTGAAAGGCGAAGCATAACGAAGACCAATAGGTCGGAAGAAATCAGAGAGACCAAGACGGAGCCGAAAAGAAACGCATGAAGCCACTGACCCGAAAAGGGGAAGGACCAATGAACACTATCTAAAACAGAGCACCGGCCTAAGCACGAAGGTTGCCACCACCAAAGACTCCGGCGCGTGAATTAGCTTCCTGGAGCAAGAGACGAAAGTCGGCCCACGCGCGTCGCAAAGCTCATTTAAATTATCAATAGCAGAGTGGACTAGAAAGCGAGACGCGTCAATGTCAACGGGAGGAAGGAGTCTGGGGTCGGGGCATCCATAAACGAAAATGGTGTCCACATTTTCAGCATAGTGTAACAAGTCCCTGTACTGACCGCTAAGCCATTGAATCCCGTAGCCAGGCCCCAAAGCTAATTCGTCAACTTCTTCGACCCACAGAAGGGGATCAGGGAGATGGAAATCCACCAGTTCATCATGGAGGCCTCCACGGTGGACCGGATAGATTAAATCAACTACCATGAACTCAACTTCTAACGGAGATGGATGAATCAGAAGACAGAAAGAAACGAAAGAAGCCGCAATATCAGAGTTAACCCGAGCCCTACAAGATCTGAACCGAAAGGAGTCTCCCAAAATATTTTTGATTGCTTCTACTTCTCGAGTGGAAAAATACCTAAAGACCTCTGAGAGGCAGTAGCGATCGATTTCAGCCGTAAGAGTCAACTCCGGTTGATCACCACACGAGGAAATGAAGGGGAAACCCAGGGAAGCCATGGAGGAGCTGCCCAAGCTACCAAAAACTGAGTCATAAGATTGCACATGGTACAACTTGTGAACACTAATACTAACCGAAGTACCTTTCATCTTGGGCTGTTATCTCCATTCTAGAACCATCACTTTCACTTGTAATTTATTGCTCTAATCAATATAGAGGGACAGCAAAAAAATGTTGCTGAGTGACATGAGAAATGTATGTAGAAAATGCAGAAATATATTTCAGCATCTAACCGACGTCAATAACAAAGTTTTTTTCCTAAAAATTCTCTTAAAAATAGGAAAAAGGTCATTGATAATTTGTAAGAAATATTGAAATGATATCTTTACTTCTATTCATGAACATTACATTTACCAACTTCATTGTATTGTAGTTCCTGAAGAAACACTTTCCAAATCAAAATGTATGCGACAATTCTGTAGATCAGATGCAATTCCAGCTAGAATGCATGCAGATGTAATAATCCAAGATATATCTTGTGTCCAAACAAACGAATGAGAACCAATAGTGTTTGAGGGAAAAGTAAATGAAGACTATGCAAGTGGATATAGATTTATTCGTCTTTATTCTTTTTAGATACTACAGGAGTTAATGACCCAACGACCTGGCACACTTCGTGGCGCGCTAATGCAAGGTGAGTCCTCCCAACTGGCTGTGTAAATGCAAGGGTAACCAGTCCCCTGGGACCTGAGGGATTAGAACCTGGGTGGGTGGGTGGCGAACACTCAGGCCCCGCCATTAGGCCACCAAAAAGGAGGAAAAGATTTTGCAGCAAATATAGATGCAAATATTGTAGGTTCTGACATGTCAAATAGGATTAGAGTTCGTAATCAACAATTTGGAAGAGGAAACCAATTAATTTCCATTCATAGCACGGTAAATGAAAAGATGGGTAAAAAATTAAAACACCAAATATTATGCAGAGAGAACTTTAATATAACAATTTTTTATAATAGATAAATTATTGTTAACTCAACCTTAAAACTTCCATCTTCTTCAAGAGTATAAACTCTGACTTGAATGACAAACAAGTGCGAACCTTTGTGATCTCTAATCTCCAACAATTTTTCTGCCAGATCTAAAATGCATCTTTGAGTGAAATACCTTATAACAACAATCCAATCACTCTGTAACAGTCTACTTGAAATAATAGAAGTGCCCAACAATAGCAACAGATTGCTTTTGGAAATGCTTGAGAGTTCACACAGAACACGTCCGCAGAAAACATGGATCATAGCAGGAAAATTAGTTGGTAGATGAATGCCATAATTCCTAGCAAATCTTCAAAAAGACCAACGCAACTAAGAATGATTGATGGTTGTTTGACACAAGCAACATTACCTGCGGGTAAAGCAGTTTACTTTGGGAAAACCATTCACAGTAAAGGTTGGAAGTATCAGTTATCCACCCATACAATCACCCTCAATGTCAGAGCAGTTACTGAAAAACACAACAATTAGTCGTTGGGTACTTATGCAGTTGCCTATGTAGTATGAAACAGAGCATGATGTGTGAAGGAGAACAAGTAGGAACTACTTTTGTAGCTCATGCACCTTTCCATCCTTTCAACTGGAGATCTGATTGACAATCATTCAATGTTTTGAGCATATCATCTCTTTCCTTTTCCCATTGAGAATCCTTTTGTCTTCAAAGTTTCACGACATTCATTATAGGCTTGTTCCATAGCCATGTACTTCATCTTCAGTCACCCGAGAGAACCATGGACCTCTTCATTGCTAGACTTTGATGCGCGGAACTGCTCAACTATTTTGATGTGCATATTAACAAATGGAGGCAATGAAGTATTGTTTGATGTTGTTTCGTCTGTAAGAACAAGCCTTGGAAGTTGCATGTGCATACACATAAAAATTAAGAAATAAATTTTTTAGCAAGTATAACAACGTATTCCATTGTGAAAAAAGCAGGACGATTAAAAATATATTACCAATTTACAATGTATTAAGACAATCATCTGCATTATTATTCAGGGTCTCGTGATATTTCTTCATCTGCGTAACGACCATAATATTAACAATGTCTAATATTTGGAATGCAAGGATAAAGTGGACGAGTCACTGTTATGTTAGATGATCAATGTGCCTCGCGTTGCATACCTTGATTTAAGCTCCTACTTTGAACTGCAATCTGTATCCCCCATCAATTATCAGGCCTCCACCAACAAACAATACACGAGGATCTGTTTGGGATAAGAAAAGCAAAATAAGTTTATCTCAATATACTTTGGAATGAATAATACAATCCAGGAAAAATATTATATGAATGGGGTAATGACAAGACCATTCTAGCAAGGTCTACCTCCAGTAGCTAGGATAAGTGCATGACAATAATGTTTCCAATTGCACCAAAACATTGAACGTTTATGTCTGGGAAGGAACTCGCTTAAAGCAGAAGCCAATACTAGTGGAAACAAAAACATGACAGTTTGTGTTTTTTTAGAGCTGCACTTTTTTTTCTTTTGGAACCTGTGTATTCGAGCACAATGTCGATATGATTTTCTAACATGAAGCCCACACAAACACTATACAGTTGTTTCAACCTCAAAACGCAGGAATGTAGATATTTTAACAAGAGATTACCAATGACGCAAATACGAAGGGTTGTTGAGCCACATGTCAAGGATCCTTGTATTCTTGTGGAGCATGTTAGGAATAATAGAATTTAAATAAAAATTGAAATCAATATTAGTAAACAATCTCTTATGAATTTCTATAATTTCAAAGCAAGTGGAAAATTATAATGATTTGACCCCTCCTGTTTTCATTTTCATGGCATAGAAACTTGTGCATGTTGATGTTTCTCAGGCAAAAAATTTTGTGACACTTCATTGGCAAAACCAGTTTTAGATTAGAACAAGCCATCAACATAAGAAAGTACTGTAAATGTCACCTATATTTACGTGTTCATATTCCAGCCTGGATATTCTAGTGGACAACAATGCATAAAGTGCGTTGTGCCATGGCAAACTAGGACATACTCCTAGACTGCCAAAATCAGAGGTTTAGAGAAGGGTGCAAACATACATCAAATTATAATGAAGGGGATTTTTATTAGATGTTGTGGTTTCAAATGGCATGATTATGTATGTAAAATGTGGAAACATATGTAAAGCATTGGAAGCGTTTAACAAAATACCTCAAAAACAATATGGTTTCACAGATTATTATGGTTGTAGGTTATGTTAAAAAAGGAGAATAGTCTGCTTGACTCCTAGAATTATGAAAATTGAGGAAAACATATTATTTTTGGTAGCATATATCCAAGGTATTAGATTTTTGGTATTTGTCGTAAGATCTGCAATATTTGTTAAATAGGACTACCACTAGCACTGCAAATCTAAATAGGCATTAAATTTGTAACATGATGCGTCTCCCTTCCATATAATTTTTCCCGGCATGCTTGGATCTTGTTGGAGGTCATGAATGAGAGTGATGTTTTTGTGTCATTCTTCCACTCGGATCTTTCTTGATCAACCCAATTTGCGTGTAATATAGACATGACATATAATAATGCTTTTGTAGACTAATCCCTCCTAGAAAAAAACATCAACCACCTTATTTTCCTTTCCTTTCTTTTAAATGATCTCAAAGTCATAACCCAACATTTTTTTGACCCATTTCTATTGTTCTTTAGATCACAATCATTGCACCAAGAAGTATTTGAGACTATAATGACCGGCTTCACCTTGAAGTGACAAACCACGAGATATGGCCTCCACTGTTTCATTGCATGAAGAATAGCCATCTTTTCTTTCTCACGAGTTGGTTTTGATAGATTTTTACCTTTGAGTTGATGACTCTCAAATACAAGTGGGATAATCCTTTGGCATGAGTATTGCACCTATACCACACCTTGAAGCATCACATTCAATAATGAAGGTTTTGGAGAAATCTAGGGTAAGCAAGAATTGGAGTGGTACACATGGCCTTCTTCAGTGTCTCAAATGCTCATGTTGTTTCCTCATTCCAATGGAAGGATTCTTTCTTCAATAAATTTGTGAGTGGTGCTGCAATGTTACCATAATTCTTCACAAATCTATGATAGTAACATGTAAGCCCTAGAATTCCCTAATGTTTTTAATGGTTTTAGGTAACTTCTAGTCCACCATGGCCTTGATCTTGTGAGGATCTACTTTTACACCTTCATGGGAAACGATATGACCCAAGTATTCTACCTCCTTGACTCCAAATTAACAATCGAGGGCTTAACATAAGGTGTTCTTCAATAGTTTCCAAAACCATATTCATGTGATATAGGTGTTCCTCTTCTCTCTCGTTGTAGATTAAGATATAATCAAAGAAGATTAGGACAAACTTTTGTAGAAATGTCTGAAAGATAGAATTCATCAAACTTTGAAATATATATGGTGCATTGGTAAGGCCAAAAGGCATCACCAAAAATTAACCCTTTATTTCATCGTGAAGACAAGGACCTTAACGGTTTGTGGGGTTCTAATGCTTGAAATTGCATGGCAAGAGATGGTTGAGATTCTTCAAGCTAAGGTTGCCACTACCACCTTCTATCCCCATGGGATTTGATGTAGGTTGAAAAAATTCTCCACTTGGTTGATCCAGGTGATCAAATCATTCCTATTGAACTTGCACATTTCCATATTTAGAATCATATTCTACCATTGGCTAGAAGATCCACTGGGTTATGTAGAGGATTCACCCCGGTTGGTGTGATTGAATGTGTATTGCTTGAGGAAACCATGTGGCTTGAATTGAAATTCGTGTCAACCTTCATGAATACACCGATGGGCATCAACTCCTTCCTCATTGATTCAAAATCCGCCTTCATTTCACCCTTCATTGAGCGCAAAATATTGTCAAAATCTTCCTTCAATTCACCCTTTAGTTATTGAAGGTCACGGTTGAGACACCCTTTAATGATTGATGATCGTGGTTGAGGTCACCCTTTAGTGATCGAAGATGTGGCTGAGGTCATCCTTATTCACCACGTTTTTAACCTTTTCTCAAAGTTGGGTGACTACCTCCGATACCCCAGAAGCTGAAGATTCATAATCCATATCTTCCTTATTTGGAGTCATTCATGGAGTGAATTTTCCCTTCCCTTGGGCTCTAGTTGATCTCCCTGTCATGATGTAGGGTTTGGGTCTTAGGGTAAGAATTTAGGATTCCGGTTTCATATAGTTCTTGGCCAAATAGAGTGAAACACGAGAACGAACCCTTGCTAACTTATGGTAAGCTTTCCAAAAATATAAGAAACTATAAAAAATTCCAAACATTATTTGAGTGAATTTATGAAAAACCCTAAAATGGGTGACTTATGCAAAATAGGTCAAAGGATCTTTAAATCGGAGAGAATCTAACTCGACTAATTTCACAATTTTGTTATAAAATTTCAAAAGAAATTCTCCACTTTGGAAGATATAGTTGAATCTTCAAGATTAGGGTTTTGACCTAATTTTTCCCAAGTCGAAGCTCCGATAACACTTGTAATAAAATTATTTAGATAGATTGGAATGTCAACAACAATAGAACACCAAATAGCTCCGAATATAGAGAAAATATTGCAATGTGCAAGTAGAATGACTCAGTCACTTCAAGGGGGCAACCTCCAAACCATACAATAAGTCTCAAATGTGTAATATGATGACTATCTACTAGTTACTAACTCTTATATATACCCTAACATGCTATGCAAAGCACCAAGGCTGGCCTATTAAGCATATGAAAATATAAATAAATGTGATGTGACATGATAAGATATTATGTTAGCCACATGTCGGCCATATATAAACTGATATATGACACTAGATCAAGGGTGTAGGAATGATGTATGCCCAAATTGAAGTTCGAGATACCACTTATAATTAAAATACTTAGATCTGAATATCAACATCAACAAAACACCAAAGGATACTAAAATAGAGAGAAAATATCACAATACGCAAGTAGAATGACTTAGCCACTTCAAGGGCAACCTCCAAACCATACAATAAGACACAAGTGCTCAATATTATAATTATCTACTACCTACTAACTCTTATATATACCCTACTATGATATGCAAAGCATCAAGGCTGACCTACTAAGCATATAAAAGCATAATTAAATGTGATATGACATGATAAGAGATTATATCGGCCATACATATCCCGATATATAACACCAGATCAAGGGCGTAACAATGATGTATGCCCAAACTCAAATCTAATTAAGTAGAGGATAATTTCTAAGACTAATGGATTACATTTCATTAATAACTTGAATTAAATGTGGAGCGATGTATAAAATATTTGATTTTATGGATGTTGAAGACCTTCACAGTTCTGATTTCATGTCTGTACAATCTTGGAATTCCATCCATATGCTTTTTGGAAATATAGCACAATTTCTTACCGTACTCTAGGTAATAATAAGATGTTTTCGCTTATTAAATACTATAATTTTATTTTTATAGGTGAACATTATTTACAATGTTATACCGTTTATTTACATCCTTTCATAGGTCGTACGGTTAGAAAATTGATAAACCACATAAGTTTATTTATATAAAAATGGTAAGAAAAATCAAAGATGGTTTCAACTTGGCCGAGACTTATATAGGAAAAAATGTTACAATAGCTAATGTAACAGGAATAAGCATTACCAATTTCTCTACAGTTTGGAAGTTAGTGAAACCTTTGTCTTGATGGGCCAAATACATATATTTATCTCTGTAGTCAACATTTTCCATATTCCATTTGGAGATTTTATTCCACCACCCATTCTTCTAATATTTATGTTTAGTGGTTGATTCAGTCCTAGAAAGTTGGAGGATGCAAAGGAAACTTGCAGGATGCTGACAAGCTAGTCATCACAATAATTGTTGTCAGGACTTCCCTCCTTCCACTAGCTTTTAAATGTCAGTCATTCACATGTTTTTCATGTTTTCAGCTTGAAAATACTTACAAACTTTTGAGATTGCTGTCCTCACAAACTTGCAGATTAAAATATGAAGGTTATACATCAATTCAATGCAAGAGCACACAAGGCTTGAGGTTTTGCTTAAGGAAGCCTTGATTGAAAATGAGGTGGAAGTGGGTATAAACAATGAAATCTTTGGACTTTTGTAGTTGGAAAATAAAAACACTGAAATTGTGTAATGAGGAGTAGTGAGGAGGGTAGTGACAATGGATTTGAGAAGCATCACACCAATGTTGGACATACAAAATAAATGTCACATGTCCACATATTGCTTTACAATAAACCTAATATAAGAAATTATTTTACTATAATTTGGGTTGATTAACTTGTAAACTTAAGTTTGCACCAAAACACAAAATCAGGGGACTTGACAAGGCGGTTACACAATTTTGACTTGTTATAACCACTCTCTAGTGGATGTTTAAGCTTGTTTAGCATAAACAAGCCATTTCCCATTGGGATTTTCTCTCGATTCAATCAGTTTGTAAGGGTTCTCGATAAGACACTTGCAATTTTTTGACTTGTTATAGCCTATCCCAAGCAAAGGTTTATGCTTGTTTGGCATAGACATGTCATTTCCATTGGGGTTTGTTCTTGGGTCAATTAACTTGTAAATGGAAATCCATGCCAAAACACCAAACCGGTGTGTGCTTGGTAAGGCATATTGATTATTTTGACTCGTTATAGTCTCCCTTAAATAAAGGTTTAAGCTTTCTTACGAATGGACAACATTTTCTGTTTTGGATTTGTTGTAGTCTATTCTCTCAAGCATTCTTTGAATTGTACTATCAAACACATTAGCTCACATATGATAACCAATAATAACCATTTGCAACACCTCCTTTTTTATTTTAGATTTTTTATATAAATATATTAATTAACAATTTATTTTCTTTCTTAATTTTTTTATTACCTCGGACAAATGAAAAATTTATTTTCTTTTCTAATTCCATCATATAATTTTTAAATTAAATTCTTAAAATGGGACATCCATTTTAAAATTAAAAAGGGTTGTGCCCATGGTTCTTGTTTTGACCTTTATGTGCTTATCTAAAAACATTTACTATTGGATCAACCCTTATATTAATATTAATAAAAGAGAGTTACATTAGTAGTGGCACCTTAAAAGTCATGATCCCACAAAACGCCTCAAAAGGAAACCAAAGAGCACAAGAACTACATTAAATCATAAAACCAGCACACGCCCCGCTCCATGATGAGGAGGGTCATCCCGGGAGGGATAAACACTCCACTGTTCGGCTCGGCCGAGGGAGGATCCACCTGCCAACCATCATGGTCGGGCATCTGCATCTGCATCTCGTAAAGGAACAATAATGCCCCACCCGAGGGTGGAGAACTAACCATAGTTTGCATGTCGGGCGGCGGAGAGCCCCACCACGTAAAACTAACAATGTCCTTCCCCCTCGAGAGGACTCCAGCTCAGCCTAGAGGAGGACGGAGCTAAAGGGCGACCCCCGAGGGAAGGCAGAGCGATGGATGCAAGAACAGATTCTACGACGCAATCTTGCAGGTGGAGATGGCTGAGGTGCCGACGGCAACGGATCCAAGGGGACCCGACTCATAGTCCAAGGCACACTTCCCTTGTGTGCAAGCAACTCTTGTAAATGAGCAAACTCTAGGGCATCTTTTTCAGCTTGAGCTTGAATTTGTTTGCATTTGGTGAAAGTTGAAATCTGGGGGTAGATTTCAGTCAAATTAGTTTGCATTCTCTTCTCTTCCATCTGCCTTTCGATTTAGACCATCTATTGTAAGAAAATAATTGTATTCATATACTCTGTTATTTCTTTTATCGTAGCTGATTGAAATCTATAAATAAAAGTCTATCTTGACACCTTAAGGCTTGCTGTTTTTAATTTAAAAATCAAATTATCGCTGCTGTCATAAAAGACAATTTTTATGACTAATGCCCTAGAATTTTGATAGAAATATCCAGGTTTAATTAAAGTATTTTTTGGGATATTGCAACTTCCTTTTGCTTTGCTTGAAGACGGCAATAAGGATGAGATGTTTGCTAGTATGCGGGCCGGCCAAACACACTAACATGTTTCCAAAGTGCAAAGTTATGAAGTCACCATGAGATTGCTGCATAACGAAGGACCTCTTTTAGGTTCTCCGTTTAGATGATGTCGCTTCAAGCATGCAAAACATACTTCTCTAGGAATTTGTGGAGAGCAAAAAGAAAGATTTAAGATGAGTTAAAAAAAAACCCTTTGTTTATGTTTAAAATACGTCTTCAGTTAGGGATTGTAGTAGAATAATTTTAAATCTGGTACTATTTTTTATGGAAGATAAAATGTAAGGTTTAGTATATTACACAAGACATGGGCATCCTAATGGAGCATTACCATGGTTTCAACTTTCACCAAATGCAACCAACATGGGTCCAACCTGTTTATTTCACCTTTAGAAGCATACTGCCAGCATATGCCAAAGAAGTTATAGACATCACCAAAGCATAATGGAGAGAGGACTTCTTCATATGTCGTTGCAAGTGAGCTCGTAGATATGTACAATGTTTTTGGAAGCATGCACAAGACATGTGAATTGTTCAATAAAATACGTACAAGAAATGTGGTCTCATGTATTGCAATGATTATAAGATATGATTGTAATTTAATACAAATAAGACTCATGTAAACACAAATCTTGTAGGGATTTTTGGTTATATTCCCCATCTTGTGGATAAAGTTGGAAGGCAATAACCAAGGAAGATGTAGAATCTCAGAAATTATGTGATTGATGGTCAAACCCTTAGGAAGTTTTCTCAAAGTTCTATGCATTGCTTCAAGATTATGGTCAACCATTTTATATAGTTTTGGGTGCATTTTGTGTTGGTACGGCACTAACGATACAACCATAGGTTCATATGGTTTTGGTTTACAAACCATCATGAACTTAGGCACCCTATAAATGCAAACTTAAGCAGACAGTTGTCATTTTAATGTTGAGGATCAAATGTGTGTTTTACTTGAATAAGCTATGACTCAGCTGAAGCTTCGTCTTGTGTTTTGAATCCTCCATTTGCTTCTGCAACATTGATTTATTTGTCATTGGCGTACAACTAGGGATATAAGTTTCTGCCATGTATTTTTGTCTTTTTATCTTGGAAAAAATTGGTTCGGACAAAATAAAGTTCAACCTGGCCTCTGCACAGAACATGACTCGACGGGCCAGTAATATCAAGTTCAAATTTATTCTGTTCTTATAAAATTAAAGTGTTCATTTCAGATTTGATAGCAACTATAGATCTTGCATCCTCAAGTTCAAATTCAATATGATTTTGCATTTTTGGGAAACAAAATTTCAAATATAGTCAATAGTTCACAGTATTGTTTCCAAATGGCCACTCGTCTCATATTTTTGGTTAAACTTTTAGTTTGATTTATTCCTTACTGCTGTGCTTTTTATGCCATGTTAAGATTTATGATTAAAATGTTGTATCACTAATTGTAATCTAATGTTAGTGTATATATTTTTCTTGTAAAGAAAGACTAGTGTTGTAGACATTAATGGCGTCAATGTCCTTCGGCTATGGCAAAAGAACTTCAACAAATTTTTCCACTCACACTCAAATATTCTTATAAATCTATAAAAGCATCAATCAATAGGCATGGCACTGCAATCCAAATAAAGGAATCGAACTTACTAAATAGGATGCACACAACAATCTAGTATCCCACACAATCCATCATGGGGTGTGCCATCAGTCCTCGCAATTCTCATAAACCCTTTTCAACTACAAAAATGAACACAAATTGCTTGCTTTATGAACAGTTTGTGTTCAGGTAACCAGTTTGTGTTCATTTATGACCAGTATGTGTTCATTTTTTGTAGTTGAAAAAGGTTATATCAGAATTGTGAGGAGTGATGGCACACCCCATGATGGATTGTGCGGATACTCGATTGTTGTGTTCATCCTACTTAGTAAGTTCGATTTCTTTATATGGATTATAGTGCCATGCCTATTCATTGATGCTTTTATAGATTTTTTTATTTGTTTTGATTGATAAGAAAATAGTGAGTGGAGAAATAATTTAGTTTATAAGTTTTTGCAAGCAAAGTGTATAAAGTGTTTTGATTTACCATGACCTATGCCTCATGAGGGAGGCATTTTAATAGTTTGAAGTATCAGATCTATTAGTTGTGAGATATTATTTTGATTGATGTATATCATTTAATTGAGAACTTGAAATATGTTTATAGACTGAAAAATTTATTTGAAAGTTTTAGTGAAAGTATTTGTTTTTAAAATACTATTCTATCATTGAATTGGAAACTTCAAGTATATTCATAGATTGAAGGATTTATTTCAAAGTTTTAATGTATGTATTTTTTTCAAAATACTATGGTGCACAAAATGCTTTTTCGTTTTATGAGATGAGGTGTTTCCCAAGTTGAGTGAGTGTCTCGTGATTTGTGTGCAACCTGAAAGTTTATCTCTTAATAGCTTGTAGCCATGTAAGGTTCCTCACTTATCTTGATTGTTTTCCATCATCCTCACTTAAGACATCTCGTGACACACATACATGGCTCAATAGTTTCCCAAGTCTAACGTTGAATAAAAGTTGCATTGCTGCATATAAGTCTTTGGCATTGAAATGCGTTTTGTAAACTACTCGATGTTTGGCCTTTTGAGCACAATCTATAATCCTCTCGTTTATCTCTAAGTGTGGCATTGTGAATCTGCACAAGTTTCTGCGGCCTATAGTGCAAATCATTGCTATCAAAGCAATGCTCTTTCTTACTCCTAGAAACAAGCCAACAAAATGAGAAGAAAAACCATGTTGGTTTTGATTCAGTCTACCTAGAAGAACATCATAGAAAGAATAAGATGGATGATGCCCAAAAGAAAATTGAGGTGGTCCTAAACATCCAAAATCTCTTTAAAAGATGCCCTAGAAGAAAGTGCACCAAAATATTTGGTCAATTATTTGAATTGATGGTTCATCTCATCCCAGCAAGAACACATTCTGTCTCCCATTCATCTCACTAGTAGTTGCAACACCAGAACAATTTCAAGGTCTAAGTTGATTTTGAGCCTTTTCTGGTCACGAATACTCTTGGCATGCCCTAATCACAAACATGTGATCTTCACTGCCGTCGACTTGAATTTGAACCTCCTCAGTCTTCTTTCCACAGTTCGTACTGCTCGTAGGGCTTCCTCAAACTTGGAGCTTTCTGTTCGTACCCTTCTCCTGGGGCTTCCTTGAATGGTGGCTCTGATACCAATATTAGAAAATGTAAACAATGAAGAAGAACTGGAAGGTACAAGGCACATAGAAATATGTGTGCACATCAATTTATTATGGTGGAAGAAATTACAATGTAGTTGGGGAAGTTAACAACCAAACACTAATCTTAATAGCAAGTATTTGAAATAAGCCATATTGTTACTTTATTCCAGCATAACCTTGTGTGTTGTAGAATGAGACTGAGTTTTGAAAAGAATATCCCCGGAAAGCATTTTAATGTTGAAGATGATGAGAATGTTTCTTACCATGTTTATTAGGATACAGGGTAAAGCATATTCTTTTTATTGACTGCACTTATTTCAGGTAACTATTTGGTGTTTTCTACAAAGTTGATCTTCTAAAAGGATACAAATCTTGTTTACTGATATGTTTATTTATGAACAGGCCTTTTTACTGTTTCGTGTAGTTTATGATGACTCATGTTTGTCATTTTTTACAAAATAATAAAATATACTTCTAACTGGATACAAAGATCTTTAATAAATTTTATGATTCTTCATTTAAAGGTATAAACAATTATCTAGACAAGAGTTGCACAAAAGAGGAACATATCTTGAAAAGAAAAAATCTCAAATTGCCTGAATATAAGAAGTTTTCCCTCTGAAAAAGTCTTTAGAGCTCCCACTTAAAGCAATTTGGCTTCCCATCTGGGATTTGACTGAGCCAAGAAACGAATGTAGAGAGGTGTAGACCTGTTGCTGGAACTTTGTGGATGGTAAGGAAAGTTCAAGTCAAGAATAATTTCACAAAAATGATAAATAAGAAAACCTGAAAATAAAATAGATCAGAGCCTTCTCTACAAGGAAAAAGAAAAACTCAAACATGCTCCGGATGCATATGCAACAAAATTAGCATGGAACTCCCAGGCATCAATTGAAATTTACTCCACTCAACTGAGTCGAAGGAAGTACTATATTATATAAAGGAGTAGAATCCCAAACATGTACACAAATTGCAGATATCACCAATAGGATTCCAAAGGATGCTGGTTCTATCCAATGGCCAAGAAACAGTCAAACCTATCTAGATTAAATAGCAGAACTGCAGCCTAAGGTGGCGACAAAAATTCCAAGCAACATAACATTTACTTTTTCTGTAGAACTATAGTTAAGACTTGACAGTTAAGCTATTAACTGAACCCCTTTTCCTTAATAATGGCATACATAAATTTAGAATGCTATCATCAAGGTTGCCAACTTGCTTGTTTTGATTTTCTGTATGCCATTAAATTTGAACTAAAGCTATTGGCCGATAGGCCTTCCTTTAGTCAATTTTTTTGGTAACTGACTTCTCAATCGTCTTATTATTTTATTCCTCATTTTTATTCAATATTTTTCATAGTCTAACTTACACTTATATCCAAATCTCGTATGAGCACAATAGTACACAAGGCCATGGAATGTTGACTCATACAGATGTTGTATTTTGTTACGCAGAGAGAAATATTTGGAAAGTAGATTTACGGAATTTAGTTGAATTGGCAAGAAATCCAGGATAAGTATTAGAGTAAAGGCATTACATTTTTGAAATGCGTTTTACAGGCAAACAAATAAAACCCATTGCGAGTGGGTTAAAGGAATGAGGAACAAAGGCCCTTATAAGAAAATGCTCCCAAAATGATATAGGGGACTGCATCCTTTATATTGCAGGTCGGAGTGGTTTATCGATCTCAAAGGATAACTTTGGAATGAGTTCCATACATTTAATAGTTCCCCGCAGTTAATCTTGGTCGAAGAGTAAAGAATTGTTTGTTGTGCGGGATGAATGTGAGGATCGGGCACATTGAGCCTTAAAAGAACGAGTTCTAATTTTTACAAGGTACCCCGCAAACGTGTTATGTCGGTAGGTTGAAGTATCGTGTAGGTCAAATAGAAGTATCGTAATCGGGCACAATGCAAGTTATAAGAATGGGTTGCACATTGATCCAACTTCCCCGCATGCTTATGAATGCCGAAAGTCAGAGGATCCTTAGATGCGGGTTTGATGTATTGGTGGGGCACAAGAGCTAACATTAAAACTTGTTCCATGAATAACCGGGTTCTCCGCGGGCTCTTATGAGTCGAAAGACAAAGACTTAGGCATTTGCAAAGGGTACGAAGGGTTTGGGCACTAGGTGAATAGATGAAACGAGTGCCAAAATGAATATCAGCTCCCAAAATCCTATTTCACTTGAAATACAGAGGAGGAACGAGTAAACTGTGTAGTGCGGATATGTAGTGGATCGGATAAACTAATCCATGAATGCACAAGTTCCCGAAGTTCCATAGAAACCAACTTTATCCGATTAACATAGGAAAATGGTTAAATGGTATAATGAACTGTAAATTGTGTTCTCTACGAGGTCCCAATGTCTGCACGGCCATAACTCGAGCCCCAATGCCCCATATATCAGAATTCAATGATCTTGGACTCGTTGGAAAGGGAATTCAAAACTTTATGCATTGAAATTAGGAAAAATCATGATTGGAGGCCAAAAAATAGAAAGAATAAGTTAGCAACAAGTGACACTCTCTTTGATGGTGAATTTGTAAAGTCCCTTTTGTTCTTTCAATACAAACCAATGAGATGGAGTGCATAACACGCGAAGGGGAGAGATAAAGAGTTGAGTGTATATAACAATCATATTTCAGGCATAATTTGAGCAGCTAAAGGGCTGAAGGAGGAGAGAACGAGTGTAGTGTAGAAGGTGAGAAAGAGAGACATCAAGCCAAGGATTGAAGCATAGACCAAGAGAGAAGGAATGCAGAGTTTTAATATGAATAACCATAGCTTTAATTGGAGATATGAGGGATACAATATTCAAGAGATGTTGAAGAAAGAAATTGTGCAGAGAAAGGTAGAGTCTAGTTGCCATAAATATGTAATAACCGAGTCTACAAATGAAGTCAGAGTCATCAGATGAACAACTGCTGATTATTCAAATGTCATAGAATCAGAAAACCAAGCCAGATGAAAGCTTGAAGAAGTGAATGAGAGATACATAGAATACTAAATATCAGAATATGAAGAGTGAACAGTAGAAAGGAGATCATAATACATTGTGTAAGATATCTAGATACTAGATGATCAATTGTTTGTAAGGCATTTGGGGCTGTTCAGTTTCCCAGTGGTAATGCTAGCAGTCCAAGATCACCATTAGTTTCACCTGCACTTCCTAGTGGAGTTGGAGTTGTTGGAAATGACACAAACTTCTATCTTAAAGAAATTGAAGGGAAAAGCAATCAGAAGGTGGGTGGTATTGCACATCATTCAAATCTTATGCAACACAAGCATCCTTCTTCATTATTCCAAACATTTTTGCACGCTCTGATATTCTTTCTTAATTCATAATATGTACAAGAAAAGCTTATTCTATGCAGTTGGATCAAAGTTTGTATGTTCTGAAATGAAAATTATCTTTGAAAAAAGCCTATTTTATCCAGATGGACGGATTTGTATGTTAATATACTTTCAAATTAATGGATTTGTATGTGGATGCATTTGTTAATGAATTTTACTTATCCCACGCATAATAACAACTGATCACATAAATCAATGTGGGAGAAATTCAAATTGATTTTATGTTGCTGCAATTAATAAATAAGTAAGACAAGAAAAAGAAGGCTGAAATATTATTTTGAATAGGAAAATGAGGAAACCCACACTAGGGCCGATTGCAGATACCCAGATGATAATTCGATACCCAAACAACCCAAAGGAGAATCTCATACTGAAAACTAACAATGAAGATTGTTTACTAAGCATTTAAAAACACCAATAAGCAAAAAGCATTTTTTTGTGATTTTTCTAACAAAAAAAGAGATTGCGAGCATAAACATCGTTGCAAAATACTATTCCCTTCAATTCACAATCTAGCTAGATAAAGTGTTTGATAAAAAGATTAAAAATTATGTACACATATATAAAGAAACTAAAACATGTTAGCTGTGGCAAAAACATCCTCAAGGCTCCCTTATGTCTGTGCAACAGATAACATGACAACAAGGCTCACCTCCATGCTTTGCAATTTCAAACACTACAAATTAGTCTAGGGGAATATCAAGTTACGGAAGAGCTCATGACAAACGGAAACTTGCTTGTAAGATGAAATGAAGAGAGATGTAGACGGGAAGAATTAAAACGTCTTACACGAAGTCGAGTCATTAGCTCGAATGTCATTCACATCAGCCTTACAGTCGCACAGATGGTTCATTTAAACAACTAGCATCCACTAACAAATAAATGTCATAAATAAGATTTAATCATGATACTGTCAGAGCATTGGTGTAATTACTATGATATTTATTGTCTTTTCTAATGTTCAAACTATACAAAGGCAAAAAATTCAGAAAATCTTGTTTTTAATGTAAAAAATCTAAAAGGCTTATAAAATTAATTCAGCCAATCAGGAAATTGAATTAAATGTTTTAAAAAGAATAAATAAATATACATTTATGGAAAACTATACAATAAATATATAAAGTGCCACTTGGAATTTTGTAATTGGTTTCTTCATACAAATGAAATGAATTGTTGGTGCCTATAAACCCCGCCTACGGCGGAGATAATAACAAGCCACAATGGTGGACTGCTTTATGTCAAAGATTAGTCATAACTAAAGCCACCTTGGTCTTTGCCAATTGCAAACTTGTTATACACATAAAATTTAGTGCCCCCTAATCAAATGTGATGATGTATTTGCATAATCAAAAGGCCTCCCAATGCACTTTGCATAATAAATTAATGCACCGATTTTGTTGATAGACCCCTCTTCCAAATAGCCCCTTGTATCATAGGTTAATTTTAGAGAAGGATGAATTGTAATGCCAAATATAAGAGATCTTCAATTAGTGATATATCATGCCCACTCTTCACCATAAAAAAGTCTACTAGTTCTTTCATGCAACAAATATGGAACATGGCATCTTTGCACAAACTTTTCAAGAAGTCAAAAAAATCATATTGAACATGGCATCTTTGTTAGTTTCTTATTTGTTTTATTTGTTAGAGCAGATGGAATGCCATTGGAGGAGTGTGGTGTTACAATTGTTGAGGAATTCGATTTGTGGTGTTGGGAGAAGCGTGGGAAGAAGGAGAGCCATTCGGCTTGGAAAGAAGCTTTCTTTGGGCCTATAAACAATTATTTCCTGAATAGAGCGTGGCAATTGTATTTTCTTCATTTGTTGTTGTTGGGATGCATTCAAGTTTGATAAATGTGTGACAAAGGGAAAAGACTTCTTGGAATACAAATCTGAAGCCTTTGAAAAGTATACATCCATTGCAGAGCCCGAGGAGGTGCGTTGGAGGAGAGAAAGGCACTACTTGGATGCTATTATTGAGAGAAAACAAGAATACACAAATTCATTTTTATTGGACAATTAAATTTTATGAAAGTTTAAAATTTAATAATTTTTTAGGGTAAAAGAATAATTTTTTTATTGAGAAATGCCTAATTGGGCAATCCTTTGGATTACATAGTTTAATTGCATTTACCTAAGTTATGGAGGGAATGGAGGATAATTAATTTAGTATCGCATTAATGGAAAGGAGCAGAACTCTAAAACTTTACCACATTGTATGTTTTGGTGACCTTGTCCACAAAAGGAGTTATTTTGCAAAAGAGTGTATAAAACTCAAGAATTTAATTTCTCCGTATTTTTTGGTAATTTTATAGGAAATTGTAAAATTAAAATCTCTCAAACTGTCAGGAGTTTTGAGCTGAAAATTGGTCAATTTGTTCACTTTCATAGGATAAAATCAGTGAGCAAAAGGAATTTTTGTAAAAACATTTATAGTTTTTCCGATTTAATTGTTTTCCTAAAAAAACTAGGTCAAAATGGCTAGTCTACAACACCTTTTGTTGCCAAATTCACAAAAATTGAAAGACAAACTTTAGTTTGTGGAGTCACAAGATACTTACCATTTGTGAGTATTAGAATTTAGATCAAATTATACTTGGCAAAGAAACAAGACCAAAGATAACCTTGAAGACTATGATAAACGTCAAAGAGAAGCATGAATGTTGCTAAAACTTTAAGTGGATGATAATTTGATTCTAGAAGTTATAAATGTAACCAAGTGCTTGGTTGTGGAAAAATCTAACATCCAAGTACTAGGCTTCAAGAGGCGGTAGGATACTGTACTTGAAAATTTGTTATTTTCCACTAAAATGCAAGAGGGTGGTTCAATCTTTGAATTCTTGTTGTAGTTGAAGGACATTTGTGATCAATTGAAAGCAGTGGAAAACCTATAGATGAGCAAGATTTGATTTCTCTGGTACTGCAGAACCTGTCAACATCATTTGACTCATTTGTTGAGTCATTGCATATGATTGCGAGAGACACGGGAGATTGATTTTGAGAAGTTGTCTACACTTCTCATGCAGAAGGAGAGAAGGCAAACTCATGCAACTTCCTTGACATCAGTGGCTACAAAAAGTGCATTCATGGCACGGTCAAAGGGAAAGACAAAACAATGGAATGCCATGGTTATTCAATTTAGAATCCTCTAATACCTATGGAAGCATTTCTAAATAATCGAAATGGAAGTGTTTTATAGCAAGGAAACGGGAAAAGAGTGTCATAAGCAATAATATGATTTGGAAAATAATAGAAAGAAGTCACAATCTACAAATGTGGCTGAAGAAGATGAACAAAGTTTAGCGGGTGAGTTTGCATTTGTGGCTCGGCAAAAAAATCGGTCGACAAAGTCAAGAATATGGTATTTTGACTCAGTGCATCAAGACACTACATATGTCACAAAGATTGGTATGTAAAATTTGTAGAAGATGATAGTTGCAATGAATTTGTTTCCTTAGGTGATGGTTGGGTTCACTATGTGAAAGGATATGGTGATGTTCATATTACAATGAACAATTATGTTACTTACACTTTCAAGAATGTTCGGTTTGTACTTGATATGAACAAAAATCTTCTTTCCATAAGTGAAATAACTACAAATCCTAATCTTTGTGTGGAGTTTAAAGGAAACAAATGCATGGTTAGTGATATTCATGACAAAAGAGTCATATTGGTCTTGGTAATAGAGGATTGTATAAGTTGGTTGATCCAAAAATTGCAAATGAACATGCACTAACGGTGGAAAACACTAGTGAATTGTGGCATAAGAGGTATGGTCACCTTGGTTATCAACATTTGCATACATTAAGTCAGACTAACATGGTGAATGGAATGTTTTCTATTCAAAAGAGTCTGAATGTATGTTCAAGATGTCAAATAGATAAGCAATTTTCAGATTCGTTTGACATTGGTAAGGAATAAAGAGCTAAGAATGCATTGGATTTGGTACATGTGGGTTTGCATGGTCCAATGCGGACACCTTCCATATTTGGAGCATTGTATTATTTGTTTCTTATAGATGAATTTTCTAGGAAAATGTGGGTGTGTTTTCTGCATAGAAAGTCAAAATGTTTCTCTAACTTTGTTGCTTGGAAAACTATGGTAGAGAAATAGCGAGGGAAAAATATAAAAGATCTCAGATCAATGAATGATTGACAAATTCAAGGAATTCTGCAAGAAAGAAGGTATAACATATTCTACATAGCAAAATGATGTCATGGCAAAGCAAAACAAGATAGTGATAGGGATCGAATGTTGTATGATGGATAGCTAGGATGACTGAATTAGTATTGGGCAGAAGCGATGAATACAACTGTGTACATTCTCAACTGAAGTCCCACACAAGCTTTATATAATATGGCAAATGGAAGGAACATGGTTTGGTAAAACACCTGATGTAAGTAACTTTTGTGTTTTTGGATCCACTGCTTCTTTATTGGGAAAGTTGTACATGTTTGTTGGTTATTGTGAGCAGAGGAATGCATACAAGTTAATAGATGTCTCCACATACAGGATTGTTGTGAGTAAAGAGGTTTTTGTAGATGAGAAAGTACCATTCTTTTCTAGTAATGGTAAATCTTTAAGCGTGCTATAGTGGTTTCTAGTGACAATATTTCTAGAACAAGTTTTGGTAGTAGTGTTGAACACAGTTCAAATAAAGTACTTGTACTCATGTATTAGTTAACTATGCTAGTAGAATTGAAACTAACACCTAATAGTTCCAAAACAAAGCTAACTAAACATAAACCATCATGCTAAGAGCTTAAGGAGACTAAACATCATCAATATGCATGCAACTTTGAATAAAACCAAACTAACATGCTAAGATTAATCTCTACTCTTTGAATGCTAAACTAGAAATGAACCTATGTAGATCCTTAGCAATCAAAATGTGATTGTTTGTTTGATCTCAAGGTTTTGAGAATGGAGTCTCCTCAAACATGGCTACAAGGCCATTTTGATTCTCTCCATATTACCCAAGCTTGAGTTAATGGATGCACTAAGAAGATGCTAGCTCAAAACTAATGGAGGATGCTCAAGATGAAAATTCCTATAGTTTATGTTATATGCATGCAAAGGTGTAAGAAGAAAGGTAGGAGGAGGGTTCTTTATATAACCCTCTGGTTTGAAAGAGCTTTGCATCCTATTGTATGTGGGATAATAGCAAAGCTAGGTTAGTTATGGATAAGCATACTTTTGAATGGTTAAGTTTGCTTTAGGGGAGTTTAATTTATCATTAGTGATTCATGGGAGTTGAGGGGGGTGTCTTAATTAATCAAGAGTGATTAATTAATAGGTAGGTGTAAGCTTAATTAAGTTTTTTTAGAGGAAAGTTAGTATGATTTGGGTTATGAGAGGATTTTAATCCAATAAATGACGATTTATTGATTTAATAGAAGAGAGTAATTAATTAATCAAAATAGAAATAAACTCTAATTAACTAAAGATCGTTAATCGGCATCCTGAGTGATAAGAGGGTTAATTAATTGGCACAATGTAATTAATTAACAGTTATAAAGAGAAATGGTGCATTATTGACGATATGTCGTCAATTTGCGAGAAAGGGGGTAATTAGTGCAATTTAAATATTTAAATTGCTTGATCCAAATTATGGGTGTCTACAAGATGCAGGAGGTATCAAGTTCTAAGGAAGAATCTAGTGGTGAAGAGAGTGTTTCTCACTCTTCACAAGCAAATCAAGAAAACCAACACAAAATGCCTAAGTGGTACCATACCACTATGAAAGATGAATTGCTTTACTTGTTGGAAGGGAAATCTACAAGGTCAGAAAAACAAAAAGTGCAAGGTGAAGAACAGGTAAATTTTTCTCTTACTATTGTTTCACAGGTATTGAAACCAAGCACAAGTTCAAAGACCAAAGTCAAACCAAAATGGATGTTTTCCATGAAGGTTGGTGATAGAGGAAGGGTATTGCGCATCTAGATCACCTATAAAATCACATCGATGTGCTTGAGACTTTTTCCATATTGGCGCACATAGTTATTATAATCTCTCATGTCGGCCTCACCCAAGGTGTGAGAGAATATTGGTCCCATCATGTTTTGGCATTATGATAAAGAATTTAGGCAGATAATGATTAGAAGCATTAGTCGACAAACACATTGGATTAATATACCCATACGCAAGAAATATACTCTATAACATTTTGTACTTCATATTGATCACTCAAAACATTACATAACATTCCCAAAAGTTCCTTCATGCATCCAAGACCTACATATGTTTGTGATCATTTCATGCCCCTCCTTTCCTTATAATGACCCCTCAAGGGGTATACATCCTAGTGGGGAACTTAACCAATAAAAGAATACCTGAATCTTGGGGTCTAACCAATAGGGATATAGAAAAATCACAAGAGTTTTGTGAATAGTGAATGTCCCAAATTGAAATTTATTTAACAATGAAAATTCGTAGGTGTTGGGTTTTCAACAACTCAACACAAGAATATCCCTTAGAGGATACACTATGTTGTTTAGTCTTGACATATAATCTAAACTTGTTGTCCGAACTTGTCACTCTAACAAAAAGGTAATGCATGACGCATCAAGACATGACAACACTTCAAAGGAACAATAGAATCCAATGACCTCAATATTCAACAACATTTCCTAGTTTACTTAGCGATTGCGGTGATTCATTACCATGTACTCCGGGAAGATGGATTAGCAACAATAGAGACATCTGGATACATTACTCAGTAGTGGTAGTAGGACTACATCTTAGGTTAAGTTCATATACGAGACTTAATCATTGTACTTTTATAATAATGACTAAAACATTTGATTTAGTCATTAAGGGAGGGTGTTAGATTAATTAGCTAATATGCTTTGTAACATTATAAGTTACATGAGAAAGTTACCTAGGCTTGTTAGTTTGTTATGATTACCATTTGACTATGTAGTCATTCTTGGCTATTAGTTAGGAGGTTCTCACATAGGTTTCTCTTATGCTTTGTTAAGCTATTTTGTTAGGAGTTTGTTGCTCCATGGTTGTAGCATCTTGAGCTATTTATATGGCTCTTTCATGTAACACAAAATATAGCTTGTGGTTTCTCATTTAATTTAACACTCTACACATGCACAAGTTACAATTAAACTTATCAAAGGTTGTATTCAAAGTAGAAAAAATATCCAATACAGGCTACATTATCAATCACATTGATATTCATGTAGATATAGGTAAGATGAAGGTGATCTAGTAACGGCCTCTCATCCACAAACTCATAGATTTGAGGAGTATAATATTTCAATCCAAAATTATTCTACCTATGAAAAATAGTTGTACTACAGAAATTGTATTAATTCAAGCATTTGTCATGTCACATCTCATTGTGATGCCTCATATTTGATGTCTATTTGACCATCGAAAGATATTGCCACGTAGAGGAGAATGTAATGGAGTCATTAATCAATATGGAATACTTGTTATTTTGATAATGATAATTGTCATTGATTATAATAATCTTGAAAAAGAGAATTAAACTCATATGAAGGCTCAAAGCTCAATTAGTAGTTGACACCTAGTAATCATCAAGATGATCTAGTGATTGCGATCACAAGGTAAGAAGTAAAGTATGTAAGTTATTAAAGAAACATAAAATAATTGAAGGGGCACAAAAGCCACACTCGAGACTTAACTTGGCATATGGTTCACGTCTTGATCGGGTTTTATGTTTCTAAGAGCTCATTGTTGTAGTAAGCTATTAGTTAGACCTTATAATAAATATTTATCATGTAGTTAATTTTTCAAGCTATACACTTGTACATTATAAAAAGGCTACGAGCATTGTTTTTAACCCAAATTGTGGGAAATATAATAAAGTAATAAATAATAAATATTATAATGGATTTGTTTTTAGTGGAGCTCATTGATAGATCATATTAATTTAATAAAAAATATAATAAGTTGCAAAAAAGATGATATGTTGGTATATACAACTAAAAATCAAGAGATTGTTGGAGAGAACACGAGAAAACATTTTGCTTAACGATTAACAAAAACAATGCTAAACAAGCCGAAGTAGAAAATTAGGTGTAGGCGGTGCATCACAGGGGAGGAGGTGGTAGGTCATCCTTTGACGGACCCCAAACATGGGGCACAAAAGGAAGAGGATCGTGCAACACCCATTCCCAACCCCATCTTAAGTCTCGTAATAAATTGTAGGAGCCAAAGAAACGAAGACTCCCACCTTAGCAATAGAGGCACACCGTACACATTTCCTAGAATTGATGAAGACCATCTTGAAGAGCTTGTCACCGATATGCCATGTGTGTATGGTGCCAGGATCCACCCCCTCATCGAGGGAGAGAGGAAGATTGACCACAAGACTGGTTGTAACGACGTCTTTGCAGGGTGGCAGAGAGCATTATGTAGGTTGGTGTGGCGAAATTAGAGTCATCATGCAGGGGCACTTCCCCAATGGCGAGAAGCTCCTGTAAGTGCTTTGGAATTCTAAAGCAAATTTTTCAACTTGCCCCCGATTTTGCATATATATAGAGGAGATGATAGTAAAAAATTATTTGAGAGTTCCAATACAAGATTTCCTTTGCAAAAGATAGCCAAAATTTGATATTTTCGCAATTTAAACAAGATAACGACAAAAAAAAAAATCCAAATAAAAGCAATGGAAGTAGGTTAAATTTTCATGGTAAATTCGGAAAAGGTCATGGACCCAACAACGCCAAACAGATTAGGCTTTAGGGCAACACTAGATAGTGTGTTTGCTAGAATTAGCATGCGTGTAAGAAGGAAATTGTGTGGAGAGGCCAAAGTGGTAGAGCCTTTCACCAATGGGCAAGCCTTGTATGTAAAGCACCATAGAAAAAAAGATTAGGTATTTGGAAGATCCATTTCAATTGAGCTAATAAAGAAAAGCATAAGTAGACAATCTTAAATTCCATTGGGAATTTAATTTTCCCAATGCAGGGAAAATGGACTCGAGATTTGATAAAACAACTCGAACAATATCCTTGAAATGTAGTATCACAATTTTAACGCTAATCATTCCACTAAGCCCGTGGCGATTGGAGGTAAAACTTACGAAGCATCACATCCGAAATGATCTCCTATATGCAAGTGATGGAGGGAAGATCGAAAGCAAGTGGAAGTTCTATCAAAAATTGTGTTGGTAATCTAATCTTGGAAAGAAACTAGGTCATGAAGAATGTAAATGCCTCCACAAAATATCCAAAGAGCTTTGATATTGGGCTCCTTTATTAAAAGATTAGAGTAAGAAGTAACAACGGAGACCGCTAGAGATTTTGATCATTATATGAACGACTAGTCTAGATCCATCCCTAATCCACTTGAGGCGAGGTTTAAAATTTTAATGGCGTACTAGACGATTTTGGCTACAAAAAGATCCCTCAATTTATATCCAAAGCCAATAGTTCACCAAAAAAATTCATAGGGTGTTCTTGCAGAATATTGTTGATTGGACAAAATATTGCCAAAGTATTAGAAGTGCATAAGGATGGGATGCATGGAAAGGGGGCGCATAGGTGCACATGGAAGTTCAATAGAAGGAGGGCGCGCCAAGGAAATTCGAGTTTGGGACTTAGTCATTTTGCATGTTACAAGCTAAGAATGGATTAGAGTGTGGAGCACGCATGGGATAAGGATGAGAAGACTTGGAGGCTATGCAAAGCTATTTTGGGAACAAGAAGAAGATCAAGTGTCATGCAAAAATGAGCTAATAACAGATTAGATCTAGAGTTAATTATGGGTAATTTATTATTAGGCGAAGCTTGCATGCTTCCTTAGTTGTTTTTGTAGTGGTGCATGACTATTTTGAGCATGCAACCTATTTTGAGAGTGCATAGGCAAGTGAAGGGTAAGTCCCCACCCCTCTCTCTCTCTCTCTCTCTCTCTCTCACACACACACACACACACACACACACACACACACACACACACACACACACACACCTATATGTATTGATTTGTACGGTTTAGAGTACCATTGGAATTAATGAGTTATGATGTCGGTATGTTTGCACACATGACATTGTGATGGTAATTATATTTTATTCAATATGAGTTTTGTTACGAATTAATATAATGGATCTTTTTGGATGGATATTGATTGTTGATGTCTCTCATTATTGGTTATTATATGGTAAATCTGATCTTGATCCTTGTTTGATTCATTATGCACTATGGTTGTGAGTTGATTCTTGTTATGCTTTACCTTTAATTACTTGTTATGGATATGGAATACATAAATGATCATGCTAACATCTTGACAAATATGGTATAAAAAGAGGGACCTAGTACCTTTGTGCACTTTGGGTGAGC
The DNA here is from genome assembly GCA_018340775.1 of Taxus wallichiana var. yunnanensis. Taxonomy (NCBI): domain Eukaryota; kingdom Viridiplantae; phylum Streptophyta; class Pinopsida; order Cupressales; family Taxaceae; genus Taxus; species Taxus wallichiana. Next base: position 512,723,342 of record CM031239.1, on the reverse strand, counting down.
GTTCGATCTGTCCATGAGTGATGGGCCAAAGTGCATCTAGGTTTTGAGTAAGAAATAAAGACTACATTTTGGTTCCGTTGTTGGGACCTCTTTTCAAGCTATTGCAAGGATGTTGCATGATGAAGACGTATTGGTTGACTTTGGATAACATTAAGAGTTAGGTTGTGGACTTAGAAGACCAATTTTCTCACAGATATAATATTGGACCCGATTTCAATGCTCGTGTGTGGGTTGAAGAACATATGTATCATGAACTCTATGAGACGTTCTTTTTTTGTTTTCCTATAGAATTGTGCAGTGGCTCGCTAACATATGCATTAAAGTAGAATTGGAGGTATAAAACAATAGCTTGACACAAGAAGATTATCGTATGACACACGTTGTAGATCATTAGAGTGTTATTTTTCACGGTTATATGTTGGAGTACGTTGTTTCTACTTATTCCTATCCAGAGGTTGTTGAGTTTCAGTTCTTGCGCGAACCCAGAGGATCTTATTTGTGTGTTATCCCTTTAGTAATTAAGATCTTGTTGGTGACTATGGATTTGGAAGAACGACATATGGCTAGCTAAACCTCCAACGCGCGCGGGGAGGACTTAAAAGCAGGTGTGGTGAAATATGGCGGACCTTACAGTAGAAAAGGAAAGAGAGGAAAGATGATTTAAGTATAATAAAGCACGGGAGAGGGAATTAGTGAAGAAGTGCGGCTTTTGAGGAGTCTATGGAGTTGTGGAGACAGGTGATGCACGAAGGATTTGAGGTTCATGCAGAGGATGTGGAACCTGAGAAACCAGTACTCCCCATTTAGGAAAGTGTGGAAGAGAATCCCCTTCAACTTCAGATGAGAGCGTGTCAGAAGAAACAATAAGGATCATAGGCGCGCATCTGATTCCACCTTGCAACCTTGCCCTTGCTCTTGGTTTTCTAGTTCCTGAAATAGTTATTGAGAAACAAGCTAATGTTTGTGATAGAGTAGCGACATGTAGATTTCATTTTCCGTTAAGTACAAAATGTTCATCGGATGATAAATTCATCTATGGTCAGTGCACACATCTTCCTTGTTTGGTGGGCCGATTGGTGGTATATTTTCTGACGCGACATCAATACAGAGCGTGGGCGCACATAATGTTGGTAATACATCTGGAAGTAACACAAATTCACAGATCGTGGGAGTTCAATTTAGTACAACATTTGGGACACAGAGTAGCTCATCCTCTGGTCTAATGCCCGCTACAAGAGGTGGATCAGGAGGATCTTGAGGTTCGGGATCTAGTGGATCTGGTGGTTCTGGAGGTGGATGGAATATTGGAGGTAATACAGTTCTAGATTTGGTGGGCATTGATCTCACACTAGCCTCATCGAGTTTATTTCAAGATTTCTCTTCACCTCCAAGTGTACATAGGCATTGAGGATGCAGCGGAGCATGATCATATGTGTGAGATACTATGGCGTGCAAAGGGAATCACTACTCCCGAGCATACGAAAAACCAATTTGCTACTACTTTGCAAGGGTGCACCCATATTTTGTATATGAAGTATGATCCTTATCGATCTGTCGTAGATTACAATGTGTTGCATGATGATGTTTCTTGGTTGAGTTTCATATACCTAAGTTTGAATAGAAAAGCATTAGCACATTGAAGGAGATTAAACAGGCATGGCTGAGAGCGTAAGGGAGTATGATGCATGTTTTAAAACTTTTCTATCAAAGTTGTCTTATGATATTCACCCTAGCCAACATACACATAGGTTTTTTGGCGGCTTGATCACACATTTCATAAGGGCTCTCTCTCATAAGACATTTACAAATCTGCATGTGAGGCTTTGGAGGCATCACCGCACCGAGGCAACAGAGAGTGAAGAAACATTGGAGTTAGCCCGTTCTTGGAGGTGTAGATTGCATCTATGGCAAAGCAGTTGGAGAAAATTTCATTCAATTCAGCTCATGCGATGCCCGATGTGGAATATGGTGTACAAATTGTGAGGTTGAAGGACACACTAAGGATAACTTCCCTCATAAATCAGACAAGCAAGTCATGTTTCAATATTGAGATTTGTCACTTAGATCATGATTCAATTAGATGCCCATTGTTGCAGCAGACGCTATCTAGAAGAAATTCTCCTATTATTGTAAGATTTGTAAGTCTCACACTCATGATATGGAAAATTGTAGATTGATTGACCGATTCATAAAGCTATTGAAACTAGCGTGTGCTAGACTAGTGTTGCGAATAATTCAAAGGATTAGGAAGGAAAACATCATGAAGGGCACTCTGATGGAGGTGGTAGAGGTAGAGGTTACCGAGGTGGATATAGAGGTCGTGGTCGTCATGGCGGAGGAAGAGGTGAATTTCCCTTGAGGAACTTGTTTTACATGCGGATCCCTTGATCATTATAGGCACGAATGCCCTCAGAATGTAGTCTGCTCATGGTGTGAGAAGTAACATAAGTTTAAAGAATGTCTCAAGTTATATGAGCACATGAGTAAGAACTATAAGAAGAATGATAAGGGCATGGGGATGATTAAAGTGCAACACACTCATAGAAGACCAATGGATGCCTAAGATTGCACCTAATCTTGAGATGTTGCCTATATTAGTGACTACACGCTAAGGTTACGCACACTCGTGAGATCTCGAAGTAGAAACATGTTATTACAAAGAAAGAGGTGATAAATGTGAAATATCCAGATCCTTCCCATCAGAAGGAAGTTTATCAAGAGACTATGGAGGTTATTAGAAACTTGCAGGGTGAGATATAGTGCTTGAAGGAGCAGTCGTGGAAGATGGAGCAGGCGAAGACAACTGAGCTTCCTCATAAAGATTTTGATGACTTGAAGGAGGTTTGTAAGATTCTACATCAAGATAATATCATTTCATTGTTAGGGAAATGGTGAGGGAGATGATATTGTGCATTAGATCGAGCACAAGAGACATATATTACATGCGAACTTACCTCCTCATAGTCTTGAGTATGATAAAGAGATCACTTTTAATGCAATTGTTGATGGATGGTTGTTGAGTAACATACTGATTGATATAGGTGCAGAAGTGAATGTACTCACTTTGGATACATGGAATCAGATGGGGAAACCACCATTACAGCCCTCTTCGAATGTGTTGTATATGGAAAATAGGACTAGAGCCATGCCCATTGGAGTATTGAAGTATGCCATTATTACTATACAAGGGGCCAAGTTTATTGGGGAATTTGAGGTCTTGGTGCTTGCAGAAGCAGATAGTTTTCTAGCATTACTTGGGTGACCTTGGTGTTATGCAAATAATGTTGATTTGCACTTTAATAAAGGTTATATTAGTTTTGAGAAAAAAGAGGAGCACATAATTATTCTTTTGATAGATGGGAAAGTTGTGCCTTATGTAGAATCCCTAAGTGAAGAGGATCTGAACAGATATATGCGCACATAGTTAGGGATCCTGAAGTGCTTGAGTCATCTAAGGAAGGTGTTATACAGTGGGATGATGCTCAATCCTATGAGTGATACAACCATTATTGCTTATGATAACTGGGCACATGGAACGTATGAAATGGTCGGGCGAGAGATCAAGAACACAGTTACTCGCGTAATCAAGACATGTATGGTTAGGCATTTGAGTCATAACCATGTACCTCGGATATCTTAGTGAATGAAATCCTAATGTATTTTTGTGCGCCATGGAAGCCTAGTGGAAGGACGAGGGTGACATAGAAGAAATATGTTGATGTATACCCTGCGCGGGACAATGATGCGTTGGTGGACTACACACAAAGATAACCTTTTGGAGTGGTGAGAGGTGAGAATCACCTTCTCTACTAGGTTTATAAGGAACAATGTACCTTCTCATATATGTGAATTCCATGGGAAGGATTTTGCTTCGCACACATTCAAAAGTGTGAGAGACTCTGGATGGAGGGGCAGGAGGCCTTGTCGCCATCACTCTGGGTACATAAGTTCTACGCCACCCTAAGCGGTTGTGCATGCACATGGTATGTTCATGTAGAGCTTACAAGAGCAACAATTAATTGGTAGGAGATGACCTCATGTATGATTCAGACCTTTGACTACTTTTCTACTAAACCTCTGGTGAATGAAGCATTACAGATTATGAAGAGCCTTACTTTGGGAGATAGTGAAAATACTAGGGAACTCCTGTTAGATATGTTTGGAGAGTTATGTTTAGAGTCACGCTTTGAAGAAGAAGAGACAGATGAGGAGCAGCTTGGGCACGCCTGGCTAGAAAAATAGAAGGGTAAAGTTGGTTTACATGATTGATGATGAAAAAGTAGAGAATCAATTTTGATCACACTATGTACAAGTGAGGTGTTAGATAGTGCTTGATAAGAAGTTGCGCACTTATCATGAGCCTATGAAAAACAAAGAAGGTCAACATTGGGACAAATATAAAACCTAAGGAAGCCATTATTGGTGATTATTGGTCTGAAAGAGGTGGCAAAGATTATTGAGCTACTGTGCATGACTTCCAAGACTTATTTTTGCGAGGCTATCATGAGTTGAAGGGAGTGCATCACTCTTTGGGTGAGATGAGGATCAAGTTAAAGGTGCGCGCCCGGTTAGGAAGAGGCCTTACAAGATGAATCCTAATCTGCGCATCAAGGTAAAGGAAGAGATTGATAAGATGTTGAAATCTAGAATCATTGAGCCTATTGAGGAGTCGAGTGGGTTAACCCCATGGTGATTAGAATAAATAAATATGGTAGGATAAGGATCTATGTGGACTACAGAGAGTTGAATGTTGCTTGTGTTATAGATCCTTTTCCCACACCATTTACTAAGGAGATCTTAGAGGGTGTTGTTGGGCGCGAGATATACTCATTTCTGACACATTCTCTGGTTATCATCGGGTGAATAGCTAAAAGAAGACCAAGAAAAGATAACTTTCACCACTAAGTGGGGAAGTTTACAGATATCTGATTATGCCCTTTGGGTTGAAAAATGCGTCGGTAGTCTTATCGCGCATCGTTGTGTAGGAAAATTTGAGGACTTTTTACACAAGTTTTTACATGTTTACTTGGATGATTGACTATATATGGGTTGGTAAAAGATCAATGTGACAACTTGAGACTTAATTTCAGAGGTGCTCAGTTGAGCATCTCTATAAACATTAAAAGTGTATCTTTGCAATGCCCTTTGGAACCTTGTTTTAACATATTATATTAATGTAGCCAAACCCATAACACACACACATATATTGCAAATAACTTGAACTCAAAAGAAAATAAATCTCCTTCTTCGTTATTCAATCATGGGTTATAATGCTTCCTACATAGGAAAACATCTCCCAACTCGAATTGCCCAACAAACTTTGACTAACTTTGACTAAATCTATTCTAGATGGTGAAATTTACTATTTTTAGTTGTTTACTAGAACCTGCTATTCTTAGTAATTTCACATGCTTATTCGGCCTTGACGGCACAAAAATTGCCACAAATCTTTTAAAATTCTAAATTAGAGGAATTTCCAACTTTCTAACCTAATTTGAATTCAAGAGACTAAAATTAACAAATGCTCTAAAATAGGAAAAAACTGAATTACAACTTAAATCCTAATTTTTAGCCCCATTGTGGCAGATTTGAGGACTTCAAAATGTTTTACAAAACATGCTTGGATGAGGCGAGGTTGGTATATGGGCTGTGTTCATCTTGTTGAACAAGTGATTTAAAAAAGGGGACTCAAATGGACACCTGGAACACAAGTTATGACCATTTCAAGTTTGTGCTAAATATAGTGCATCGGATATGCAAAGAATCTTTGTTGTAAATCCTGATAAGGTTGCAGTTATCTTGAGCTTAGAGGAGCCTACCAATCAGAGTGAGGTATGTGGGTTCTTAGGACATACAAGTTATTAGAAGAAGTTAATTAAAGGATATGCTAAGATTGTCGCACCCTTGGAAGAATTGTTGAAAAGTAAAGGAAAGTTCCATTGGAGTGAGGCGTAACAACTAGTGTTTGAAACATTGAAGGAAAGACTTACTTCTACGATTTCCTTCTTAGGACAAACTGTTTCATGTACATGTTGATGCCTTTGACATGGCCATTGGCGTAATGTCATCATAGCCTAGTGATGGGATTGTTAATCATCCTATTTGTTTCACGAGCAAGAAGTTGACACCAACCGAACATAATTATACGAAACTACAAGTGCGAAGCATTGCCTACGATTAGTGCACTGCACAAAGTTTAGACAATACTTATTGGAAACTCCCTTTATATTTTATACAGATCACATGGAACTTAAGTATCTCGGTTAATATGCTCATTTAACAAGGGTGCATGTTTCGTGGATTCTCTTGTTTCAAGAATTTGACTTTACCATGGTGGTAAAGTTGGGAAAGAGAAATTCCGACCAAATCATTTATCAAGAATTAACTTAGGTGAGGACGCACAAAGCATTGAGGAAATAATGTCGGATGCACAACTTTTTTAGATTGAATTACGCACCCTTTGATTTAGAAGATATTGTTGTGTTTTTATAATAGTGTGGTGCCTGAAGGGATGAAGAGATTAAAGAAGAAACAACTTGTCATACGCACACGCCTTACATGTTTATCGGTGTAGATTTATAAAAGTTAGGCCATGATGAGATTTTGCATTGGTAGTGTGTACTTGAATATGAGTGCAAAGCTATAATGGAGGAAACTCGTGGTGAAATTGCAGGGGGATATTATGCATGAAATGTTAACACGCACATGATTTTACTTTGGCCGCCTTTGGTGGGAAACACTATATAAGGATTATAAAGAGTATGTCAAGGCGTGTGATCATTTTTAGCACCTTGGGAAGCCTAGGCATAGGGATGAAATGTTGTTGAGACCGATAGTGAGTGCAAAACCTTTTGAGAAATGGGCAATTGAATTTTTGGGTCCTATTTCCCCACTGCATGTAGGACTAGATCACATTATATTATTACATGTACATATTATCTGACCAGGTGGGTGGAAGTAGCACCTACAAAGGATTTCACGGTAGCTACATCAGTGAGGTTCTTATGGGAGAACATTATCAGTAGGTATGGATGTCCATTGAGCTTGATCAAGTGATAGGGGCACACACTTTTTGAATGAGACTATCGAATATTATTGGTAATTTATGGTGGTGCATCATAAGACAACACCCTATCACCCATAAGACTAATGGAACTATTGAGGCTTTTAACAAGATATTGGGACATACATTGACAAAGATCTGTGATGTTAGAAGGAAAGATTGGGATGATAAAGTCTTTGTTGTACTTTGGGCATACAAGACAACTTACAAAAGATTAAACAAAGCCACACCCTTTCAGTTGGTGTTTGGCGTAGAGGTTGTTTTACCGATGGAATTTATGTTACCCTCCCTATTGTGTGCGTAGGAGGATTAGATGATGAAAAACACTTGAAGAGAATATAGATAAATTGATGCAATTGGATGAGAGGCACACCATCACACATTAGATCCGTGGAGAGAAAAAAAGGCTAGGCATAATGCATGACATGATAGGCATATTAAGAATAAGCAGTTTGAGGTTGGACAAATGGTTCTTCTTTATGACTCCAAGTTTTCCTACCTTGGGAAATTGAAGGTGCATTGGTTGGGACCGTATGTGGTGACATATATACTTGATTCAAGCGCTTGTCGATTGCGGGCAGTTGGATGGAACACGGTTTCTGGTACTTCAACGGAAGTAGGCTAAAGCCCTACCGTATAAATAAGTATTCTTGGTGTTTTTAATAAGGTAAATGGTGCCATGTAGATTAGGTTTCCCTTTAATGCATTTTCTTTATATGTGTTTCCTTTCATCGTTGTTATGCTTTATCAATTTAGTTCGGTGTTTTGTTCTAATAAGCGCTCTTTTGTGCAAGCAGCTAATCGATCACTATATAAGTGATTCATGCGTAGAGGACTGCACACACTTTTAGTGTGGGGTGGAGAAAATACATAATAAATGGTGAAGCTTGAGATTGAACGTCCTCTGGAAGATGGGTATCCATAGAATAAATTTGGTGAAGGTGCTTGAAGTAAAGGTGCGTATTGAGAAAAAAATGCTCATGAATGATGGCCACACATGTAGATGGATGGACGCACTTACAGTGTAACATGAGGTAGGCAACAGCATGGGAAACTACTTAGTAATAGGAATAAAAGTTTTGTACTTCAGCGCATGGAGGCACGTAAGAGGAGGTCTGTGGCTGAGAAGTAGTAAGCGCGCTTGAAGAGGTTACGACTAGGGTGAAAAAAATTTATTTTGAAGCACGAAGAAAGTAAAGAAATGCCATTTAATGTTGAGTAAGGTGGGATATTGATGAGAGCAATAAATGTGGGGAACTTTGCAAAATTTATATAAGGAGGGGTTGTGATATCATTTTACCTTGCATTGTTAAGTGTTCGATCGAGTTGAAGAGTGTGTTATATGCAAAAGTGTGTGAAAGAAGATATTATAGACATCAAACAAGAGAGATTTGTACGTGATTTGATTGGAGCTCCATTAGAGAGGGTGTTTGAGTGAAGAGGAGGCGTGTGGGGAGAAAATCTGTGAATTAGGGTTCGAGGTAAATCTAGGACACATAAGTTTTAAGTTACAGAGATCAAATCTAGTACAAGAACACATTTTTATCATCGCAATGGCACAAAAATGAGCACCTAGAGAAACCATGAGGGGAAGGAAGCAAAAAGAAGTAGAAGTAGAGATGGAGGATACCCCCAAAAGCAGATTTTTAGAAATGCGGTGTACCTCGAAAGTGTCATAATGGGATTGGATTGGGAGTTGCATATCGCAAAGCAAATTAATTAACTACAATCATCACACTAAGGATAACATGGATGGTTAGACAAACAATTGGTGGTAAAAATAGATTTGCGGATAGAGAATGACATGGTCGTTTATGATGATGCATGATAGAACTTTTTGGTAAATGTTGGGGTTATGAAACTATATGAGCTGTGATATTTTGAAAAAAGTAGAGAAGTTATATCAATGGTGATGTATCGAGTCCATGAGGACTTCTTCTATTTTATAGGGTGGTGAATGCGACTTACCACGCCCTTGATTGGAAGGTTGATAGGGTTAAGCAGCTCCGACACTGGGATTGGAAGTGATCTTAAGGATAACGAGGGCGTAGAAGCCACTTTTGCTACACTATCTTATGTGATGGGAGGGCGCGTGATGGATATTGTCAAGTTAGAAAAGTACCCTATGATCCAGGAACACCTCCTCACCAAGTTGAATAACTAGGAGCATTGGAGCTAGGTAAATAAAATATGGCTCCATATTGCTAAAAAATGACTAAGGGAGTGGTATACAACTTGTCTTCTTTCATTGTTGAGACTATTATTGAAGAAGCGCACCATGGAGACAAGATAAGTTTTGGTGTTATTTTATTGTCTATTGTGTTTGTGAAAATTGGGGTGCCTAATGGGCCTAAGGAGAATATTTGGCAATATCCCGAGGAGAAAAAGTCCTTGTAGACAGATTTACAAAATACACATGTGATGGATCTATGAGTGGACCTTACAAGAAGAGGTTGGAACTTTCTAGTATAAGTGCTTGCGCAGAGCATTTGAGTATGAATGGATAATACCTAAGGACTTTCCTTCGTATGGGATAAGTAGGCCTAACTTGTGGTCTATTAGCATTTTTGTATAGACAGTTTGGAATGAAGGATGGAAAGTGGAGCCCTTGGTGCAAGATCCCATATGCCTTCATTGCACATTACTTGCAGGCATCGGTGCACAAGTTTTTAAACGTGCGCAGATTGGGTTTGAATGTAGAAAAAGTAGATTATGATTATCATATGCGCTTAGGACAACATACCTATATCTAGGTATGTTTGCTTTAGAGAAGTTAATCTTAGATGATATAAGTATCAATTGAATGAGCTTGACAATTAGGCAACTTAGCACGGCTAAGGTATATATCTACCTTAAGCCCAAATTGGAAAAAGGTAAATACATTGAGAATGATTTCAAGCTCCCTGAACTGCCCAAAGGAAAGCATATGGTGGGAACATTACAGGATGAGGAGCCCAATCCTCCCCACACAAATGAAGAAGAGGAAGAAGAACTAAAGGAAGATAGTGGCGGACTGGATCATGGCACAAGGAGGCAAACCATACTGTGGGGGGAAAAGAGAGCACGTGAGGCAATGCCTCTGGGACAAGAAGAAGGTGGAGAAGTGAGAATGGAAATGGGCATTGTGGAGATAGATAAAGGTGAGGGTGCTAAGGATAAAAAATTCAGGAGGGTGTTGGGAAGGAAAAATCCACAAGGCACAGCACGGGCCCTTACATCCACTGGGAGATCACCCCGAAAATCCCTAGTGAAGATAAAACTAGAAAAGAAGAGGCACAAGTATATTCCCACTAGGGATAGTGAGGGCGAAAAGTTCATATGACAGTGAACATATCATTAAGGAGACTCTTGTTATTACTATGGACGTAGTGGAGCCTCGGGATGAAGAAATGCAACATGATACATAGGCATTCGAAGAGCATAAAGTGGTTAGTAGCACTATAGTTGCAAGGAAAGAAAAGGATAAGGGCGAACCATCCGGTGAGCCTATTGTGCACATATAGGGAAATACCAACACTTGATGCTTTGAAATGTGCATTCCAAAGAGTCATTGTTCGGGAAGAATAAGGATGGAGAGATGTATAAGACTCCTACTATTGATTAATGATCCTACAAAGATCATTCATGCCAGGTTCCAAAGCACTTTAGAGCTTGAGGAGATTTATGAATGGGAGCCGATGGACCACAAGCGCCAACTTGCATACCGAAAGCAATTATCGTGGAGTATGCGGATGCATATTGATGAGCCTGAATTCAATGTGAAGGAGGACGCATGTATTAAGAGGAAAATGAAGAAAAAGGCTCGAGTACGCACGCACTGGATCATTATGCCAAGAGTTTACTGATGAATAGGTGAGTAATGCATTGAAAAAAATGACAACAGAGGTAGTGCGCAAGAATATAGATAAATCAATAGCGCTAAGAATGCTGATGGAGGAGAATAAAATCTGGAGGAACAAGTGGAACAACCGACTAAAGGACGGAAAAAGGATAAAGAAAAGTGGAAGGATATTCTAGATTTTTGGTAGAGTTGGGGAAGGATATTATCGATGCGCATCTAGATATTGATGAACAGACCGAGTAGACCTATCAGTCGTCCTTGCATTTCTTATAAGGATTGTGTACACTTGTTGATTAAGAAGCAATTAGGGGAGCAGAAAGAGGCTAAGGAGGATGATGCGGATCGAAGGAGAGAACAAAGGATACAATAGCACGCGCTGTTTGAATAGTTGGGTATGACTCTTTACTCCGTAAACCAAGGATGAAATGAAAAGGTAGACTCGGCGTTGAATTTATGTATAGACTCGAGAGCCGATCATTAAGACAAGGACTTTGGTTGAGGAGAATGAAGTCCTTGTTGTAAAGAAAAATGAAACTCTTGGGTGCGAGGAGAAGTTGATATTATTAGCGAGAGAAGAGTGATGCGCTCATAAAGAACCCAGGGATCCTCACAGGGAGAATATAAAGGAAATTAGGAAACCGTTAGCCAAACGAATGGATGTAATAGATGGGATGGTTTTTAGTTTAGTGAACATTCTTAGGGTGCTAATAACGAGGGCTAAAATATGACCTTAGATGAGATGGATGGAGTGCTTGCGGACATTCCTGAAAAGACAAAGAAGGCGCTCAATGACCGAAATGGGTTAGAGGTAGACATCAAGAGTGTTCACCCCGAGTTATTACGCCTTCGGAGAAATAGAGCGCCCGATTCTTTTTGGTGTATTTCATTAATTGTGTACATTATTATTTTATTCATCATTCTTTAATTCTTGGAGAGACAAGGCATGGTTACCCATTGTCGGGGTGAAAATGAAGCTAGTGTGGGGTAATGTTGATTGGATAAAATATTTCCCAAGTATTAGAGGCACATAAGGATGAGGTGCGCAAAATGGGGCATGTGGTATTTCGGAGGAAGGAGGGCGCGCCCGAGGAAAGTTAGAGTTCGGGACTTATCCATTTTGCATTTTATGGGCTAAGAATGGATAAGAGTGCAGAGCACGCATGGGATAAGGACGAGAATACTTGGAGGCTATGCAAAGTTATTTTGGGAACAAGAAGAAGATCAAGTGTCATGCAAAGACTCAAGGCTAAAATAGGATCGATCTAGAGTTAATTATATGTAATCTATTATTAAGCGAAGATTGCATGCTTCCTTAAATACTTTTGTATCATTTCATTGCTATTTTGAGCATGCAACCTATTTTGAGAGTGCATAGGCGGTGAAGGGCAAGTCCCCACCCCTTATATATATGTATTGATTTACATGGTTTAGAGTACCATTGGAATTGTGATAGAGTTATGTTGTTGGTATGTTTGCACACATGACATTGTGATGGTAATTATAATGTATTCAACTATGGGTTTTTTTATGACTTAATATAATGGATCTTTTTGGATGGATATTGATTATTGATGTCTTTATTCGATTATTAAACGGTAAATATGATTTTGATCCTTTTTTATTCATTATGCAATATGGTTGTGAGTGATTCTTGTTATGATTTGCCTTTAATTACTTGTTATGGATATGGAATAAATAAATGACCATGCTTGACATCTTGACAAAGTTGGTATCAAAAGAGGGACATGGTACCTTTGTGCGCTTCGGGTGAGTGCTCGAGATCTGTCTCAATGATGGGCCAGTAGCGTCTAGGGTTTGAGTAAGAAATAAAGACTACAAATATAGTGGCATAAAAGGGTAAGTGGATGGAAATAAGGGGGCAAGAAAAAAAAACTTTAACTTGTACGAGTTATTTGAGATGGTTACACACAAAATTTGAAAATGTTATAAGAACATGAATTGCAGTAGTCAAGTCTAGTTTCTAAAATGCTATTTTTTAAAATGGTTAAGTGTAAGTGGATTAAAGATCTAAAATGTCAATAAGTGCTCCTGTTTTTTTAAAACATAGTAGATAGTCATCATGCTCCCCCATTTTTTTAGCATTATTTAGTATTTTTGAAAACCCTTTGGTAGAAAGATAGATAGGAGCATCTAGTTTGGGATAGATTTTTAAATATTTTTTAGTGAGTATTTTTTAAAAATAATTTTCCAAGCACAAAGATCTCCAAAATTAAAAAGAAATGAATAGCCGATGTGCCCCTACCTCAAAAATTATTGAAAATTACCTCAAAAAAATCGAAAATCAGATTTTTTTAATATGTATAGAAATAGTCCTAGTTTGGGACTATATAGTTTTTATTCACTTTGGAGAAATGAAACAAAAGATACATGACAAAAGATAAGCATTTACAATCATTAAAAATAAATGTATAAAAGAAAGTTTGAAATAAATATAAATGAAAACCTTACAATAGTAAAAAATGATAGTTTTCTTGCCGTTGTAATTAATTTTTAAGAAATATTGCAATCATTTTTGTAGGATTTATAATGGTGAAAGATGAGTTTTTCCATTTTTGGTAAAAAACATGCAAGTTGTTGTGTTGTAACAATTCCAAGGCTTAGGCTCGGGAAACCAAAATGATTCCAAGCCTAGAAAAGCTTGTCTCAAGTGCATAATTTAAGGAACGCGTGCTGGCGTTTCTTAGATTATGTGTAATATGTGTTTGGACTTACTAAAATAAATGTTTAAATTATAGCTTCTTTTTCATTTATTATTATAACTTTTTCATTTATTATTATTTATACTTTATTATTTCGTATACATTAAATTTATTTTAGTAAATATAAGAAATTAGGGTCACTCTGCACCTTATGGAACTAGTCTCACAACTCCATGGTTTAGGAGATAGTTTTTATAATCTAATATGGTCAAGACATAGGTATTTTTAGGATTTCAATATTTAATCTAAAGCTTTCGTGGTTTAAATTCTACAATCGATGTCTATTTTGGAAAAGAATATAGTCATTGTTTAGGTTTTGAGGCATTTTGAATTATTTAATAATGTTTGTAGAAGTGTTAGATGTGTCAAAATTAGATTTTATAAACCTCACAACTCGAAAGGAAACAACAACTACTCAAATATATGGACTCATGAAATGTCTTATAATACATAACAAATCAAAACACATGTACATGTTTTTATTAATTTGAAAATCCTTGACAACATCTACAATTATTGCTCCCATTATTGGGATTGTTACAAAAATCAACAAAAATCCTAAAGCTATTACAATGGTGTTTCTTCATGACCCTTGAAAAGTTTCACTTGTTCCATGCGAATCAGCTCATCTCTCTACTCCTTGTCACTCTAGCCCCTCAAATGGTAGACTTGACTCACTTCATACACACATTGTGTTCTTTAAATTGTGTAACCAATGTGCATTATACAATTCAACTATTGCACAAAGCATTCGTGAAAGCCCTGCGTAATCGTCACCATCACCCAACTTTTGTTTTGCATGTGTTCGCCGAATCCCATGTTATTTTTGTGATTGATTTCCTTTCACCTACACACTCAAATGCAAACCTCATATATGTTCAATATGATAACAAAATACGACACTATCATATGCATCGAAATCAACATCCATACAAGTCATGTTAAACTTGCAGATATAAAATCGTGAATCATCCACTCGCATGAAACGATAAACATCATACATCAAATATGGATCCAATATCAATATAAAAGCATGTCTATAATAACATAATATTTGATAAATGAATAGTGGCATCGTGTGCCCCACAGACAACTTGTCAACAAGAGTTAGCATCCTAATGCTAGCAATACAATATCATGAACAATGTCATATCAAAACAGTGTACTAAAGTAGTAATATCCATGTTAAACAACAATATCATGTCATAATGTCTCATCAAAAACAACAAAATAAGCAATAATGTCCCCTATCATCATGATAGTCTAGACACAATGAGTCGCTATCAACCAAATAAGAATACATCAAAAAGGTGGGCACTACAAAAAAAAATAAGGTGGATTAATAATTTTCCATTCTAACATTTTGATAATTATAGGATGTATTTATTAGGCCTTAAACATCCACAATTCTAACATTTATACAATTACATCTTATATTTATTAGACATTAAACATCCACAACTCTTACACATTACATGGAATTGATCACTGAAACGAGACCAATACATTTTCTGGAATCCTTCTAGGGTATGTAAATTGCCCCACATAGGCATATATCAAACAGGGATAGACTATTCCTGTAAAGGCAATGTGAATAATTTTCCACGAGCCGAAGTTAATAAACATAAAACTCAACTTCAATGTTTGAACAAAACTTAACCTCTATCATAGAGTTGAGGTAAGTCAAGCTTATGAATATATCAAACTGAAAAGTGACCTAGGTCTGTAAACATGGCCTCAGTTTCTGTATAATAAACACAGTTTAAACAATCATTTTACGTTGTCCACCTAATAAAGCTTATCAAATTGAGGGGAAATAAAAATTGTATTATATTATATATACCTGTCATTCAAAGAACAATTCCTCCGAGAGAAATCCAGACCTATTTGGAATCTCTGCTAAAGGATTCAAAGATGTACTTAGGATTGAAAGCAATAACAACAACAGTGGCATGCTTAACCAAGTTGTAGATGCCAATCAATCTAATAAACATGTAATTGACTTTATCTATTCCCAAACTCTAAACGGAGAAGAGGAGGACTAAAATAGTCACGAAGATCATCACAACCACGTCTGCAAAACAGAAAATATAAATTAAATACCATACCCCTGTGTAGAGGTAGATTACTCACCTTGGCTCAACGACTTGTCGACATTCTTGATCCTTCTCATGGCCGAAAAAACTAAAATATAAAAGAAATTGTTACTTATACAGTTTCATGGAATAAATGAATGGGTGAAAAAGCTGTTTGAATAATTGCCCATGTCTATGGTGGTAACAACTGGTTTTTCCGCACCAATATATAGCACAACCAATAGTGGAATAGTTGTCAAGATATTGATTTCTACGGAAGAAGAAATTACAGAGCTATAAACTAAGATTAAATTAAACGAAACATAATGCATGATACAACTTTCAAATGAATAAAATAACAAAGTAATAATAAACACGTAGCTCACAAAACATGAATAATAAAATGTGAGGACATGCAGTGAATGAAATGTGCATAGATATATCCTTGTGCTCAATCTTATTATCCTGTGGTGCACATTCCATACATACCTGTTCTTATAGATATTGTTTTTAGATTTTAGGAAATGTAAATGGAATGTCATACTACATTCTCACTTACACAAGCCGCCCAAAGAAACCAACAGGGCGAGCATGAATAGTCGATGTTAAGGAAACACATCCAACATTCTTTATGAATTACGGACAGGAATTCAGTTGCACCATCTGACAAGAAATACAATCAACACAAACCTAAAAGAGTAGCTAAATTTACATAGTTTTCCTGTACAAAGACTAGGCAGCAGCTGAAGGAGATGAGCAGCTCTAAGCTGGTGAGTGTAGTCATCGAGGATCAACCCCATTTGTATACATGTCTTTATAGTAACTAGCATTTTCTCTTTAAGGTGCAATTCTATGCTAGAAGGTATTTTGGTGTAAGGTACATCTTAGATTTTAAGTTTTATAGAAGTTTATATCATGAAGGAAATGGTACATTGGAAGGTACACAAAGGTAAGTACATATATAATTTGAACAATTTGATCTTAGGAAGGAATATACAAGTGGAAAACATAAGTTGGAGGTTATGATATTTTAATGCTTGCCATAGTGTTTTCTCATTATGTAGGTAACTATACAAGTTATGGAGTTTTTATTTAAAATGGGTGGGTTGATTTTGATAGTAATTAGATGTAGTAATTTTTTGTTTTAGAGTTGCGAATGTGGGAGTGTGAAGGAATATATGTTTTTGACATTTGATTTAACAAAATTAAATCTTATATCGAGGACTAAGATCAAACAAATAATATCATAAATATACAAGATCTAACATCTAAATGACAAGCAAGTGTAATCAATAAGAGGACGAGAGTGAATTAGCTGATAATTAGATGTCTAGGTTGATAATGAACTATAATACGAGATGAAACAAGATGGATCTAGGTTGCAAATGCTTCGCCTTGAAAAAATAAAATATATGCAGTCTTCCGGACGAAATGCCCAGAGGAGGACAGATCGCCACGAGCGCTAGTGTCTCGAACTAGGGGATAGTGTCTTGGTAGCGCTTCTAGATTTGGTCTGCTCGGGGTTTGATCATATCTTCTTCACTTCATTTTTGTTGCTCAGACATTCTTTATAGGTTTCACTGCTTGCACTGAACTCAGTAAAACAAATCCTAGCTACCCGGATAAAGCTCAAGAACACATTAGATGGAATAAAATTTGCATATTCTCGAGTCGGAAAAACCTCGGTGGTCACCTCATTTCATTGTTAATGTAGCCAAATTCGAACAATCTTAATATTCTGCAAATAATATGAACTCCAAAAGAAAATAGATCTCGCTTCTTTGTTATCAAATAATGAATTACAATGTTTACTAAATAGGAAAACAACTCCCAAATCAAGTTGCAAATACAACTTTAACTAACTTGACTAAATCTACTATAGGTGGTGGAAATTACTATTTTTAGCGAGCTTTACTAGAACCTATTATTCTTAGTAAGTTCGCATGCTTATTCGTATGGGCATAGAAATTTCCACACATATTCTTAGAGGAATTTCCAACTTTCTAACTCATAATGCAACTAATAGACTAAAATTAGCTAATGCCTAAAAATAGGAAAAAAGCGAACTACAACTTAAATCCTAATTTTTGGCCTCAAGATGGCGGATTTAGGGCCCGAAAATGTGCGAAACTTGCCCCAACTAGTAGGGCTAATATTTAATGTGTTCGTCTCATTATAAAACATGTGGTTTCAAAAAAACGGACTCAATTGGACACTCGGAGCTCAAGTTATGACCTTGTCGAGTTCCTGCTAATTTTTACACATCATTCTCCCTACTTGAAAAACGTAGCTCCCGCCAATATTCTTCTTCAAATTGCTTCCATTTATCTCGCATCCAACTTCTTAATCTCCCACTATGTGACCCAAGTATTGTCACTTATTCTAGTCCTTTCCAATGTACCAAATATTTGTTGTATTTCCCATGTCACATGTCCATTGTTTTCTTATCTAGAATCGATCCACTTCTTTAATCTTCTTCACTGGAACCCGCTTGCCTCCAATCTACTAAGTCATCAATATCATTCCCTTCTCGCACCATCCCCATGAAAAGAATACAAATCAAAACATTAAACATTGGAGAAATATCAAAATTCCCCTGGAAATTCTACCTCATAAGTATTATCATTTATTTTTTTCACGATTTTGCAGGACCAATCTTGTAGTGACCCTCCTTGGGGCACTAGAAAAATAGCCCAAAAGGATGGTAAATTTTTATTTTAAAGTGAGAAATAATGTTCCACCTAACTATTTTCCAATACCCTAAAATTTACATTATCTAACTTAATGATCTACTGAAACATCCACCATACTTAATTTTATTTGTTTAGCTTCGATTAATTCACTAGAGACAACCTAGGAAAGGCTACCCCTAAAATAGATTTTCCCTTTTAAATTATTTGTCCACACCCCTTTGAAAATTTAATTCACATTCCTACAATATCTCCCATATCCCCAAAAGTGTGTAGGGTTACATGTGGGCCCTAGGATAGATCAAATCTTGTCCCTAGATCTCCTCTTGCCCTAAAATAACCTTAACCCATCTCTATCTTGCTATTTTCTTCTATTTCCTTTCTTTATTCTATTTCTCCTTTTTGTCTTGGTTTTGACTTTTGGTTTTGGATTTTGGTTTTGGATTTATAGAGATTTCCAAGGAAAAATATTGTCATATTGTTTTTTTTAAAATAACTTACATCTAAATAAAGCCAAAACGTATGTATTTTTTTTTTATATGCACCCAAGTGCAGGTGCGGCTAGGGTTTTTAATGAAGAGGGGGAAGTGCTTACTTGTTGGGAGGCCGTGTGGAAGTCGGGATAGGCACGGAAGTTGGGACAGGCGTGAGGAGGGGGGACGGTGCGTGGAGGGGATGCAGGGCGTGGAAGGGGCGGCGCCAGGCGGGGAGGCCGCGGCATGGGGAAGGGTGCAGAGTGGACGGGAGGAGGTGGCGCGAGGGGGAAGTGGCGGGCTGCCGTACGATGGGTGGAGGAGGGGGTCATGTGGGGGCGCCCCCACACTGCCGTCACGGGTGCAGTGGGGGGTTCGGCCCCTACCATTACTTTTTAAAAGAAAAAAGTGACAAGCGATCATTTGGGGAGGGGCCACCCTCCCCATTACTATTATATAGATTTTTTAATTTATTTTTGTTTTGAATAAAAATAATTTGTTTAAAGAAAAATGTTTTTAAAAGAAGATGAGACTGCTTACTAAAAACAAGGTAAATGTATATATATATATCTTGTTTATTTAATAATAATACTTTATCGAATACTGGATATACATATATATATATATATATATATATATATATATATATATATATATATATATATATATATATATATATATATTTATATATATTCTTTTATTAAAAGAAACAATCTAGTATAGTGTAAAAATGTGATTAAGTAAACAAACTCCTAATGTATATATATATATTAAACTTATTGTGCATACAAGAAGAATTAAAAGAAAACTTACTTATCTATAAATTACAGATTTTCAGTTTTTTTGTTAATTTGATGCCAAAAGAAATTTAGGACTTTCACTATTCACCCTAAATGATTGATCTATTTTAAATAATGTAATGATGAAGCCAAAATTTTGAAAAGAAAGATATATCACTTAAAGGAAGGATGTGCACACCAAACTACTTCTTCATCCATTCAAATAAGATAACCAACAAGGAGAGTAAAATCAATATTATTTCATTTTCTAACTTTTCAAAACTTGTCACATTAAGGATGTTTCAAAAACGATGTCCAATCTTATATTTACACAAGTTCTCAACAACTCACAAGATGAAATCTATCACAAATTAATGAACTTTCCAACAACTCATATTAAGAAAGTTTTTCACTAATTACAATCCTTTTTATTTCAAATGTTTGAGTCTTTCAAAATGGCAAGGCATAGTTCCACATCATTCCAAGTATTCACAAAAAAAAGATGCTAGTTTACATATGACTTTAAATACCAATGAGGATTTACAAGGAGATGTAACTTCTTACATGACTATATTCAAAAGAGGATTACATTTCAAGAAAGTATCACAAGGAAGGATAAGAACAATAAGAGCCCAAAATGCCACCAATCCAACTTGAGAGCCATCTTCTATGTCTTCCCAAAACCATGCAAGGAGAAAGAAAAGAGCTTGTTTACCACCCAACCATAGGCATCATCACATGCCTATCCCAAGGTTGGGATGCATGCTAGCCTCCCCCAAGCCCATGGGAAAGAGGATAGCTACCAAAACTTGCACAAGGTGGAGGGTAAAACAACAATGAAACAAGCACACAAACATAAAGTTCACAACAACACAAGACTCCAATTTACAAGGAGGAGAACCCATGTTCATCCTCAAAATGGGGAAGAGAGGAGAAAGTTCTCCAAAGTTATACATCAAAATTTCTTGCACATAAAAACATCTCCATATCCTCCTTATTGCTCCTAATCAAATCAAGCCCTCCTTATTCCTCCCCCTTTCTCCAAATCCTTCTTGGAAGGATTTTCAAACCCCAAAGGGGTTTCCTTACCAAGAATGGGGAAGGAGATTCAAGCCAAATGAATCAACTTCCCCACCTCAACCATTGAGGGGAAAAACAATAAGATCCTACAAGGCTTGTCCATCAAGCCTTGAGGATTGAGAGGGAAAATTCCCTCTCTCTTCCCCCACACTCCAAAACTCCATCATGCCATATGATGGAGGGAGTTAAAGAAACACAAACAAGCAACCCAAAATCCACATACAACAAATAAGAATTTTAAGCAACAAATCTAACAACAAAAGGCAACAACACAACAAAAGACATGAGAGCCTACCTCAAGGAAAGCTCTCCAAAATCTCTCCAACTTCAAATGTCTTCACACCTTCACTCAAGCCAATCTCCAAGCTCCAAAATCCACAAGTATCCCCAAGCAAGAAATTCCAAAAAAAGTCCCTTTCTTTTCCCATGGATGGGAATTTGAAGAGGTGCAAGCAAGCATCCTCACCAATGAGGGGGTGACATGTGTCACCTCTCTCCCTCCTCATGGTCAAAGATGCCAAAATAAAAGAGAGAAAGGGTAAAATTATCTTTTTGCCCTCTTCTCCCAAATTTCCTTAAATGTTAGCAAGACAAAACTAGTGGCACTTTTTATAAACACACAAATCCACATCCCTTACATGGATGTGACAAAAAAAGGGGTAGAAAGGGAGGGAAAACTCCCTCTAGCCTTGAAAACAAGCCCCCCTACGCATTAGGTAGGGTCCAAGGGCTCATTTTTGTGATAGGGGGACTCCCAAGCTACAAAGGGGTCCCCAAAAATGCCCAAAATACCCTAATTTCGGGTTTTACATTTTTGGCACAAGGGTAGAGGGTGTGGGGACCACCCAAGGGTCTCACATGTGACCCTAAACCCTTGTGATTAAGAGACACATTAAGCATAATCCACAATTCAAATGAAAGAGGAGTTATTAACTCCCAAAACAAGTTTACAACTTAACCAACTACCCTAACCAAAATTAATAAATCAAAACACAATACATTACATACATTGGGGTCACTCATAGTGCCCAAAATTAATAATCATCTATCCTAAGGCTTCACACAGTGAACATGGCTAGGACTCAGCCCGTGGGCTGCTTGTGCAAGATTGAGTAGTTGGCCTGAATCCCACGTTCTCCTGTAAACCTGTCACCTGCACACTCATTGCACACATTAACCGCACCTGTCCGATACAATATAATTAAGTGACATAGTAAGATATCAATGCATGCTAAACTAACCTAACATCCTACTGAAATCAAGATGCGACAACGTGCACAATTATATTCCATATTCCAAAAGTTAGACAAGATGATAAAGTGACATATAATCCCACCATGCAACAACTATCCATCAATATAATTAGGTACCAAGCACATCATATTCATTAGTTTCCATGTCATAACCAGAAAATGTGACAATAAAGAAATTAGGCTAAATTGGCGCTATATGCCTGAATGTCACACATGTCTAATAACATCAAATATCTAAATATAATGTCCAAGATCTCACCAATTACTGTCAAAACATGTCTATGGGCAAATAAATAAACAAGCTACTGGGCTATAAAAAGTGTGGGCACTACAAATCTTCTTGTAATTCAACTTATTATAGGTTCCTTTTGGAAACCTTTCCTTCCGAGATATACCATAACCAACTCACCAACCAAATACCTTTCTTTGTTTGTGCACATATGCTATTTCCTTATACTCATCATTACTATTCTCTGCAACTTCTTCCTCACTTCTTCCTGCAATTGTTGTATATGTTCGGCAAATGCTTCGCATCATCACCGACTCTTCCATCAATCGGTACTGTACTGCAAATCTAACACCCCATTTGGATTACTCCCATACACAATTGAAAAAGGAGACTTTCCCGTGGATCTATATATGGAGTTGTTATATGCAAACTTAGCTTGTGGTAATGCTAAGTCCCATTGTTTTGGCTTTTCCCCAAAGATGCACCTTAATAGGTTTCCCAAACTCGATTTACCGCCTCTGTTTTCCCATCGATCGAGGATGATAGGCACTTTCTTGAATCGTATTTGAGTTCCAAATATCTTCCATAAAGTCCTCCAGAAGTGACTTAAGAACATTGTGTCCCTATCTGAAGTAATGGTTTTTAGGACACCATGCAAACGAATAACTTCTCTGGAAAAAAAAAAATCTGCTACGCTGTCGCATCACTTGTTTTCTTGTAGGCAATAAAATGAACCATCTTAGAAAACCTATCAACAACCAAAAAAATTGAGTCATTACCTCGTTGTGTTTTTGGTAATCCCAAAACAAAATCCATACTCAGATCTGTCCACGACCCTTTAGGAATAGGAAACGACATATACAACCCTGTATTCTGTGCATGGCCTTTCAAGACTTGGAAAATTCGACACCTCTCCACATATCTTACCACATCTCTTTTAATCTTTGGCCAATAATATTTCTCTGCTACCAAGGCTATTATCTTATCTTTACCAAAATGCCCAGCCAATCCTCCGCTATGCAACTCTTTCACTATATTCTCTCTCATAGACGTAAGTGGAATACATAGTTGGCATCCCTTGAATAGGTAGCCATCCTATAAAATGTACTCATCCTAGACATCTCCTGCATTGTTTGCAAATGGACGAATTAACCTTTCAAAAATATCCTTGAAATCGAATCGGAAGAATACAAACCCTTTATTGCTTGAAAACCCACCACCTCATTTTCCATAGTGGTAAACAAAGTCACACGCCTACTCAATGCATTTGCAACTTGATTTTTTTTTCCTAATTTATGTTTTAGAGAAAATGTATAACCCTACAAAAATGATACCCACTTTACATGCCTACTATTCAACTTCTTTTGGGTATTCACATACTTCATGGCTATGTGGTCTGTAAATAACACAAACTCCTTAGGCACTAAGTAATGCCTCCAATGCCTTAATGCTTGTAGAATTGCATAAAATTGCACATCATAAGTAGAGTAGTTATTACTTACCTCATTAAGTTTCTCACTAAAGAAAGCTACTGACTTTCCACCTTGACTTAGAACAACACCAATACCCACATGTGTGGCCTCACAATCAACCTCAAACACTTTATCAAAATCGGTAGTGCCAAAATGGGTGCCTCTATCACCTTCTTCTTCAAGAATTGAAAACTATCCTCACCTGCCTTTGTCCACAAAAAGTACCTTCCTTTTGTGTAATCAGCTTATAGGTGCTACAATCATTGAAATTTAAAATATTTTCTTGGTAAAATGTTGCTAGACCATGAAAGCTTCTTACCTCTGTTATACTCCGTGGAGTAGGCCATTCAATAATTGCCTTTATCTTTTACGAGTCCATATGTACCCCATCTACTTTGAATAATAAAGCCCAAGAATACCAAACTCTCTTGCATAAATGTGCACTTCTTCATATTTGCTTAAAGTCTTTCTTTCCTTAACACTTCAAATACCACCCTTAGATGCATCAAATGTTCTTCTTTAGTTTTACTAAAGATCAAGATATCATCAAAATAAACCACAACAAACTTACCATTATACTCCTGTAGCACGGTGTTCATCAGCCTCATAAAAGTACTAGGTGCATTGGATAACCTGAATGGCATAACCAACCACTCATATAATACATTTCCTATCTTGAATGTTGTTTTCCACTTGTCTCCTTCTCTGATCCGAATCTGTAACCACTTTGAAGATCAATCTTGGTGAAATGCCTAGATCCAGCAAGCACATCCATCATATCATCAAGCCGAGATATTGGGAACCTATACTTGATTGTAATTTTATTGATTGCTCTGCTATCCATGCACATTCTCCATGTTCCATCCTTCTTTGGTGTTAATAAATATCGGGTTATACACGGACTCGTGCTCTCCCTTACGACCCCCTTTCTCAAGAGCTTTGCCACTTGCCTATTCAACTCTACATGCAATGTCAGGCTCATCCTATAAGCCGCTTGATTTAGGAGTGAATACCACAAATCAAATCAATATGGTGTTGAATATCTCTTTTGGTGGTAATCCATCTGGTAGCTCATTAGAAATAACATCTAAAAATTATTCTATTAATTCTACTGTTTCTACTGGTATTTGTGCACTTGCAGGTTCATCCTTATTTGCGACGAGTGCATAACAAAAACCGGTTTCCTTTGCCTTCTTCACAAATTCCTTTGCAAAAAGCATATTTTCAGCCTTCCCCTCTTCCTTAAGAGGTAGCAAAACTATTTTTGTGCCATCCTTCCATAAAGTATAAGTATTCTTTCCTTGTCATGAATAACTTTTCTATCAAATTGCCATGGTCTTCCTAGCAGCATATGACATGCATCCATAGGAATAACATCACACAAAATCTCATCCTTATAATTGTTCCCAATAGAAAAGCTTATTAAACATCTCTTATCAACAATAACTTCATTACCCTTCTTAAACCATGCAATACGACAAGGGTTAGGATTATTGTTACAATGTAGATCCAATTTTTCGACCATCTCATTTGAAACCATGTTCTCACAAATACCACCATCAATATTAAAATTACATACCTTGCCCGCTGAAGTGCATCTTGTTCTCAAAATATTTGTACGCAGCCATGCATCCCCTTGATCTTGTTTCTTGGAGCAATCATCGTCCTCTTGATTATCATATTTTCTCCAACATCCGGTGGAATTTATAGGTCATGTTGATCTTCTACTTATTCAGCTTCAACAAGATTTACTCTTGGAGAATCTCTTTGCCTCTTGTCATGTTTATAAGAATGCTTTGGCATTCAAAAGCTCGATGCCCTTCTTCACCACATCTGTAACAAAAAAATGGTCTTCGTGGAGCCTCCCATCCTCTATTGCTAGCATATTCTCTGCCCCTAAAAAATCCTCCACCTCTTTGTTGATTCTAGAAATGTTGTCTCGTATCTTCTAGCTTTTCCGATCCACGAGATGATTCTCCCCTACCTTGGCTGAAACTGGATCATCCTCGAAAGGAAGATGAGGCCCCCTATTCATTCCAGTGATCTCCTAAAAATTTGTGAATTTTTTTCCTCGGCCTTTAAGGATAATTGATAGGAAAACTCCATGCTCTTAATCCTATGCATACTTATCTCATCTTGAGTAGAAAATTTTAATCCATTTACATACCTTGCAGCCATTTGTTCCTCAGTTTCTTCATGCTCTATATGAATGGAAAACTTGTAGAACTCATCTGTGTATTCTTACACTGTTTGTAAGTTCTATCTGAGATTCTGAAACCTCCTGTAAAGGGTTTATGCATAATTCACAAGGAGAAATTTATCTTTCAAATTCTTCTCCATCTTACTCCACATCCTAATTCTTCATTTCTCCTTTCTCGACCGCTCTTTACAAGGGTGATTACACCATAACATAGTGTGACCTTTCAATTTTGTGCATGCAAATTTTACCTTCTTTTCTTCGACATAGCCTTCTACTCAAAAAATTTCCCCAAGCTAGTCAACTAGTCTATCAGCTCCTCTGGTTTTAGACTACCACCATACTTTGAAACATCAACTCTTATCCCATCATTCTTTCCTTCTAATGCTTGAAGCATCCTTTCTTCAAAAGCTAATGGCGGTGCTTGCATTTCCTCCTCTTCACAAAGTTCTTCTTTATCTGTGTCATCTCCACCTTGATTTCCTCTCTGGGTTATCATTGCATGATCGCACTAAATTGCCTCTGCAAATCTTGCATATTTCTATTCATTTGGGAAATACCACATCCTCTTCCTCTTCCTGCCATTTTTTAAAGACTCGTACCAACTTTGATACCGTATAATGTAGTCGATTATGAACAATCTTGATATTCTGCAAATAATATGAACTCCAAAAGAAAGTAGATCTCCTTCTTTATTATCGAATAATGAATTACAATGTTTCCTAAATAGGAAAACAACTCCCAACTTGAGTTTCCAATCAAACTCTAACTAACTTGACTAAATCTACTCTAGGTGGCGGAAATTACTATTTTTAGCAGTTTACTAGAACCTGTTATTCTTAGTAAGTTCACATGCTTATTTGTACGGGCACAAAAATTTCCACGCATCTTCTACATTCCTAAATTAGAGGAATTTCTAAATTTCTAACTCATAATGCAACTAATAGACTAAAATTAACTAATGCCCAAAAATAGGAAAAAACCAAACTACAACTTAAATCCTAAATTTTCGGCTTTGAGGATGGCAGATTTATGGCCCGAAAATGTGCCATAACTTGCCCCAACCGGTAGAGCTGATTTTCGGTACATTCATCTCATTGAAACATGTGGTTTTAAAGAACAAACGGACTCAAACGGACACCCGGAGCTCAAGTTATGACCTTGTCAAGTACTGTTAATTTTGGAGCATCATTCTCCCCTCGCTTTAAAAAACGTAGCTCCTATAATTTGTCTTCTTCAAACTAATTCCATTTATCTACATCCAACTTCTTAATCTCCCACTCTATGAACCAAGTATTGTCCTCTTGTTCCACCCTTTCCAATGTACCAAATATTCGTTGTATTTCCCATGTCGCGTGTCCATTGTTTTCTTATCTAGAATCTGATCCACTTCTTCTTTCTTCTTCACCGACACCGCTGCCTCCAATTTACTACTTCATCAATATCATCCCCTTCGCACCATCCACATGAAAAGAATACGAATCAAACATTAAACACTGGAGAAATATCAAAATTCCTGGCGCTTTTACCTCATAAACATAATCGTTTATTTTTTCACGATTTTCCAAGGACCAATCTTCTTATACTTCAGCTTGTTATAGGTTCCTTTTGGAAACCTTCCTTCCGTAGATATACTATAACCAACTCACCAACCAGTAAATACCTTTCTTCATCTCGTGTACATCTCGCTATTTCGTTATACTTATCATTACTATTCTACAGCCTTCTTCCACACTTCTTCCTACAATTGTTGATATGTTCGGCAAATGCTTCGCATCATCATTGACTCGCCATCAACTCGGTAGTTGTACCAAATCCAACACCCCATTTGGATTACTCCCATACACAATTAAAAATGGAGACTTTCATGTGGATCTATTTATGGAATTGTTATATGCAAACTTAGCTTGTGTTAATGCTAAGTCCCATTGTTTTGGATTTTCCCCAACAATGCACCTTAACAGTTTCCCAAACTCGATTTACCACCTCTGTTCACTCATTAGTCTAAGGATGATAGGCACTTTGCTAAAGCAGTATTTGAGTTCCCAATTTCTTCCATAAAGTCCGTCAAAAGTGTCTTAAGAACCTTGTGTCCCTATCTCAAGTAATGGTCTTTGGGACACCATGCAAATGAACAACTTATCTCGAAAAACAAATCTGCTATGCCCGTCGCATCACTTGTTTTATTGCAAGTAATACAATGAGCCATATTAGAAAACCTATCAACAACCACAAAAATTGAGCCATTACCTCGTTTTTTTGGTAATCCCAAAACAAAATCCATACTCGATTTGTTCACGGCCCTTTAGGAATAGGCAACGGCATATACAACCCTTTATTATGTGCATGGCCATTCGAGATGTGGAAAATTTGACACCTCTCCACATATCTTACCACATCTGTTTTGATTTGGTCAATAGTATTTCTCTACTACTAAGGAAATAATCTTATCTTTACCAAAATTCCCACCAATCCTCCGTTATGCAACTCTTTCACTATATTATCTCTCATAGACTCAAGTGGAATACATAGTTGGCGTCCATTGAATAGGTAGCCATCTTGTAAAATGTACTCATCTTGGACATCTCCCGCATTGTCTAATAATGGATGAATTAACCTTTCAACAATATCCTTGAAATCGAATCGAAGAATACAAACCCTTTATTGCTTCAAAACCCACCACCTCATTTTCCATAGTGGTAAACAAAGTCACACGCCTACTCAATGCATATGTAACTTGATTTTGTTTTCCTAATTTATGTTTTAGAGAAAAAGTATAACACCGAAAAATATGATACCCACTTTGCATGCCTACTATTCAAATTCTTTTAGGTATTCACATAATTAAGGGCTATATGGTCTCAAATAACACAAACTCCTTAGGCAATGCGTAACCCCTCCAATGCCTTAATGCTTGTACAATTGCATAAAATTCCACATCATAAGTAGAGTAGTTCTTTCTTACCTCATTCGGTTTCTCACTAAAAGCTACGGCTTTCCACCATGACTTAGAACAACACCAATACCCACATGTGAGGCGTCACATCAACCTCAAACACTTTATCAAAATCTGGTAGTGCAAAATGGGTGCCTTTGTCACCTTCTTCTTCAAGAACTGAAAAATATCCTTAGCTTCCTTTGTCCACAAAAACTCCTTCCTTTTGTGCAATCGGTTATAAAGCTACATACTACTGAAATTTTTAATAAAATTTATGTAAAATGTTGCTAGACCATGAAAGCTTCTTACCTCTGTTATACTCCATGGAGAATGCCATTCAATAATTTCCTTTATCTTTTATGAGTCCATATGTACCCCATTTGCTGAAATAATAAAGCCCAAGAATACCAAACTCTCTTGCATAAATGTGCACTTTTTCATATTTGCATAGAGTTTCTCTTTCCTTAACACTTCAAATATCACCCTTAGATGCCTCAAATGTTCTTCTTTAGTTTTACTAAAGATGAAAATATCATCAAAATAAACCACAACAAACTTACCATTATACTCCCATAACACGGTGTTCATCAGTCTCATAAAAGTACTAGGTGTATTGGATAACCCGAATGTCATCACCAACCACTCATATAATCCCTTTCTGTCTTGAATATTGTTTTCCATTTTTCTTCTTCTCAGTAATCTGAATTTGATGGTAACCACTTCAAAGATCAACCTTGGTAAAATACCTAGATCCAACAAGCACATCCATCATATCATCAAGGCAAGGTATTGGGAACCTATACTTGATTGTAATTTTATTGATTGCTTTGTTATCTCATGCACATTCTCCATGTTCAATACTTCTTTGGTGTTAATAAATCTGGGGTTGCACACAGACTCATTCTCTCCCTTATGAACCCATTTCTCAAGAGCTATGCCACTTGCCTATTCAATTCTACATTCAATGTCGCCTCATCCTATAAGCCGCTTGATTTGGGAGTGAATACCTTGTAAAAAAATCAATATGGTGTTAAATATCGCTTTTTGGTGGTAATCTGTCTTGTAGCTCATTAGGAATAACATCTGAAAATTCTTCTATTAATTCTTCTTTCTAATAGTATTTGTGCATTTGCAAGTTCATCCTTATTTGCGGCAGTGCATAACAAAAACCGGTTTCCTTTGCCTCCTTCATAAATTCATTTGCAAAAATCACATGTTCAGCCTTCCCCTCTTCCTTAAGAGGTAGCAAAAATCTATTTTTGTGCAATCCTTCCAGAAAGTATAAGTATTCTTTCCCCGTCATGAATAACTTTTCTATCTAATTGCCATGGTCTTCCTAGAAGCATATGACATGCATCCATAGGAATAACATCACTCCAAATCTCATCCTTATAATTGTTCCTAATAGAAAAGATTATTAAACATCTCTTATCAATAGTAACTTCATTACCCTTCTTAAACCATGCAATACGATAAGGGTTAGGATTCTTCTCACAATGCAAACCCAATTTCTCGACCATCTCATTTGAAACCATGTTCTCACAACTACCACCATCAATAATAACATTACATACCTTTCCTCCTGAAGTGCATCTTGTTATGAAAATATTTGTACGTAGCCATGCATCCCCCTTGATCTCCTTTCTTGGAGCAATCATCGTCCTCTTGATCATAAGATTTTCTCCAACATATGGTGGAATTTCTAGGTCATGTTCATCTTCTACTTGTTCAGCTTCAACAAGATTTACTCTTGGAGAATCTCCTTGCCTCTTGTCATGTGCATAAGAATGTGGGAATTCAAAATCCCAATGCCCTTCTTTACCACATCTATAACAAAAAAATGGTCTTCGTGGAGCCTCCCATCCTCTATCGCCAGCATATCCTTTGCCCCTAGAAAATCCTCTGCCTCTTTGTTGATTCTAGAAATGTTGTCTCGGATCTTCTTGATTTTCCAATCCATGAGATGATTCTCCTCTACCTTGGCTGAAACCGGCTCGTCCCCGAAAGGAAGATGAGGCCCCCCTATTCATTCCAGGTGATCTCCTAAAACTTTAAACGATTTTGTTTTTCCTCGGCCTTTAAGGCTAATTGATAGGCATCCTCCATGATCTTAATCCTATGCATACTTATCTCATCTTGAATAGAAAATTTTAATCTATTTACATACCTTACATCCATTTGTTCCTCAGTTTCTTCATGCTCTACACAAATGGACAACTTGTAGAACTCATCTGTGTATTCTTGCACTTTGTTTGTAAGTTCTGCCGAGATTTTGAAACCTCCACAAGGAGAAATTTATCTTTCAACTTCTTCTCCATCTTACTCCACGTCCTAATTCTTTCTTTCCCCTTTCTTGACCACTCTTTCTGTAGGTGATCCCACCATAACATAGCATGACCTTTCAATTTCGTGCATGTAAATTTTACCTTCTTTTCTTCTGACATAGCCTTCCACTCAAAAAATTTCCCCATGCTAGTCAACCAGTCTATCAACTCCTATAGTTTTAGACTACCACCATACTCTGAAACATCAACTCTTATCCCATCATTCTTTCCTTATAATGTTGAAGCATCCTTTCTTCAAAATCTAATGGTGGTGCTTGCGCTTTCCTCCTCTTCTCTCAAACTTCTTCTTCATCTCGTGTCATCTCCACCTTGATTTCCTCTCCGGGTTATCATTGAGCAAGCACACCATCTTGCCTCTAAATCTTGTATATTTCTATTCAAATTGGGCAAATCACGCTCTCTTCTTCCTCTTCTTCTTCCCGCAATTTTTTTAAAGACTTGAACCAACTCTTATACCAGTATAATGTAGTCAAATTCTGAACAATCTTGATGTTCTCGCATATAATATGAACTCCAAAAGAAAATAGATCTCCTTCTTTGTTATCGAATAATGAATTACAATGTTTTCTAAATAGGAAAACAACTCCCAAACTCGAGTTACCAATCAAACTCTAACTAACTTGACTAAATCTAGTCTAGGTGGCAGAAATTACTATTTTTAGCAGTTTACTAGAACTTGCTATTCTTAGTAAGTTTGCATGCTTATTCCTACGGGCATAGAAATTTCCACGCATCTTCTACATTCCTAAATTAGAGGAATTGCCAACTTTCTAACTCATAATGTAACTAATAGACTAAAATTAACTAATGCCCAAAAATAGGAAAAAATCGAACTACAACTTCAATCCTAATTTTTGAACTCAAGATGGCGGATTTTCGGCCCAAAAATGTGCCAAAACTTGCCCCCACTGGTAGGTCTGATTATAAGTGTGTTCGTCTCATCGAACCATGTGGTTTTAAAAAATAACGGACTAAAATGGACACCCGAAGCTCAAGTTATGACCTTTCCAAGTTCCCGTTAATTTTGGCGAATCATTCTCCTTGCTTGAAAAAACGTAGCTTCCGTTGTTGTCTTCTTCAAACCGCTTACATTTATTTGCATCCAACTTCTTAATCTCTCACTTTGTGACCCAATTATTGTCCTCTTGTTCTACTCCTTTCCAATGTACAAAATATTTGTTGTATTTCCCTGTCGCGTGTCCATTGTTTTCTTATCTATAATTTCATCCACTTCTTCTTTCTTATTCACCGGAACTTGCTACATCGAAAATATACTACTTCATTAATATCATCCCCTTCTGTACCATCCCCATGAAAAGAATACAAATATGAAACATTAAATACTAGAGAAATATCAAAATTCCTTGCAATTCTACCTCATAAGCATTATCGTTTATTTTTTCATGATTTTGCAGGGACCAATCTTCTTGTACTTCAGCTTGTTATAGGTTCCTTTTGGAAACCTTTCCTTCCACAGATACACCATAACCAACTCACCGAATGTAAATACCTTTCTTTTTCTATGCACATCTGCTATTTCCTTATACTTATCATTACTATTCTACAACTTCTTTCGCACTTCTTCCTACAATTGTTGTATATGTTTGGCAAATGCTTCGCATCATCACTAACTCTGCCATCAATCGGTAGTTGTACCAAATCTAGCACCCCATTTGGATTACTCCCACATATAATTGAAAATGGATACTTTCCGTGGATCTATTTATGGAACTTTTATATGCAAACTTAGCTTGTGGTAATGCTAAGTCCCATTGTTTCAGCTTTTTCCCCAACGATGCACCTTAACAGTTTCCTAAACTCGATTTACCACCTTTGTTTTCCCATCAATCATGGGATGATAGGCATTGTTGAACTGTAGTTAAGTTCCCAATTTCTTCCATAAAGCCCACCAGAAATGACTAGAGAACCTTATGTCCCTATCTCAAGTAATGGTTTTGGGACACCATGCGAATAAACAACTTCTCACTGAAAAACAAATCTGCTACGCCTATCGCATCACTTGTTTTCTTGTAGGCAATAAAATGAACCATCTTAGAAAACCTATCAAAACTGCAAAAATTGAGTCATTACCTCGTCGTGTTTTTGGTAATCCTAAAACAAAATCCATACTTGATCTGTCCACGACCCTTTAGGAACAAGAAACGGCATATACAACCTTGTATTATGTGCATGGGCTTTTGAGACTTGGCAAATTCGACACCTACCCACAAATCTTACCACATCTCTTTTCGATTTGGCCAATAGTATTTCTCTTCTACCAAGGCTATCGCTTTATCTTTATTAAAATGCCCACCAATCCTCCGCTATCTGCAACTCTTTCACTATATTCTCTCTCATAAACCCAACTAGAATACATAGTTGGCATCCCTTGAATAGGTAGCCATCCCGTAAAATGTTGTCATCCTGACATCTCCCGCATTTTCTCGAAAATGGATGAATTAACCTTTCAACAATATCCTTGAAATCGAAATAAGAAGAATACAAACCCTTTATTGCTTGAAAACCCACCACCTCATTTTCCATAGTGGTAAACAAAGTCACACGCCTACTCAATGCATCTGCAACTTGATTTTGTTTTCCTAATTTATGTTTTAGAGAAAATATATAACCCTACAAAAATGATACCCACTTTACATGCCTACTATTCAAATTCTTTTGGGTATTCACATACTTCATGGCTATGTGGTCTGTAAATAACACAAACTCCTTAGGCACTAAGTAATGCCTCCAATGCCTTAATGCTTGTAGAATTGCATAAAATTACACATCATAAGTAGAGTAGTTATTACTTACCTCATTAAGTTTCTCACTAAAGAAAGCTACTGACTTTCCACCTTGACTTAGAACAAAACCAATACCCACATGTGTGGCCTCACAATCAACCTCAAACACTTTATCAAAATCTGGTAGTGCCAAAATGGGTGCCTCTATCACCTTCTTCTTCAAGAACCGAAAACTATCCTCACCGCCTTTGTCCACAAAAAATCCCTTCCTTTTGTGCAATCGGTTATAAAGGTGCTAATATATTGCTAAAAATTAATAAATTTTCTATAAAATGTTGCTTTAGACCATGAAATCTTCTTACCTCTATTATAATCCATGGAGTAGGCCATTCAATAATTGCCTTTATCTTTTCTAAGTCCATTTATACCCCATCTACTAAAATAATAAAGCCCAAGAATACAAAACTCTCTTACATAAATGTGCACTTCTTCATATTTGCTTAGAGTCTCTCTTTCCTTAACACTTCAAATACCACCCTTAGATGCATCAAATTTTCTTCTTTAGTTTTAATAAAGATCAAGATATCATCAAAATAAACCAAAACAAAATTACCATTATACTCCCATAAGCACGGTGTTCGTCAATCTCATAAAAGTACTAGGTGCATTGGATAACCCGAATGGCATCACCAACCACTCATATAATACATTTCCTATCTTGAATGTTGTTTTCCACTCATCTCCTTCTTTGATATGAATATGATGGTAACCACTTCGAAGATCAATCTTGGTGAAATACCTAGATCCAGTAAGCACATCCATCATATCATCAAGGTGAGGTATTTGGAACCTATACTTGATTGTAATTTTATTGATTTGTCTGCTATCCATGCACATTCTCCATGTTCCATCATTCTTTGGTGTTAATAAAGATTGGGTTACACGCGGACTCATGCTCTCCCTTATGACCCCCTTTCTCACGAGCTCTACCACTTGCCTATTCAACTCTGCATGCAATGTCGGGCTCATCCTATAAGCCACTTGATTTGGGAGTGAAGACCCTAGAATCAAATCAATATGGTGTTGAATATCTCTTTTGGGTGGTAATCTGTCAGTAGCTCATCAAGAATAACATCTGAAAATTCTTCTATTAATTCTTCTATTTCTATTGGTATTTGTGCACTTGCAGGTTCATCCTTATTTGCGACTAGTGCATAACAAAACCAGGTTTCCTTTTCCTCCTTCACAAATTCCTTTACAGAAATCATATTTTCAGCCTTCCCCTCTTCCTTAAGAGGTAGCAAAACTATTTTTGTACCATCCTTCTAGAAAGTATAAGTATTATTTCCCTGTCATGAAGAATTTTTCTATCAAATTACCATGGTCTTCCTAGCGATATGACATGCATCCATAGGAATAACATCACACCAAATATCATCATTATATTTGTTCCCAATAAAAATCTTATTAAACATCTCGATCAACAAGAACTTCATTACCCTTATTAAACCATGCAATACGGTAAGGGTTAGGATTCTTCTCACAATGCGACTCCAATTTTTCGACCATCTCATTTGAAACCATGCTATCACAAATACCACAATCAATAATAAAATTACATACCTTTCCTCTTGAAGTGCATATTGTTCTGAAAATATTTGTACACATCCATGCATCCCCCTAATCTCCTTTCTTAGAGAAATCATCGTCCTCTTGATCATCAAATTTTCTCCAACATCTGGTTGAATTTCTAGGTCATGTTCACCTTCTACTTGTTCAGCTTCAAAAAGATTTACTCTTAGAGAATCTCCTTTTCTCTTGTCATGTGTATAAGAATGCGGTCATTCAAAATCCCAATGCCCTTCTTCCCCACATCAATAACAAACAAATGGTCTTCGTGGAGCCTCCCATCATCTATCGCCAAAGACATATCCTTTGCCCCTAGAAAATCCTCTGCCTCTTTGTTGATTCTAGAAATGTTGTCTCGTATCTTCTTGCTTTTCCAATCCACGAGATGATTCTCCCCTAACTTGGCTGAAACTAGCTCGTCCTCAAAAGGAAGATGAGGCCCCTATTCATTCCGGGTGATCTCCTAAAACTTTGATGATTTTGTTTTTCTTAGCCTTTAACGCTAATTGATAGGCATCCTCCATTCTCTTAATCCTATACATACTTATCTCATCTTGAATAGAAAATTTTAATCCATTTACATACCTTGCGAGCATTTTTTCCTTAATTTCTTCATGATCTACGTGAATGGACAACTTGTAGAACTCATCTGTGTATTCTTGCACTATTTGTAAGTTCTGTCCCGAGATTTTGAAACCTCCTGTAAAGGGGTTGCACATAATCCATAGGGAGAAATTTATGTTTTAGCTTCTTCTCCATCTTACTCCACGTCTTAATTCTTTCTTTCCCCTTTCTTGACCACTCTTTTTGTAGGTGATCCCACCATAACATAGCGTGACCTTTCAATTTTGTGCATGCAAATTTTACCTTCTTTTCTTTTGACATAGCCTTCCACTCAAAACATTTCCCCATGTTATTCAACCAGTCTATCAACTCCTCTGGTTTTAGATTACCTCCATACTCTAAAACATCAACTCTTATCCCATCATTCTTTCCTTCTAATGCTCAAATCATCCTTTCTTCAAAAGCTAAGGGTGGTCCTTGTGTTCCTCCTCTTCACAAACTTCTTCTTCATTTGTGTCATCTCCACCTTGATTTCCTCTCTAGGTTATCATTGCAGCAAGCACAACAACTTGCCTCTGAAAATCTTGCATATTTCTATTCATCTGGGAAATACCACCTCCTCTTCCTCTTCCTCTTCTTGGCATATTTTTAAAGACTCAAACCAGCTTTGATACCATATAATGTAGTCAAATTCAACAATCTTGATATTCTACAAATAATATGAACTCCAAAAGAAAATAGATCTCCTTCTTTGTTATCGAATAATGAATTAAAATATTTCCTAAATAGGAAAACAACTCCCAACTCGATTTTCCAATCAAACTCTAACTAACTTGACTAAATCTAATCTAGGTGGCGGAAATTACTATTTTTAGCAATTTACTAGAACCTGTTATTCTTAGTAAGTTCACATGCTTATTCGTATGGGCAAAGAAATTGCCACGCATCTTCTACATTCCTAAATTAGAGGAATTTCCAACTTTCTAACTCATAATGCAACTAATAGACTAAAATTAACTAATGCCCAAAAATAGGAAAAAAGCTCGAACTATAACTTGAATCCTAATTTTCGGCCTCAAGATGGCAAATTTAGGGCTCGAAAATGTGTCGAAACTTACCCCAACCATTAGGGGTGATTTTCGTAGTGTTCATCTCATCGAAACATGTGGTTTAAAAAAAATGGACTCAATTAGACACCTGGAGCTCAAGTTATGACCTTGTCGAGTTCCTCTGCTAATTTTGGTGCATCAATCAGTGCACCGTGATACATTTTAGACTCAATATAGTTATGGCGTATGTGTGATAGAATCATGTCCCTTAAAGCTAGGTTTCCCTTGTGCTAGTTGCACCAAGATAGCGAGGATACAACTACTTTTGCCCGAAGAAGAATGTTTGTGATGGAATTCGAAAATTGCCCTTCCTATGCAATAAATGATATAACCCTAATGCAATCCCTATGTGTTGGTCTTTGCCCAAGTAGTAGATAGGAAGTAATAGCCCAATCCCCAAACCCTTAGAATGGTAAGTAATTCATGTATATATATGATTCCTTTACTTGAATTTCATCATTAACAACCCTAAAAGTCGACCCAAAGTGATAATAAAAGTTTTAGAAAAGATAATGATTAAAGTGGCATTTTGAAAATAAGAGAAGAGTGAAAGAGAATAAAAACACCCGTGTGCTCCCGTCCCTATTGGGTCTTTAGTGTCCAAAATTTTCAGAGGATTAAATGGGAAATACTGAGTTGGGTCACATGTTAAATGTCCAGAAGTAAAAGGTGTAGTTTCAAAAACAAAGGATGAAAGTATAAGAGGATAAAACAATGTAAAACAAAACAAGTGTTGTTAATGTCTAGTTTTATTGCTTAGGAATCATGCATATAATGACATACTAGAGGCATGATTTAATAATAATAAGTGCATAATTTCATGTCTACAATATTTAACCGTGCGTAAGTTAGAAATCAATTATTTGCAATTGATTAAAAAAGGCAATTGTATAGCTTAAATAAAACTTTTAAAGCATTGGTGTTTATGGGAAATGTCAATATATGACATATATTGAATTAGCAAATAAGATGTAATTTTATTTTGCAAATGAAAAAAAACATGTTATAGTTTATTAGAATTTGGAATGGAGGCAAGTTTGGGGTATAACAATGTTATGGAAGTTAATGTTTAGATGTATTTATACTTGGAGTAGAACATAGAAGTGGTTTGCATGTTCATGTTGTAATTAATAACTATACAAAGATACTTAAGGTAACTACTATGGGAAATGGAAATATATGACATATATTGATTTAGCAAATAAGAAAATGTAATATTTATTTTGCAAACGTAGAAATAACATCTTATATTTTATTGGAATTTAGAATGGAACAAAGTATGGAGTATAATAAAGTTGTGGAAGCTAATGTATAATAAAGTAATTTTTGGTTTCATAGTGGTGAATGCAAAAAAATTAAGAAATATATGTTCTTGATATTTGATAGTACATATGTTGGTAATTGATTATTTGTAATTAAAAATAGTGTTAGGTTGTGGAGCCTATTTTCATGTATGAAAGTGTTGAAGACTCAGTACACTAAGAGTACTTGTAAACTTTTCATGTATCCTCGCGGGGTTTGGGGCGGGCGGGGCCGAGCGGGGTCCGGGCGCAGCCCCGTCAAGGGTTCAAGGTGCGGCCCCGAATTTTTTTTTTTCGGCCTTAAAACATGCTCGATATATCGGGAAACATGATTTTCTTATATGGGTGGAATTTTGACCCATAGGTTTATGACGGTTTTTGCCCATGGTTTTGATACCCACGGTTTTGTAAAACTGCTTAAGCAGCGATTGTCTATTTATACGGTTTTATGCATATGATAAAAGCTATGAAAAACATTGTAGATGTGCTTTGAATTCGGTGTGAATTCTCAGAGTTTTTTTGAGCATAGCTCCAAACATATCTGGGTATTTTATTGAGAGAGTGGTGGCTTGTAATAAAATATGAGCAAGTGATTCTTGGTGGACGTAGCCCATATTAGGTGAACCACGTTAAATACTGTCTCTTTGTGTTGTGTTATTTTATTCTGCACTTTTATTTAAGATCTGTAATATTTTACTCGCATATTAGTTTCTACTTATTGCGATTACGTGAGGGATTATTCCGCATATTTTATCCCTTATTCCCTAACAAATAGGACAATTTTACAACTAAAATCAAAGGTTGAAAGCATTCTTGTATTTGAAATATGAAAATATGTGACATATATCAAGTACCAAATAATAAGATATAATTTATATTTTACAAACTAAGAAATAAGATCGCATAGTTTATCAAAAGTCAGTGTAGAACCAAGTGTGCGGTGATATAAAGTTGTGGAAGCTAATATCCAAATATGCATACACATATTTGGGTGTGGTGCCCACATTTTACCACCCCAAGTACAACAAAGAAAAATACTAGGATAATTTTTTTTTGACTTACATTGCTCACGACATACAACACAGTAAGGGCTCCGAGTACAGAACTCGACACACATGCGACAATCACATAAGTCATCGACTCACATAGACACATGCAGACGACATTGGCATGTCGATACCACACTTTTCCCAATGAATGAATACTAGCAAAGACCCAACCACAAGAAACGTGACTTTAGGAACGACGAACCCACGACATATCATTACTTTAAATGTATTTTAGTTACGGCTAACTTTCCAAGATCCTTATTAGGTAAGCATGATTTTCTCCCTTTTTCCACCTACATGTTCTGAAAATTCGTTTCACAGATCACATATTGTTCAACCATTTAATTTGCTCTTTACCCTTATGAAAAATCTTCATGACTTACATAAGTATTCTCCATATTTCAAAATGCCTACAAGATTCTAATTTTCTCATTCTTATGTTAAGATTTTGCTTCTCAAACTTTTATTTAGTGTATAAAATTTACTCTTGCTACACAAGAGATTCTAACGTGATGTCCAGATGAGGTATTGGGATTAAGGAAGACATAGAGTCGAGATAGCTCCCCAAGAACCTCCATCGATCACGGAATAGTTATTTCACTACCATAGTTAATAAAGTTCAATAACTTATGGACTTCCTTTTATATTTATATATCTTTTGTTTGCTCAAAGTTTGGTCGCACCAAGATAATTTATATTCTTTGCAATGCATGAAAAAGTTTAATTAAGTGATAAGGACTCTAAGATTGACCTTAATCCTAATCTCAAATCTCGTGTGCAACATCATATGATATGCTCTTATATCGCACTAAGGTCTCGTTCTTAGCATCATCTTAAAACAAAAGAGTTATGACAGCACTTGTCTGACATCATAAGGAAGTACAAGGCTAGGAGCATTAAAACTACACATAACCACAAATGATCTATGTTCACGAAGATCTCATATCCTTGCATAGCATGTTTCCGCATAAGGAATATTCTTTATTCTTTAATGCCATAGAATGACATAACAAGGGATTATGAGACAAGAATGCAGTTTCTAAGGTTCTCTAAAAACAACCTCTTTCAACACAATTTCGTATGCAAGGAGTTAGATTATGGTTTTCTAACCACAAGTGAACATCCTAGTCAATTAGGGTTTAGTCCCATTCCAATTTTTCACTTAGGGCTTTACGCTCTCTTATAGATTAGATTAAGGTTTTAAACATATTCACCCTATAAACCCTCCGTAAGAGATCAAAGCACTCTATTGTCACTAGCCAAAGATGGCACCTATAGCTAGGAGGATCTATTCATAAGCAAAATTTTAAGTGATAGAACCACTATTTCACTAGCTCCAAGATGTCATCTGGATCTCACAAGAAATTCATTCGATGCAGAAGATTTATTTGACTGTGTTGCTCCTATGTGTCTAGTTTATGTCGATGTCACCAAACGTACCTATAAGACGATAAACCCCTCTTCTTGGGATCTTATTTGCCTAAACCAAGGTGCTCCATCGGGTGAAAAGGTTAAGTTCGTTCTACTGATTTAAATTTCTTATAAGGTAAAAAGGATCACACATGCAGGCAAGTTAAGCACGAATATTTTATTAGGGTTCAGTGTTCCCATTAAAACTCTTTATTACGTTTACAAGGTAAGAAGATAACCCAATGATTAATTTAATTGTTTATTGAATGCTGAAAAAGTACTACAATATATTAACTTCAATTTCAATTTACTATGTATAAATCAAACACTTTTTTCCATACACAACTAAGAAACAAATTAAACCGGTGATTAGATGCACATTCCCTAAGTATCCCTAAAACTGGCATATCATGCATATTAACAAATTTCATTTATAACTTTTCGGTAACAAGAGACTGCATTAGACAGTTATTCATTTTACAATGACCTATAAAAAAATTACAATAATAATAATTAAATTACACATCGCCTTTTTCGTCGTCGAACTTCCATCCTGCAAAACCCACGTGAGCATGATATCAGCGATAAATCGCTGGCATGGCATCCACCCTAAAACAATCATAATTATCATTTTTCAGTTCCCATTTACATCTGACAATAATTACAATATGCAATCGAAATTAAAAAAAGTCTAGAAACATGTAATCATTGCATTTCGTTTTTCTTCATTTTATAA
Source organism: Taxus wallichiana var. yunnanensis (assembly GCA_018340775.1). Classification (NCBI taxonomy): domain Eukaryota; kingdom Viridiplantae; phylum Streptophyta; class Pinopsida; order Cupressales; family Taxaceae; genus Taxus; species Taxus wallichiana. Next base: position 512,681,645 of record CM031239.1, on the reverse strand, counting down.
ACTCAGGAGAGAGAGAGAAGGAAGAGAGAGAAAATATCATTTTGTCTAAAGTTTCCAATACACACAACAAGTTTCATTATAGTGTTTTAAACAGTTATTTACGTGTGTTAAAAGTTTCCAGGGTGATTTGGCAACCCTACGAGGGTCCGCAACTTTCTACTTTTACATTTTCTCACTAGCTGCAAAACGTACAAAACGGGCTCGGAGGCTAAGAAACTGCTTCCAAAGGTTATCTTCCGATGAGCACACACGTCATGATTAACTTTCTACGTGTCCCCAGATATACCAAGAATTCATAGCAACTGACGGAATTGAAAAAGAGCGAACGGTTTGCGTTTGGCGGTTAGTTCTCTGGGGCCACTGGTCGTAGTTCACCCAGTTATAAAATGCCAAAAGTTAACTCGAGGGCCTAGAAACCCGCGTCCATAACTGACGTTCGAAGGAGAAGCACGCAACGAGACATCTCCTACTAGTTCCCCTACATAAGGAGAGTTCATCAGAGTCGACGGGGCTGAGAACTAGTAAACCATTTTCAAATGGCGACAAGTTTTCTGGAGCGACAAGATGAAACTGGACCAGTTTGACCTCGTCAAACTGCGACCGGAGGCCTACAAAATGGCTTCGCCAAACTATCCCGAAAAGTTCTCTTTCCTATACTGAATGTTCCATGCATTTGTCTAGTATAATCGCTAGAGGTTTGTGAAGACGATAAGTGTTTTCTCTTTCCAGGTTTCAAATGGTGATCCAAAATGAAAGCCAACTTTCTAGTTTTAACAACTTTCTACTGTTGTAAACCAGTGTTACAGGGCTCCTATAAGGGCGTCAAAAGGATGTCATATGATCGTTTCGGGTCAAACCAAAAATCAAGGTGACTCCTCGTATACCAAGGTACCCGAATGAAACTTCACATCTCGTTTCCAGAGTTGCGAAGGGTACTTAGTGAGTCTCCGAAAATTGCAAAATTTAACTATTTTAAGTAGGAAGAAGGTCAACTTAATCAATGGAGAGTCAAATTTGTCTGGTCGATAAAACGATATTGAAGCGATCAAAAGAGTAAGAGTTTTCTAGATCATCTCGAAGCGAGGGTGATAGTTCGTGGTTTAAAGTAGGCGAGTTATAATGGCTTCGAGAGTTGCGACACGACACTATATTGTTTTGCAATGAGTTGAAGGGACATTTAACTATATTAAAAGTCCTAATGATTTAAAATTCTATTTAATTGCAAAAGAGAACTAAAACACGAGAATTATGAGAGGTAAGGGAAGAAGGACCATGCCTGGAAAACGAAGCCGGTCGAAACCGCAGGCTTGGGTTCAGTCTCGTGCTTGGGCACTTCGTCAACCAGATCACGAGCATCAACAGCTCCACCATTTGACATACACGTCTATCAAGGAAGTTGCATTGTAAACAAAAACATCTTGTTTTCTATGCCTTGATGGTTTTCCATGGTCAATTCTAAAGCTCTTATTTTTGCACATGCGGGGAGGATGCTGACAAAGGTTGCTGAGTTTGGCTTTACCTCTGCCAATTGCATTTGCTTGAAAATCTCCATGGCCCTTTCAAGAAGCCCATTCTGTGAGCATCCTACAATGAATGCATTCCATGAGACCACGTTCCTCTCAGGCATTGTATTGGAAAGGCTGAAAGCCTCATCAAGAAGGCCATTTTGTGCATATCCTACAAATCATTGCAGTCCACGAGAATGCATCTCGTTGTATCATTTTGTCAAACAGTTCGTGTGCCTTTTTAACAGACCCGTTTTTTGCATGCCTGCTATCATAGCAGTCTAGGAAACCACACATCTTTCAGGTATTTTGTCAAATAGTTCACACGCGTGGTGTAAGCCTTCACATTTTGCAACTATTTTGTGCATAACCCGAAATCATTGCAGTCCATGGAACTGTATTTCTTTCCCACGCATTTAGACAAATTGTTCGCACGTTTCCACGTTTTTACAAGCAAAACTACTAGGGCGCTTGCAACAACAACATCTGATAAGTTTCTCGGCCTTGTTGCTTTGGCGACCCCATAGGTATGTGGCGTGGGCTGAGGGGATACTGGCGCAGGCAAAAGTTGGGAGGAGGCCGCAAAAAAAACAAATCCATTGCTAATGCCAAGAACCCATGGAAGGAAGGAGTGAAGCGGTGGAAGGGGAGGCTTATGCCATGCGTGGAGATTCAAGAAGAGAACAGGCCTTCCATTCAGCTGCACCCACAACATCTGTCAAAACCTTACCTCTCCTTGGCAGTGCGCGCTTCTCCTCCAGCAGCAAAGCCAAAGGAAGAACAACAAAAAAACAAAAAGAAAACAAAAAGGAAAGGCAATCAAGGAGCTCAAGCCTCCATGCCCTAACTCACCCAAAGTTTCCCCCTTTTTATTTATTTATTTTTAATTCTTTTATTTTATTTAACATTATTATTATTTCAAAATTCATTTATCTTGTTTCATTCACATGAAAATCTATTTCATTATTAAAATAATTTAATATGTTTTTCGTTATTATTATTATATTTTGATTTTGTCACAATATTGCCATACGACTCATGAAGTAAATCCTTAACAATGATTTGACAGGGTTTACGACCAAACCCGATGATGATCTGGATAGTCCAAATCAATACCCAAAAACATGGAACATCACCATGTATATTATTTGAAGCCTGCCCGAAACTATTTTTTTACCAAAACACTAGTAGCGGGAATCGACCATATAAATTATAATATTATTACAAACATTATTATTATGATTTTATGGCTTAAAATAATGATAATAATTATTAATCCCATTAATGGTGACGACCAGGTAACTCGACGAACCGAGAACCAGATTTCCCCTTAACCGGATAACCGCCATGACGCTACGGGGTCCACAGTTGGGGTGTCGACAACGACTCGAGAGGCAAGAAGGAGAGGGAAGGTGAAAAATATTCACTGCGACCTGGACAAGGTCAACAATGGTCAACGAGAGCACACACACACCAGTCTCCCAGGCTTAGAAACAAGGTCGTCATGCCAGGAACAGGGGGAACATCTATGGGGGCATTACATTCTCCTCCCCTTAAGAAAGCATCGTCCTCGATGCGACATACAATGAAGAAGGAGAAATGGTAAACAACAAGGAACGAATAAAGCGAAGGCACGCGCTAAAGTTGATGTTTCACCCAAAGCATGGTCACGGGTTGGCCCTCTAGGAGCAATTGGTAGAAATTTTAACTTTCAAGATTCTGTGAAGATTGGCGGTTCTCTCTTATTGAGTAATATGTAGATAACTATACAAGATATGTAATTCTTATTATAAAGGAGTGGATTGATTTTTATATTAATTGGGTGTAGTAATTTTTGGTTTCATAGTGGTGAATGCAAAAAAATTAAGAAATATATGTTCTTGATATTTGATGGTACATTTGTTGGTAATTGATTATTTGTAATTAAAAAATAGTGTTAGGTTGTGGAGCTTGTTTTCATGTATGAAAGTGTTGAAGATTGTACACTAAGAGTACTTGTAAAATTTTCATGTATCCTCAGCCGGGGTTTGGGGCGGGCCGGGCCCAGGGGGGAATCCGGGGCTGCAGCCCTCGAAAGAATGAGTTGGGTGCAACCCCGAATTTTTGGGCCTTAAAACATGCTCGATATATCGGGAAACGTGATTTTCTCATATGGGTGGGATTTTGACCCATAGGTTTATGGGATGGTTTTTGCCCATGGTTTTGATACCCACGGTTTTGTAAAACTACTTAAGCAGTTGTCTATTTATATGGTTTTATGCATATGATAAAAGCTATGAAAAACATTGTAGATGTGCTTTGAATTCGGGTGTGAATTATGTAGAGTTTGTTGAGCATAGCTCCAAACATATCTGGGTATTGTATTGAGAGAGTGGTGGCTTGTAATAAAATTTGAGCAAGTGATTCTTGGTGGATGTAGCCCATATTGGGTGAACCACGTTAAATCTTTTGTCTCTTTGTGTTGTGTTATTTTATTATGCACTTTTATTTGAGATCTGTAATATTTTCTGCATATTAGTTTCTACTATTGCGATTCTGTGAGGGATTATTCCGCATATTTTATCCCTTATTCCCTAACAAATAGGACAATTTTACAACTAAAATCAAAGGTTGAAAGCATTACTGTATTTGAAATATGAAAATATGTGACATATATCGAAGTACCAAATAATAAGATATAATTTATATTTTACAAACTAAGAAATAAGATCGTATAGTTTATCAAAATTCGGTGTAGAACCAAGTGTGCGGTGATATAAAGTTGTGGAAGCTAATATCCAAATATGCATACACATATTGGGTGTGGTGCCCACATTTTACCACCCCAAATGCAACAGTAAAAATACCAAGATAATTTTTTTATACTTACATTGCTCACGACATACAACACAAAGTAAGGGCTCCAAGTACGAACTCGACACACATGCGACAATCACATAAGTCATCGACTCACACAGACACATGCGCAGGCGACATCGGCATTTTGATACCACACTTTTCCCAATGAATGAATACTAGCAAATACCCAACCACAAGAAACGTGACTTTAGGAATGACGAACCCACGATATATCATTATTTTAAATGTATTTTAGTTACGGATTAACTTTCCAAGATCCTTATTAGGTAAGCATGATTTTCTCCCTTTTTCCACCTACATGTTCTGAAAATTCATTTCACAGATCACATATTGTTCAACCATTTAATTTGCTCTTTACCCTTATGACAAATCTTCATGACTTACATAAGTATTCTCCATATTTCAAAATGCCTACAAGATTCTAATTTTCTCATTCTTATGTTAAGATTTTGCTTCTCAAACTTTTATTTAGTGTATAAAATTTACTCTTGCTACACAAGAGATTCTAACGTGATGTCCAGATGAGGTATTGGGATTAAGGAAGACATAGAGTCGAGATAGCTCCCCAAGAACCTCCATCGATCACGGAATAGTTATTTCGCTACCATAGTTAATAAAGTTCAATAACTTATGGACTTCCTTTTATATTTATAAATCTTTTGTTTGCTCGAAGTTTGGTCGCACCAAGATAATTTATATTCTTTGCAATGCATGAAAAAGTTTAATTAAGGGATAAGGACTCTAAGATTGACCTTAATCCTAATCTCAAATCTCGTGTGCAACATCATATGATATGCTCTTATATCGCACTAAGGTCTCGTTCTTAGCATCGTCTTAAAACAAAAGAGTTACGACAACACTTGTCTGACATCATAAGGAAGTACAAGGCTAGGAGCATTAAAACTACACATAACCACAAATGATCTATGTTCACGAAGATCTCATATCCTTGCATAGCATGTTTCCGCATAAGGAATATTATTTATTCCTTAATGCCATAGAATGACATAACAAGGGATTATGAGACAAGAATGCAGTTTCTAAGGTTCTCTAAAAACAACATCTTTCAACACAATTTCGTATGCAAGGAGTTAGATTATGGTTTTCTAACCACAAGTGAACATCCTAGTCAATTAGGGTTTAGTCCCATTCCAATTTTTCACTTAGGGCTTTACGCTCTCTTATAGATTAGATTAAGGTTTTAAACATATTCACCCTATAAACCCTCCGTAAGAGATCAAAGCACTCTATTGTCACTAGCCAAAGATGGCACCTATAGCTAGGAGGATCTATTCATAAGCAAAATTTTAAGTGATAGAACCACTATTTCACTAGCTCCAAGATGTCATCTGGATCTCACAAGAAATTCATTCGATGCTGAAACGATTTATTTGATTTGTGTTGCTCCTATGTGTCTAGTTTATGTCGATGTCACCAAACGCACCAAACGATAAACCCCTCTTCTTGTCTTAGTTTGTGCTCCATTTTAAGTTCGATTTAAATTTCTTATAAGGTAAAAAGGATCACACATGCAGGCAAGTTAAGCACAAATATTTTATTAGGGTTCAGTGTTCCCATTAAAACTCTTTATTACGTTTACAAGGTAAGAAGATAACCCAATGATTAATTTAATCGTTTATTGAATGCTGAAAAAGTACTACAATATATTAACTTCAATTTCAATTTACTATGTATAAATCAAACACTTTTTGCCATACACAACTAAGAAACAAATTAAACCGGTGATTAGATGCACATTCCCTAAGTATCCCTAAAACTGGCATATCATGCATATTAACAAATTTCATTTATAAATTTTCGGTAACAAGAGACTGCATTAGACAGTTATTCATTTTACAATGACCTATAAAAAAATTACAATAATAATAATTAAATTACACATCACCTTTTTCGTCGTCGAACTTCCATCCTGCAAAACCCACGTGAGCATGATATCAGTGATAAATCGTTGGCATGGCATCCACCCTAAAACAATCATAATTATCATTTTTCAGTTCCCATTTACATCTGACAATAATTACAATATGCAATCGAAATAAAAAAAGTCTAGAAACATGTAATCATTGCATTTCATTTTTCTTCATTTTATAAACTCAGGAGAGAGAGAGAAAGGAAGAGAGAGAAAATATCATTTTGTCTAAAGTTCCAATACACACAACAAGTTTCATTCTAGTGTTCTTAACAATTATTTACGTGTGTTAAAATTTTCCAGGGTGATTTGGCAACCCTACGAGGGTCCGCAACTTTCTACTTTTACATTTCTCACTAGTTGCAAATGTACAAAACGGGCTCGAGGCTGAGAAACTACTTCCAAAGGTTATCTTCCGATGAACACACACGTCACGATTAACTTTCTACGTGTCCCTAGATATACCAAGAATTCATAAGAATCGAAATTGAAAAAGAGCGAACGGTTTGCGTTTGGCGGTTAGTTCTCTGGGGCCACTGGTCATAGTTCACCCAGTTGTAAAATGCCAAAAGTTAACTCGAGGGCCCAGAAACCCGCGTCCATAACTGACGTTCGAAGGAGAAGCACACAATGAGACATCTCCTACTAGTTCCCCTACATAAGGAGAGTTCATCAGAGTCGACGGGGCTGAGAACTAGTAAACCATTTTCAAATGGCGATAAGTTTTCTGGAGCGACAAGATGAAACTGGACCAGTTTGACCTCGTCAAACTGCGACCGGAGGCCTACAAAATGGCTTCGCCAAACTATCCCGAAAATTTCTCTTTCCTATACTGAATGTTCCATGCATTTTTCTAGTGTAATCGCTAGAGGTTTGTGAAGACGGGAAGTGATTTCTCTTTCCAGGTTTCAAATGGCGATCCAAAACGAAAGCCAACTTTCTAGTTTTAACAACTTTCTACTGTTGTAAACTAGTGTTACAGGGCTCCTATAAGGGCGTCAAAAGGATGTCATATGATCATTTCGGGTCAAACCAAAAATCAAGGCGACTCCTCGTATACCAAGGTACCCGAATGAAACTTCACATCTCGTTTCCAGAGTTGCGAAGGGTACTTAGTGAGTCTCCGAAAATTGCAAAATTTAACTATTTTAAGTAGGAAGAAGGTCAACTTAATCAATGGAGAGTCAAATTTGTCTGGTCATAAAACGATATTGAAGCGATCAAAAGAGTAAGAGTTTTCTATATCATCTCGAAGTGAGGGTGATAGTTCGTGGTTTAAAGTAGGTGAGTTATAATGGCTTCGAGAGTTGCGACACGACACTATATTGTTTTGCAATGAGTTGAAGGGACATTTAACTATATTAAAAGTCCTAATGATTTAAAATTCTATTTAATTGCAAAAGAGAACTAAAACACGAGAATTATAAGAGGTAAGGGAAGAAGGACCATGCACGGAAAACGCGAAGCGGTCGAAACCGCGTAGGCTTGGTTCGATCTCGTGCTTGGGCACTTCATCAACCAGATCACGAGCATCAACAACTCCACCATTTGACATACACGTCTATCAAGGAAGTTGCATTGTAAACAAAAACATCTTGTTTTCTATGCCTTGATGGTTTTCCATGGTCAATTCTAAAGCTCTTATTTTTGCACATGCGGGAGGATCTTTGTCTTTAAGGTTCTTTGAGTTTGGATTTACCTCTGCCAATATTGCATTTGCTTGAAATCTCCATGGCCCTTTCAAGAAGCCCATTCTTTGAGGCATCCTGCAATGAATGCCTTCCATGAGACCACGTTCCTCTCGGGAATTGTATTGGAAAGGTGAAAAAGCCTCATCAAGAAGGCCATTTTTGCTCATGTTGCATATCCTACAAATCATTGCGGTCCATGAGAATGCATCTTGTTGAATCATTTTGTCAAATAGTTCGTGTGCCTTTTAAACGAGACCGTTTTTGCATGCCTGCTATCATAGCAGTCTAGGAAACCGCACATCTTTAAGGTATTTTGTCAAACAGTTCACACGCATGGTGTAAGCCTTCACATTTTGCAACTATTTTGTGCATAACCCGAAATCATTGCAGTCCATGGAACTGCATTTCTTTCCCACGCATTTAGACAAACTATTCACACGTTTCCACGTTTTTACAAGAAAAACTACTAGGGCACTTGCAACAGCAACATCTGACAAGTTTCTCGGCCTTGTTGCTTCTGGGCGACCCCACAGGTATGTGGCGCAGGCTGAGGGGATACTTGGCGTAGGCGAGCAGTCGTTGGGAGGAGGCATGAAAAAAACAAATCCATTGCTAATGCCAAGAACTTGTGGAAGGAAGGATTGAAGCGGTGGAAGGGGAGGCTTATGCCATGCATGGAGATTCAAGAAGAGAACATGCCTTCCATTCAGCTGCACCCACAACATCTGTCAAAACCCTACCTCTCCCTACTGGCGGCGGCGCTCCTCTCCAAAGAAAAAGCCAAAGGAAGAACAACGAAAAAACAAAAGAAAACAAAAGGAAAGGCAATCAAGGAGCTCGAGCCTCCATGCCCTAACTCGCCCAAAGTTTCCCCCTTTTTATTTATTTATTTTTAATTCTTTTATTTTATTTAACATTATTATTATTTCAAAATTCATTTAACTCGTTTCATTCACTTGAAAATCTATTTCATTATTAAAATAATTTAATATGTTTTTCGTTATTATTATTATATTTTAATTTTGTCACGATATTGCCATACGACTCATGAAGTAAATCCTTAACAATGATTTGACAGGGTTTACGACCAAACCCGATGATGATCTGGATAGTCCAAATCAATACCCAAAACATGGAACATCACCATGTATATTATTTGAAGCTTTGCCTTGAAACTTTTTTTTTACATGACCAAAACCTAGTAGCGGAATCGACCATATAAATTATAATATTATTACAAACATTATTATTATGATTTTACGGCTTAAAATAATGATAATAATTATTAATCCCATTAATGGCTGACCAAGTAACTCGACTGAACCAAGAAAAAGCGATTTCCCTTAACCTTGGATAACCGCCATGATGCTACTTAAGGGTCCACAATTGGGTTGTCGAGAACGACTTGAGAGGAAAGAAGGAGAGGGAAGGTGAAAAATCTTCACTGCAACCTGGGAAAGGTCAACCACGGTCAACGAGAGCACACGCACACCAGTCTCCCAGGCTTAGAAACAAGGTCATCATGCCAGGAAGCAGGAGGAACATCGACAGGCATTACATTGGGAGTTCCACACATGTATATACTATGTACATGTATACTGATAAAGGAGTGTGCATAAAGTTTATGAATATATGTTGTTGCTTTGTGCTTGTTTTGCATAGAAATGCTCATAGATTTTTCCCTTGATAAATTTTTTTGAGTTTCCTCGATTGCAATGTTGCTTTCTTTAATATATGGCAGGCTTGCTTCATTTTTATGAGCTACTGTAATGTTAGAATAGCATCTTCGTCAAGATTTTCCCAACCACGACAACGTGCATCAACAAAATTAGATATTGATAAATGCAAGAAACTTGCATCATTGTTGATGTGAGTAGCTACTTATGTAAAACTATCACTTCTTCCCGACATATGGTTTCTCTCGCCTTTTTTAATGTACTTTTTGAGGAACAAACAAGTGTATGTATATTAAATAGTGTGACTACATTATCATGGTATATGAAATAAACAAGAGCTTGGAATTGAAATTTATTAATTATAAAATTATTGTAATGCCCCGTTCTCCAACGCCCATGTCGCTAAGCTTTTAACATTGTGGAGCTTATGTTGACCTTTCGTTGGCTCTTGTTTTTCGATTAATAAGTATTAATAAGTGGTAATAATAATAATAATAATAATAATAATTTTATTTATCGGTCGACGTTAACCTCGCCTTCTGAGCGTCGATTTGATACCAACCCTGTTGTTAAATTTTGATAAGCGATTACATAAATAAATGCGGGGAAATGAGGATGAAGCTCCATTCTGCTCGGCATGTAAGGCGAACAAATTAAATATGGTTTAGGTTTGTAAAATCTTCTAAGGCGTGCTCGAATGGGGAGAATTTAGGATTTGTGTATCACACGGATCTCTCTCCAAAATAGACGTCTTTTCTTGTAAACCGTGTTGGACCTTCCCTGGGATTTGGGGAAACGTGTTTGCAATCGTATTGGGTTTTGGCCTGCGTTTTGACCTCGTGATTCGTTTTGGCTTGCTAGCCACGTTTTCTTTGTTTTGGGGATTTGCGTGCTCAGTTGTTTGGGGATCTGCGTGCTCAGTGGATTAGGGGTCGCGCGCCCAAATGAAAATCTCACATTTGTAAGATGATTGCAAGTTTCCTTGCTGTGTGGTCGTTTTCTGGTGCGCAGGTCCTGGGCGCGTCCTTTTGTGTCTTCCTTGGCCGCAATGAAACCCTCCTCACGCCTTGCGGGTGCGCAAATCTTGGACGCCTCCATTTTTCCCTGCCCTGGCCGCGTGGGTCTGTGGGGGGAAGGATTACTTCGTTTTTGTGGTCGTGTGGACATGGGTTTGTTTTTGTTTTTGCCTGATGCGTTTTGGGGGAAGGAGGAGCGCGGTTTTCTTGTGCTGGCCGCGCACAGCTTCCAGCTGGTACAGCAGGCGTGTTACTCCACTTTCTTTGGGTGCTGCGAGTGTGTTCTTGTTGGGGAATCCGCAGCACAGACAACAACATACAACAACAACAGCTCCAGCCAGGCAGCAGGCGCGCGCGGTACAGTAGGCGCCTCTTTGAGCGCTTCTAACCAGCAGGCCGTCCAATAATGTTGTTACCTGTTCAGTATTGAACGCATCCTCGAGTCGGGATTCTCCATAATGATATTGCTGTTAAATCGACCTTGTGGCTGTGAGAGTGTTCCAGCAGACCTGATGAAATTTATTTGCATAGATTCTCTGTTGAGACCTTACTTGCTGTTCGATGTAACTCATGGAAGAGGATCTCATGGAGGTGGATTTGTTTCATATCAGAATATTCATGAAGCAAAGTTTGCCTTGCAAGAAAACTTTCAGGAGATCTATGCAATGTTGGAGAATATGTCTTGGGAGATGAAGGTAGCAGGATATTGTTCAGATTCAGAACATGCACTGAGAAAACAGTAGTGTCATGGATTTCAATGATTGCAGGTTATGGGATGCAAGAAATAGTTGAGGATGCTAAGTCTAGGGACTGTTTTATGGATATGGAGTCTGTACCAAGAGATTGTTTTTGGTTATAAAGCCATCTTCTTTTGCTTTGTCTCAAACTAGCGCTGCTCCTAATATGAGAGCACCAAGGTTAGGAGGTCCAAATTAGAATCAATCAGATGCATATGGAGATGGTGGAGGTGTTTGGATGAATGACGAAGGATTAAGTTCAATTGCCAAAATGGGACCTACAGTAGTTCTAGGGCTGATCTTGGAGCGGTGTTGGGAGAATGATGGCAAGCATTTTAGACCACCCACCCTGGCTGTGAGCTCTTACCTGTGCCAACATGAAGATGTTCGATGTTTGGGTGCCCAACGAGCTTGAAGAAAATGGAGTTAGGCTTCGGTTGCTTTGCAGCGAGCCCCGTCCATCTTGTGATCGATCATGCAGGGAGCTTAATCGAACACGATATTCTCTATACCATTAATTCTTATGCTTTGTTATTTAATTGAATCATTAAATAACTCTACTCTTCATATAAATGACTCGTGTGATGGTATGCTATTTGGTTTCCACTTTCCTGGCTCGTTTGTATTTGTTTTGGCGTTAGAAATGATTGCGTTGGTTGAAGCCCTTTTATTGTTTTCTGGGTTTTAATAAATATTATTTGGGTGAACTTTGTTCTTAAGACTAATAAAACAAGAGAGGTGGGGGTCCTGTAATGAACACCCCTAGTTCCTTATGCTGGTCTCACGATTTGAATGTTTTTATCAAACATTGTTGTTGGACTCAACCTTACAGTTCCTGTTTTGTTCTTATTCTTGTTTCGGTTCGAGATCTTTAGTTCTGGGTTATGTCGAGTATTTGCGAATTAGGGATTGAGTACTGCAAGTGCATTGTGTATAGGTGAATGATGCTTTTCCTGTCTCTTTTCTTTTCTTTTAGTTCTAGTAACCCTTCCCGGTTGGCTTGGTGTGTGCTTAGCTTGACTGATTATCGATTTGAGCCAAGTTGATATTACTCTCAACTAGGTTAGTTGCTTTTGTTACTTGTTTGAATCACTCAAAGAAATACTTTTATTCTTCGAGTGTCATGGTTGATCGTCATAATTTGATATCAATTCATGTTCACCGTTTGGAGATTGTCGTCTTTGGAATCACCTTATCTCCCTTGGTAACTGTTGCATGTTTTGAGGAATGTAGCTGATCCTATGGAATGTCTTCTTTTGACGATACTCACATTTCTTTTGGATAGCTTAAAATGTCAGAGGAAATACTCTTTCTTACCTTGATTTTGTTTCACACATGTTGGAGGATACGAGAGCTACTTGAACATTAGTGAGGAAGTTTTCAAATCTTAAAATTGGGATGTGGGTTTTATGTGTAAGAAATTACTCTACGTTTTGCTCCGTAAAGATGCTTAAATTTCATTCTCCTGTGACTCATAGGTTGGTGTGTTTGGAAACTCTTTGGTTGACTGGTTTTTGTGATGATCGTTGTGATACGACCTCCTTGCTGTCATTGTAGTAGAATGGTTATGTATTGACCAGAAAGGTTTAAGTCAACTTGTTGTTGACGACAGATCCTTTGGAAGCTATGTATCTTGTGTTGTGTTCTTGTGAATGATTGAGTAACCCTCTTGTAAGATTTATAATGGATATATTTGGTCTTGTCAAATTTGTCCTTTTTTTTTCTTAAGACATTCTCTTGATTAGAAGAAAGACTAATAGAAGGATTGTTAGGATAGGATGTGACCCATGCGAGGTCATTTGTGCGTTTCATCCCCTTTTCTTTCCATTTTTATTTATTACGTATTGACATAAAATTAAGCTCATTATAGGCACATCATCTTAATATTAATAAGTCATGTTGGTTTAGATATTCTCATGTCGATTGATTGTTTGGGATCTTCCAGTGGCATAGTGAATCCTTGGTTTGGTGAACTAACTTAAACAAATAGGGATAGATCACGTTTGAAATTAATTCTCTTCCTGTAATTGTTTTTGTTTCGAAATGTTATCTTGTTAATGACGGTCATTATTGTGATATGGGTGAAATTCACTATGATGTTTATTAACTGCTCCTATGTGAAAATGATAATTGAATAGAGTTAGTGCCATTCCTTTTATTTAGACATTTTATGCTTTTGGACAGCTCTTTAATTGCTCTTGTTTAGACTCTTGAATTATCGTTTTCTTCATCAACGGTGTTTTTCTTCCTCCTTGAAACAGTTAGATAACAACATATTGTCTTAATGTTATAGCTTTTATCGTGCTCAGTTCTTGCGAACTGATATGTGCTAACAAATGTGCAGGAGGATTTCCTGAGTAGAAAAGAAAAAAAAAAGAGAGAGAAAAAGAAACACGTGTAGAAAGTGGATTCCATCCTTCTTAGGAACTGCTGTTGTACGAATGTTTTTCTTTTGCCCTACAGCATTGGTATGGAAATTGTGGAGACTATCTAGAAGGCATTGTGTTATAATTTTGTATTGTTCTCATGTAGGTTGTTATCGTTTGAAAGTCAATTTGAGAAATATTATCGTCAATAAGATTAAATGAACTTGTTTTGACATGTGTATCCTTTGTTGAATTTTCACTCTTCAGAATATGGTTTATCCTTGAATTGTCAAACCTAATTCTAATTATCCAAACTTGAATCCTCTTGCATCGCTCTAGTTACCTTGGTCTTGTGTCTCTTGGTAGAGGACTATGTTTTTGAACCTAGCAAAAAGAAAAAAAAAAGAGAGAAACAAATATACCTTGTGACCCCGCGTAAACAAATCAACAATCTCTTATTGTGGTGAGTCCTTAGAACGGTCTTAAGGTGAAATCAATGATTAAATTCTTGGAAGATAACAAGATTACAATAAATAGAAGGAACTTGCTTAAGAAACTCTGCGATCTGTCTTACCCGTTGAAAATGTAAACAGTATACTTATTTCTATCTCTTCAAGTGAAGCCCAAGTGAAACCTTTAATTTTTCTAATTAGACTCTTGACCCAATGAAATCTTATTAATAACTAATAAGATCTTAATGATGAATCCAAGAGTTGATGCAGTCATGTATCTTGGAATAAAATAAAATAAAATAAAATTGACCGCTTGAAAAGGTAAAACATATATGTTCAAAAGCTCAATAATCAAAATGAATGATAAAGTTAATAGCCTTGAGAAATTAACTCGCTCCTCACAAATGAATAAGTTAATCAAGTAAATGAAGTAACCTCTTGCTATTCTATAATTGGTGTACACGGTGTATTTTAACATTATCAAGGTAGGGAAAATTCTTCAAAGGAGACATGACTTTCGATTCTCCTATCGTGATTTCTCTGCGAAAAGTAAAGAATGTAAAAACACTTACAGCTAAAACATGAATCTAAAGAAACCTTCTGTGGGAAGACCTTGTTGTAAGACTGCATACTTTAGATGAACCATTGTGTCCTTAGTGTGTGCCTCATGTCTATCTGTAACTAGTGTGGGTCCGTGTTGTGGAAAGCATGTCTTTGGTTGGTTGTATTCCCTAGAGAACTTGTGTAGTGTCGTATTATCTTCAAGCAAGTCAAAAAAAAAAATTATCCTGTATTTCATTGTGTTGTCCTTGTGTTGGTATTTTTTGGTGCGTTACAATTATCAAACATAGGTGACATGATAGTAGTATTTAAATTATTAAACATTTATTAATTATTATGTCAAAAACATTGGACCAAAGGTTCTTTCCCCTAACACCCAACAACACATCCGATGGTGTAGATTAGGCAATGGTGGTTTGTTGAAGTACTTAATTTTCTTGGTTGTTGATGCAACCAAAACTACTTGTAATGTATCATGTGACATGTTTCACAATCTTTTTGTTATGTATGTAAGGATTGTCTATGACTCAACATTAGTGATGTGTAATGTCCAGTCACTATTGACATGGACTTCTAGAATTTTCCTCGATACAAAAGTGAACGTGTCGCTTCATTTTCCCAAAAAATAGTCACTCATTACACAGAAGGCATTACCCCTATGGGAAAAGGCTTTGTGGACATTCATGGGACTGTGTCAACTTTGACGAATGACGGTTTTGCTGTTTTTAACAATTTTATTTTTGTTATTTTTAACAATTTTACTTTTGCTATTTTTAACAATATTTCTTTTGCTATAGTTAACAACTTTGTTTTTCTGATTTTGCATGTTGCTTTGGCTTTACTATTTTTAAATTTATTTTATAGATTTTGCATGCATTAACCTTTAAATATTGGTCACTAACACTATAATTTCATTCTTCAGGCTCTCCAAGTTCCAGTCAATCCCCTGCATTAAATTGAATTATGCAGGTATGCATTTAAATTTTGTTTATACTTGTATGTAGCAGTAGAAATATATTTCTTAGCCTCCTCTTATGACCAGTTCTACAATTTTGGTTCTTGGTCAATGAGGTTCTATTTTGTGTTGTGCCTGTTTAGCTTTTGAGCCACATGAGGAGGTATTAACCATAGACTTGTCCAAACTATCATTTGTTGTCACAAAAACTCATCTTCCAGAATTTCCAAAGGAAACTTGCTCATCCTTTGAAGGTTCATAGGCTGCCACATTTTCCAACAGCTTCATGCCCCTGTCATCGTAGACAATACCAATTACTTTAGGAAGGTGTGGACGGTTCTTCACTAAGACTACTGTTGTCTGAACTTTTCACTTGTTTTAACTATTTCTCCATCAACCAGATCCTTTGTTGGATTACTCTCTTTACATGATGTTGATGATAGAGTTGTCTTGGATGTTTATGATGTTTTCTTAATTTCCTCACCCATTCCAAAGGCGGTCTTTACTTGGGGAATACAATGCAATGTGAACACCAAATGGTATATGTTATTTGATTTAGAAATACAAATATTACTTTTGTAGTTGATGTTGATAAGGGGTGTGATTGACAATACTAATTTTCTATTATAGCTAGAAAAATGTTGTGAAATACATTAGAAGGGATGTTAGATATGATTAGTTGTGTAATAATTGAATACAAATGTAAGTGAGACATGTAATTTTGCTAATACTCTCTCTCAAGAATGTAGTGAATGTGAAGTGTTGTTGTCAAAGTAGATTGAAAGAATGACTAAGTGCTTTAACATATTATCTCTCCATGAAACTAAAATGAGACAAAATTTGCAATTATATATGAACAAATATGAAATGGTTATGGTACATTCTAAATTTTTTTATTACCTTAACGAGTTTGAGTGCATCATTATTAGAGCTATTTTTGCATATATTACAATCATAGCATTCCACGAGACCACATTTCTTTGAGGCATTTTGAAAACAAAAATGGTATATGTTGTTTGTGTTATAGGGATAGTTTTTAATTTTGTATTTGTGTTTGTTTAAACTATGGGTGATTGATTTTTATGTGGATTGAAATATCTTTTAAGAAAATAAATGATAATTACTTGCACTTATATTATGTATGTATTTGCATCATTGTATACTATTGGAACATATTGTATCTTTCCATATAACTAATATTATTTTCCTTAAGCAACAAATGCAGTTTTTAATCCTCAAAATGATACCTCTTACACGTAGTTCCCATTGGATCTCCACATGCATTACAATTGTATATAGTTTATTGTATAATTTTTTTTTCATGTCAACAAACAATGCATCGTTCATTACTGATGACACATTTTTTTCCCAACAGGTGGTACTCCATAGGTGTGTCACTTCGCAATCATGTCAACTCCTGCAAAACGAGCATGACAAAGAGAGAACTACACAAAAAAAAATTGCATAAATTCGAGCGAGAGATGTCGTCACCTAAAGTGTAGAACAACGAAAATCTCAAACATCTGTCAACTTACATCGACCAACAGCCTACCATTCTCTATCATTCCAAACTTTCCGACAAATACAACTACTGAAGGATTTCCAGCCAACATTCCGCAAGTAACTTTCATGGAAACAAATTTGCATGAACATACCAATTCCTTCCATACAAACCCATATTTGCTAACTACTGCCATGCCTCATCATTTTCTTGTGTCGCCACAAGAAATTGTCTCAAGTACCGAATTTTCTTCAGTTCTCACACATGTACAACCAATTCCTCATCTTCTTCTGTTTGTTTTCCACCTTACAATCAACAATTGACCCAAACAGAACACCCCATCACTTTCCATACACATATACTTCCCATATTTTCACCCTCATCGTAGACTATTGAAGCCCAACGTCGGTTTCACAAAAGAATAGATTTTTGGAAAACATCCAAACTTGCTCAATTTGTTTGGAAAATTACCTTGGAATTAAAAAAAATTCCTTTGAAGGATTTCCCTCCTATAGCAGATGCAAATATGAAAAACACGGCCATCGCTTCTCTTCGTGGAACAACATGGACCCTGAAAAGTAGCCCTACCATTCTTGTGTCTTTAACCCAAATAGAGGAGATGTTTATCGCATGAGTCAATCCATTACTACAGGTCACCCAAGTACGTGGAGGACAATACAAATACTCATGACACACCATAAGTTTCCCGCAAAACATTACTTCAATAGCAAAGTACCTACCACACCGCCTTGGATATTTGGACATAGTACTCATACAAAGGGAAGGATATAATTTACAAAAGTATGATTTCTACGTCAGTAGATCTCGTGTTTGGGAAGCCTTGTAATATAAAATCCAACACGATCCCTATTACAAAGATGTCTTAATCGACCATGACGTAATTTTCACCCTACACCGTATGAGTCGTCAAATGTTTCCTCGTCTCTTAATATAGCCACAATGGAATTTTCCCAAATGTAAATTGCCTCTACAACTCATGGTATTGATGCTTACCAATGACTCTGATGAAACGTATGAGCACTCATCGTCTTTCATGCCAACACCCCATAATTCGAGGCAAGAAGAAAAATCGAAACGAGTTCTCGCTCAACCACGATGGTAACACCCCATTTACCATGCCATGGCCAAAGCTTGGGCTCTCTCCTATAAATGAATACAATTTAAATGGATTGTTCTCAATGACCTTCCCAAATTTGTTTCGGATGGAAAAGCAAGGTGTGCAAAAGCCCGCATAAAAAGAAGTTCAATGCATGAATATGTCCTTCATTTGATGTGTTACCATGATGGCCACTTTAGTTCACACCCAAGATTTCGTTACTTCCTTCTAAACCTCATAATGCGGCATAGAATCCAGTCCACAACTGTAATTTTCATGAAAAAAAACACCGAATCTGGAATCCCTACAAAAATTGGGGATCTACGAAGACAACTATTGGAATGCCCCAAAGATAACCTCCCAGACACAGGTTTAATGCAATTTGGACCGAGCCTTGAAGGATTTTACGGGCAAAAAGTGAAGCGAGCTTTCAGATATAGTGGAACAATTGGGGACACCAACCTTATTCTTCCCTCTAAGTGTTGGAGACACGAAATGGGCCAGATCTCCACGGTATGTATTAATGGTGAATGCCCTACTCATCCTCGAGTTGCACAACATTGGAGAACACTTAACATTGTCTCAAACCCTCATCGAGTATCAACATACCACATCACAGATTCACAATATTTTGTGAAGAAATATTACAGAAGGAACTTGGAGAGCAATAGACTATTGGTACATGTAATAAAATCTACTATTTAATAAAAAAATTTCAGGACTACATAGCTAATATTTATGCTCTCTCGTCTCGCAGGTATGAATGGAAACATAGAGGCTCCACACACATCCACGGTTTATTGTGGCTCGAGAACGCACCTAAAGTTGATGCAATGGACTGGGAGGATACAACAGTTATTGAGGCAACAAAACAATACTTTGATAAGTTCGTGTCTACCTGGAACCCCCATCCGACTTGCAACCGCTTGGATTTTGTTTGCAGGTCATTGCTAGATGACCCTTGTTTGCTAAATACAACACAAATACTATCCTCCTCCCCACATGTAGACCTTGAAGAACTACTTAATCATGTTTAGTGCCACACAAAATGTTCAGAACATACATTCCTGCATAGAAATCAATAACAGACAATGCATGTACACATGCACCATGGGCCACACAACCTGCTTCATCCCTGCTCATTGAAAGTGATGGGAAAATTAAGTACCTCCCTTCAAGAAATGATGATAGACTGAACATACACAATAAAAATATGATATCCATATGGAGAGAAAATTTTGATTGCCAACCGGTACTTTCCGCCATGCGTTTTGAAGTATATTGCAAAATATGCTTCAAGCGAACAACGTTCGAAACCCATCACCAAATGCTATCCAAATTTTCAAGAGATGCTGACACGAATTCACCAAAGCACACATTGCGATTCGAAAAATGCTCACAGAGAGTTTGTTGAACATGACATAAGCGCATGAAGGAAACATGCCACATGTTGCAAAAATTGCCACTTGTTATATGCGAGTCATTTGTTTGTATCATTAAATGTTGGAAAAAAATATTAAGACGTGTCGTTTCAAAGTGACGTCGATGTATAATAAACAACCACTTTCTTAAATACATATAGAGTTCACCATGCAACCATGGAACACCTACCACTTATTCCGGTTGCTTGAGATTGGAGCTACAATAGGAACCGTAAAGGAGATAAATGGAAACTACGGTCGACTAAAAATTTTTGGGTCCATATGAGATTTGTGGATGTCCCAACTTAGGATTCAACGTCATATGACCTTTTCTATTGGTCAGAAATCCTTTTATACAAGGATTTCAGAAATATTGCCTCCGAATTTAGCTCAAGCCCACATGACATCAATGACACTTGGGACATGTTCAAACACAACTACAGACCATGGCATGTTTTTTACGCAGACTACCATAAACATAGGACATCAAAAAGATGTTATTTGTGACTTTGAGGTCAAATGCGATATTCAACACGAACTATTGCTAGAATGGTAGGTTTTAGCACAACCGTTTGGGAAATAACACGGTCTTGACGGTGTTGAAATGTTGGGGAAACAAGATTTTGACATACATAATAATCGAAACATACATGGTGTTCTGTATGATTTGCGAGATAATCGGTTCATCATTCATCAAGAGAGAAAATGTAGACACAAATAACACCAACATGTAGGAAACACCACCATCTACCACACTACCTTTGTCTTCAGAACAACAACTAGCTCTTGATACCATATTGCACCATTCAACAAACAAAACACTTCTACCTCCATTAAGATTGATAATTCAAGGAACAACTAGCACAGAAAATCATTTCTGATAAATAAAATCCAGAATTCATTTACAACAACATCAACCACATCTCCCTCACCTCTCCTTCTGCTCGCCCCTACTGGTGTTTCAGCATTCAACATCTCTGCACCCACAATCCATGCAACCCTTCGTATTCCAATCAAATAATTAAAACCCCTTGAAGGCCAAGCATTATCATCTTTTCAAGAGTCACTAAAACATATAGAATATGTTCTTATTGATGAAATGAGTTTCATCGGCCCAAAGTTGCTAGGAAAAATTGATAGTAGGCTACGCGAGGCTTTCCCACACTCAAAAACATCTGAATTTGGAAACAAATTAGTCATCCTCCTCAACCTTGGGAAATTACCACCGGTTATGGACAATCCTCTTTATGCAATTAAATCCTATGGAGCCACCCTTTGGAAGGGATTTCATTCTTCCATTACATTACAAACTATATTTCAGCAACAAGGAACAACCGATGCACAAGTTTCATTCTGGAATTTACTACTCAACATGTGAGATTCAACCCCTCTTATTGAGGACTGGGAACTCCTAATGTCTCACACAGACACACACCTAACTCAACAAGAGCTCAAAATTTTTAAGGATGCACCACATTTGTTTGCAAAAAATGACCTCGTGGACTCCCACAACCTTTAGATGCTAAAGGCATTGAACGTTCCGATCACCCAATCCATTACTAAAAGTAACAGTGGAATAGACCAAGAAATCCTGATGATGATAAATTGGAGCACAAAGTTCTATTGTGCAAACAACAAAAAATCATGCTTATTGCAAATTTATGGGTTGATGCAGGCCTCGTGGATGGTGCTACAGGAACAATCACCGATATTGTCTATGATGCATCATGCGACCACTAACATTACCTTTATTTGTTGTTGTCAAATTTGATAGATACAATGGCCCATGTTGGGATCCCTCCAACCTTACACATCCTGATATCCCCTATTTTGAGAGGGAATCGAAAACAATTGCTGCTTAAAATGGCCTAGGCATTAACTATCCATAAGTCCTAGGGACTTACTATGCATAAAGAAACTGTCAACATTGGAACCAATGAAAGGTAGGGTCTGACATTCACAGCTTTCTCCAGAGTTGCCTCACTTACAAATCTACACATTTCACCTCCTTTTTCATTTGAAAGGTACTCAAAAATGGCGCACATAGCAACACTTGGAGCAAGAAGAAAGGAGGAAGCAAGACTACTATCACTCAACCCTTCATAAATACTACACTCTGCTTTGATAGCACCTCCACTACTACTTTACTCAACACTTCTTCTATCCTAGACGCCATTTCCGTTCAAGGGGTATCAAATGTACTCATGTTTACCGGAAATAAAATTACCCTCAAAAGGCTACCATTCATGATATAATTCTTCTCATGTTAAGTTCAAATAAAACAGTCCACAAAACAATACCACTCATGATATGAGATTTGTAAATGTATATGTATGAATTTGTAACAACTTTGAAATGAAGAGACGAAACCTTTGAATGAAGTGGTTCGTCTATATATCTACAATTACAAAATTACATGTTTCAACATACATGTTCGATTTTATTGTTGCCTTTTTCTTTATGTTAACCAACAACATCACATTTTGAATGTCTTCATTTGCACACAAATACCTTGAAATTTAAAATGCTAAGAAAGGACCATGTAAATTATAGTTGTTTTCATCCAAAGCTTTGTACATTATATCACTTTTTTTGCATTTTGAATAGTTTAAAGGGTAAGACCTCATGTTTGTGCTTTTAAATGAAGTGACTCATATATATTTCTACACATACAAAATCAATCACCCATAGTTTAAACAAACACAACTTCAAAGTAAAAACCATCCCTATAACACAAATAACATATATCACATTTTGTTATAAAATGCCTCAAAGAAATGTGGTCTCGTGGAAAGCTATGATTATAAGATATGCACAAAATAGCTCTAACAATGATGCACTCAATCTCGTTGAGGTAATAAATAAATTTAGAATGTACCATAACCATTTCAGATTTGTTTATATATAATTGCAAATTTTGTCCCATTTTAGTTTCATGGAGAGATAATATGTTAAAGCACTTAGTCATTCTTTCAACCTACTTTGACAACAACACTTCACATTCACTACATTCTTGAGAGTGATTATTAGCAAACTTACATGTCTCACTTACATTTGTATTCAATTATTACACAACTAATCATGTTATCTAACATCCCTTCTAATGTATTTCGTGACATTTGTTCGGGTTTTAATAGAAATCAGCTTTGTTAATCACACCCTTATCAATATCAACTACAAAAGTAATAATTGTCTTTTAAATCAAATAACATTTAACATTCGACGCGTTCACATTGCATTGTACACATATGATTGCTAGTTTTTAAGAAAATTAAATCCATGATTATTACCTATTACTCATGTATAATTTTTTAAATGAACCATGTCTTTATGACTTCATGTTAAAAATGGAAATTGTCTATCCTTATAATTTTATTTTTGTTTATTTTTTTAGGAACAAAATTCATGTTTCATTTCAATAGACTTTAAATTTAATTAAGAAATAATTATTTGCAATGAATCTATTTTGCATTTTTTAGTGCCTAGGGATAAGTGGGCGAGTTAATGTTGAACTAATGTTCCTTACGTTTCGATGTATGTGAGATATATTTTACTAACAATATTTACAATTCTTGAATTTGTGTCGAAATTTATTCTTAATATAACATATTTTCTGTTTTGAAATATTTTCAATTTTTGTTACATTTTTGGCTATATTGGTTCATCACTTATGTTATTGAAACACATAATAATACAATTCCAACAATCCAAAAAAATTATAAAGCCAATTAAAAAGGCAAGATTTCTAAGTTAGTGGTAATTAAGATAGATTTAATACTCAACAAACATTGCATCAAATAGGATAATTGTTTGTGTTGATATTTAAGTTTGTAACATTGCAGATGTGATTTAATTTTAGTTTAAGTATTAGTGTATACGATTGCATCAACATGAATAATGATTGTCATCCTTTAAGGATGTCATAATGCCACATCATCAATAACTCCGAGTGTAAAAAAAAAATTGTATTTCAAATCCAATTGTGTTGTGCTCACCTTGCACCACACATAACCTGATTATGTAACCACATAGAGGAGAGAGATAGGCCAAACAAGAAAACATACTAAATAATTTAAATGATGATAAATATTAACACATCATAAGAAACCAATGTTATCTTATTAAAAGGAGGTCCATTTAGGAAATGATGACTTGGTGATGTTCATATGCATATTTTTATATATCTTTGAAAGAGGAGAAGGCTACTTAAGAGGTGAACATTGTAGATAGGAATCAAAATATGTTGTGGGAAGGATTGAAATAGGTTGTAGATCCTTTGATCTCTGGATCTACTAGTGATATTATGGATTCTATGACAAGTGTTGTCAAAGCATCGATGGTCAAATGTCTTTTAAATTTAAGCAATTGCATCTGCATATGGCCCACCCTGGCCCCACCACCACCTAGCCCCTATACAATTGCATCAACATGAATAATTCCTGTCATCCTTTAAGCTTCCACAATTCCACATCATCATTTACTCTAATGTAAAAAAATATATGTATTTTTATTTTATTTTATTTTATTTGAGAAGTGGGTGTTCATGCTAAAGAAACTACACTCATGACCACCATGGGTGTCGACCATGAGTCGAGGAATTTCTCCATGATAGTAGCATTAACTTCATATTGGCCCACATAGAAACCACCTTGGCCGCACTCACCTATTTTTATGGCTCCTCTCCTCACATCCCTAAGTAGAGTATGTAATTAACCATGAAATCACATGTCATGTCATTGTTAGGTGAGGCATCATTGACATCACACCGAAACAAGACTCGATTCAATAAAATTGTATAAACCCAAAGATGAGTCTAAAACCAATCGTATTCTCATATGGCCCAAGAAGCTAATAAAAAATCCTCTATACAAATTTATATGTTGTATAGTAAAAATAATGTACCAATATTGATTACATAAAAAAATATATGTGTGATTTGATATATTTTTTTCATTGGCTTATTACGTTATACATTAATTTATTATCAATATACTTACTTTAATTTGATTTTTTGTGACTTAATATTTGGTTCATATGTCTACACGTGAATTTATTCTATTCAGGGTTATTTCGTACGTGACCTTCAATAGATGGTGGAGGTATTTGAATAGTTATGGATTTTCAATTGGGTTGACCATCTCCCCAGAGATTGTTTGTTGGCTTCCTTTTTACTCCACTCATATTGAGTGCACCTTGTTTCATGTGTGAGAGACTTCATTAAAAAAATAATGTAGGGTGTAAATTATTAAATCTTGTGTCATCAACTTCATCGTTCTCTAATTTTAATTGCCTTAAAACATCTATGCTTCTTTCTTTGTTGGATTGATGAATTTATGTGATGTTGAAGATGTATCCAATACACTATTTTTCTCTCACATAACCCAAGAATCTGAAACACATTCCTGATAGAAAAATTCTAAGATGTCGGTATTTAGTTCTTGTGTGGTCTAGATATTCACAAAACACAATGGCTGACATTGAAAAAAATAACTATTGACATTAAGAATTAATTGATAGCATCTTGCTTCCTAAGATATCTAAAGAGTAGATTGCCTCAATGATATGTGTACTAGAACCCCTTTCTCCTTCAAATAATTGACAAAAATTGCAAGCATTTTATATGTCTTCTTGGAGGATAAAAGAGTTTCACAAAAAATTCCCCAACATTTTCCTTTCATTTAGACTCCTCTCTCCTCAATCCCCTTCTTTATCACCTCACTTCCTCTTGTAATGGTTCACTTCTTCAAGTTAAAGTCAATCAACACATCCATTTTGACATCTCCATTACACTACTTGCGTGTGATTGCTAGTTAAATTTATTTTACTATATTGCCAAAGGTAGACTATATAGCTTTCTAATAGATCTATTAATTATTTTTGTATCTTGCTAGTGTGCCATTTACCTTTTTTAGCATATAGTTTTATAAAAATAATTATTTATTTCATTTTACAAAAAATTATATCTCGATTTATTGATTGGCTAAGATATTTTTCTAGTCATATTAGGATTTTCGATTAGTAAAAAACTATTTTTCTTGTTTGACCGGTTGAAAGTGACATGTAGCAAATATTTTATTTTTCTATAGTTTAAACAAAAGAATTGTTTTATGACAAGTCATTAATAACCTTCCCATTAAATGCAAATGACTGATTAATTTGACCTTTTTCTTTTGAGAGGACTCTCATGGAATAGGATACTATATTTAAGTTTTAGAAAGATAATTAATTATTTTTGTTTGTGTTTGTCTTTTTCTTGATCCACTTTGGGGTAAGAAAATATTTGGAGATGTCCATTTGACATAAGAAGACAATATAATAATATAAAACTATAGATGTCCATAACTTTTGGTATAAATAACTACTTTTTTCCAAACCCTTCTCTAGAAGGCTTAAACATGATTCTTACCCATTTGAGATTAGAATATATTAAATTATCAAAATAGCCATTTTTCAAAAAGTCCCTTCCTTATTGAGGTTCTTTTCATCTAATTTATTCTTTTCCAAATTGAAGGGTTGTAGGTAAAACACAAAATGAAATATTTTTGGGTTGCATGTCTTTTATTATGCACTCAATATAACATTAAAATCAAAACACCCTTACGAAAAAATGAACACTAAAAAAAAACCATATTAAAACATGTTCTTATAACATAGATAATATTTATTTGGCCCTACCAATGGGGCTTGGGTGGATTGTTAAGACAGAGACGATTGTATCTGGATCTAACCAAGTTCAAATCTCGTTGGGTATGATCCGTTCGCGGTGGTTTACGGTGGTGACGAGTGTTGCATCACCGACTTTGAGTTGCGGTTGGATATTATTCTTAGCGATGGCGGAATTTACATCATTAGCATTGGTGTTCACGGTGGCTCTAAAAATGGCGGTGGCAAAAATTTGCATCATCGGTGTCGGCTCATTAGTCGCAGTTTGTGATGGATTAATTGTAATATCTTGTCTAAGGACATTGTTAAGGGAGGGGACCTAAGAACCCCTCGGTTCTAAGCTCCGGTCCATATTTACTGTCAATTTTATTTTGTTTCTTCTTCTATATCATTTTCTCTTTCCAAATATCTTTCCAATTATTTCACTTTCACATATTACCTAATTATTTTCTTCCATCCACACTTAAAATGCGTCAAATTTGACAATATTTGTCATATCACGATCTTGTTTATTTTATTTAAATTCAAATCCTTTTAAAATTATGATAGGATAAATATATTCAAGGGTCATGCTTGTCGAATTGTTAACAATGAAAAAAATAACTTTGGGAAACAAATTTTCAATTAACTCTAACTTCTCTATCATTAGCCATTAACTCCTTTAACTTTCATCTTATTTATTTCAAAGCTTGTTTGCGAGGCTCATTTTTTTCATTGGAGTTACGATTCCAAAGTGATGATTTCCTTAAAAAAATCTTTCAATAAATGAGATTAGTTTCTAACATAAATAAATTATGGAACACTCTGGGTTAAAGTTCTTTGTTGAATGGCTATTTTTCATTAATTGTTTCATTTATAAGCTATTAAATCTATTGGGTCACCCTACATCTTAACTATGATTCTTTTTAGTCCCTTACCGCGTGAGATCTTACAAATGACAATACTATTCTGAATACATTTATGTCTTAATTACCCCTTCGAAACTTCCAACTATAATATAATTATAAATTAGACATTCATAAATATTAATGACATGTTATGGAACACTTCAAGATTTAATATATTTATTTTGGAATATTCACTTGGTATTTTTAATGAATAGTGGTACATCCTCCTTTTATTTCCTTTATGTGATGTAGCAATTTTGATCAACTATACATAAAATAGAAATAGGTGTGTAATATGAATTGATCTTATATTGTTAAGTACTCTCATTAAATAGATAATATTAGTCAAAGGGACATAAGCCTTTATTATGTTCTAACAATTGTTATGATATTCTTACTACAGGATTAGGAATACAGTCATGGGGGTGCAACTCTTCCAATGGCTATTAAAAATTTCCTTATTGATAAAGGGTATGTGCTCATCCTGGCCTTTACATAACTTATTAGGGATTTACATCTTAGATTGGGTTGAATTCTACGGGTATGTAGTATCTAAGAAAAACATTCCCTTGATATAGAATTTCTATTGGCTGATGCAGGGACAAATTCAGTGAAGCTAGAGCTGGGGTGATTGTTGTTTGCCCAAAGTTTCGGTATAGTTAAGAGGCATTGTAGAGACTGGAATGCTCGCCATTGTTGTTGAATATGCAAATTGTATAGTACAATTCACTCTTAAAGTTTGTATACCCAAGTTTAAAATTTTATTCACATAGTTACAAGTAATATTCATTTGAATTAACTTTATTCCAGGTGAGAAGGGCATCCTGAATAAGCTCAACTTTTATTTGTATATTTAATCTGATACACAATAAATTCATTACCATTTCTCACCTCTATCATACTTTCTGGATGCCTACTCATGAAACATGAAGTTCATTCTTACCTTATAGTGGGAAAGGTTAATAATATGCCTTTAGTTGATTTCACATGGTCATCGTATCTTATACATAATTGTCATTTATGGTCAATTGACATGTCTGATGTTGTGTGATGGCCTATTTGTCTTATTACCTATGTATGAATGTATTCTTGTAAAATGTTAGTATTTGTGTGGTCTTGCCAAACATAAATTACATTAGTTGGGGATTGATAGACAAGAAAAAGGATTTTATGAGGTTATGACATGTATTTGCATTTTAGACCTTGTGAAATATTAAAAGGATTAATTTCATAAAAATGATAGTTGCTTAATAGGTTAAACAACCATGTGACAATTAACTGTTCAATAATTTTAGTGAACGATTTTTAAAATTTTGATCTGATGAGGCTTAAGGTATATGTTCCACATTTGGAACACCTAGATCAGGGGGCTAATACAATTAATTCTAGGAGTAATACTCTCTAGCCCAATAAATGGAGGAATCCCAGTAGTCAAAATAAAAACTTATACCATTCGGCATTAGCATTGCATTGTACACATGCGATTACTAGTATAATTATAACTTAGAAATATTAATGACATGTTTTTGAACACTTCACGATTTAATTTATTTGTTGGTCATTTTTTTTCGGACCATTGCATCATTATTTTTCATTGGTAATCCTTATATTATCTCGTTTTGGCATTTGGAGGGTGGGGGTGGGGGTGGGGGGATGTGGGCGGGGGGTGTCGTTGAGATATCCTCAAAATATTGGTGTTTTACAATGTGAGTGGGGAAAGAGTATTCATAACATGATTGTGTACCTTTAATATTTAGATAAAAAAATATTAAAGCCAACTTTAAAAATATATAATATATTATTGTGTAAAATTTTAAAATTAAAGAAGAAGAGCAAAGACTTAAGAATGAAAAATAAAGAGGGAGAGCGAGGATTGATGAGGAGTATAGGTTTTTCGAGGGAATGTGGATTTACACATATAGGTGAAATAATTATTTTTATTTAAGCTATTTTCTAACATTTACATAATTATATTTTTATTAAAAAGTCATCCATTTAGATTAATATAATATTAATTTACAAACTAATCATACAAAAATGGGTGGTATGGAAGTGCACCCTAAAAGTAAGAGTTCACATGACCGACATAAAGGCGTGTCAGGACAACATCTGCCATATTAGTTGGACTTTTCAATAAAAAAACTTGATCCAAAGAAAATTACGCAACAATAGCAAATATGGCCACAAAGATGGAGGTTGAGGTGGGCTATCGAATTATCTCCCAACCAGAGCCACCATGAGGTTCCAAATCGGGCACACTAGCCCACCTACCTTGTTCTTTAGTTTTATCATCTTGTTGCGGGAAATGGTTAAGGCCAATCGTGGGACTTTGTCTAATGTTCCCCATGTTACAAGAAAGATATCCTCGTCACTTTCTACCACCTGGAGGTTCATCCATCGTTCCCAATGAGAGGATTCCAACCATCAATCCTTTCAAGATTGCGATCTCCGGGACTCGAATACCAAAGGAACCAACATGACGATCAAAATTTATTCACGTATTATAATAAAATATATAATAAATATTGTAATTAAATATTATACATGATAACAATTTAAATAAAAAATTGTAAAAAGGTAAGACATGATTATATATTTATATCAATCTAAAAACTAAAAGTTATAAATATTTAGTTACATTTTCTCAAATAAATAAAAATAAGAGAGAGTTTTTTTCAATAAAATAAATAGCACTAAATGTTTATAGCTAATAATGACTTTCTTATAAATAACTAAATATTATGTATTATAAGAATTTAATTGAATTTAAATCTACACATAGTCTTATAGTCCTATATATAAAGAAATTTATGTAAAAATATTAATAATTTATAATAAAATATTATTCAATTGTTTGAGTGTTTAACTATAAACATTTATGTACAACATTCCAACAAAGAAATTGTGGACAACATTGAGAGAATTCAAAAACACTTTTTGTGGCATGGGACTGAAGAAAGATTTAGATACCATTTAGTGGCTTGGGATCAGGTTTGTATACCAAAAATGATTGGTGGACTGGTATTAAGGATATCAGAAAGATGAATGTTGCTTTAATTGCCAAACTTGGTTGGAGACTTCTAAGGAAAAATAGCCTTGGACTAAACTTATTAGGATAAAATACTTGGCTTAGCAAAATGTGAATTCATTCCTTTTTGAACAACAACTTCCCACTGGTTCCATTTTCTGGAACAACTTGCTCCAAATCAAACATATTCTTATCAAAGGTTGTAGATGGAAAGTTGGCAATGGTCAGGATATACATTTTTGGCAAGACAACTGGACTGATTTCAAGCTGAGTGATAAATTTGGTTCCCTCAAAGATAGTTTAAGTGAGAAATATGGAAATAAAGTAAAATATTACATTGAATGGGCTGGAAACAAGAGAAATTGGAAACAACTCAAAGTGGATAAGGAAAATTTACAAATTTTTGTCTCCTATGGGTTGATTCTTTTGATGGGGACTATATTGTCAAATCGGGATACAATGCTTTTTTATAGTAATCAAAGTGGTATAAACTGGAGTAGAATCTGGATGCCTGAGTTAACCCCAAAATTTAATTTCTTTCTGTGGCTTGTTTAAAAGGAAATATTCTCACTAATGATAATCTAATAAAAAGGGTTTCATTATGCCCAACAGGTGTTGTATGTGCAAAAAAGAGGTGAAGACATCAAACATCTTTTCTTGCATTGTGAATATGCTTCAAAGGTATGGAGTATTATCTTTGCAAATTTCAATCTATATTGGACCCTTCCTAATACCTTCTTACATACCTAGGAGCAATGGGATCCACCATATAAACATTGCATGATAAGAAGATTATGGAATTTGGTCCTACCTCATACCATATGGAGATTGTGGAAAACTAGAAATGATATAATTTTCAGGAAAAACAGACACGGTATGTAATAAGATCTTTAAGGAAATTGTTATTGTTGTCAAGGATAACATTGAAAGGTTTAGGCCCCCAAAAAATAGACCATACCCCAAGGCAGAAGAACATATACTTGCTGCTTGGAAGATTGATACTGACAATATACATAAGAATGATCAAAATAGCATTGATAGATCAACAATTCATTGGATTCAGCCACCCACCTTATGGTACAAGTTGAATTTTGATGGAGCTTCCAAAGGAAATATTGGGGCATCAGGAGGAGGTGGGGTGATTAGAGATCACAGAGGTTGTCTTGTTGTTGCATTTGTAGGAAAAATGGGCCACCAAACAAACCACTATTCTGAAGCCCTGACAGCATTATGGGGGATAAGGCTTGTAAGGGATTGCAATATTTCCAATATTGTAATTGAAGGAGACTCTTTGAACATAATAAACCTCCTAAATCAAGTTCAACCCCCTAGTTGGACTATTAGGGATTTCATTTATGAATCTATTGAGATTTGTAAATCCTTTGCAAACTGCCAAATCATCCATTCCTATCATGAAGGCAACAAAGTGGCGGATAGTCTTGCTAACTATGGTGTTAGTAATAATATGCAAAATTGGTTTAGTGATGACATTCTCCTAAGAAGGTACATAATGACATCATCAAGGATAAATATGATATTCAAAATCATCATTAAGGAGTCCTCTGCTTTGCTTTGAGAGTGATTATCTCCTTCACACGTAGGGTCATTAATATCACTCACACTTCACACGCTTTTTGGGTATGCAAAGGTGTTGTTGAAAAGTGGTTTTGGGGAAGAAGCATTGTAGTGGGAACTAAAGAAATAATAGCAGCAAAATGGGTGGACCTCCATGCAAAACGAAACCCATTTTCAACCCGGCCTAGAAGGATGATGTGATCTTATGGACTTATTTACAAATGGGTGGGGTCTCTAACCTCATTGAAAAATGTAGGGTCACGATCAAGACATTTCTATTCAATTCGCGACTGGTGGAAACAAAGGACAATTGAATATGGGGAGATCTGTGTTAAAATCATTGAAGAACTCATTGTTGAGGTCATAGGGATGAGCTTAGAAGGGGCTAGATTCTTCAGTAAAAGGGTCGACAAGAATATTGAAGCCAAGAAATTCCTTGCAGACGGTGAAAATCTTGAGTTTTTCGTGATAGGTATAAAAGTGACCTCCATTCTGAAGCCCTTTAACGAAATTGCTACAATAATTGTCATGTATGTCACTTTAGAAGGTAGATATGTGACGGTTCCTCTCAAACATTTGGTTTTCCTAAATCATTTTAGAATGAATTGCATGTTAGATTTCTACATTATCTCTTAAACTCCTTGGAACTCTGTTCTTGAGTTTCAAAACCACACTCGTGCCACCCCCTTCACCAAGGTCTCATCTTGTTTCTTCATCGACATTTTCTTTCCCATCATCACCAAACCCTAGCTTCCCCTATACCCCCCTTATCCTGATTCCATTGCCACCACCACCGCTTCTTAGTGTAGAAAAATTAGAACTAAAAATCTAATTTCCCATAAATCAACCCTTCCCCTCCCAAAGGGTACTCTGTAGCAGCAAAGAAATTGAATCGGAAATTTTTTGCTTCATATTAGCAATCCTACGATACTTATGCTAAGGAAAGGGAGGAAGGACTTCTTAATAGAATTGTTAAGTTGGAAAAGGAAGTTGGAGACCTGAAAGAAGAGCTCAAGCAAATTTGTAAGAGAGAAGGCAAAAGGAAGATGCATAATGACCCTAACAAGGACAATGAGCATACTTTACAAATCTACAAGAAGCTTAATTCTATGGACAATAGACTAGGTAATGCAAAAGGTAGGCATGATTTTACCATTTCTGTGCTCAAGGCAATTTACAACTTCATGGAGCAACATGTCAAAAGTGTTTGTATACTCAGACATTCCTGCTGCCATCTGGGAGTCGGATTCAACAAGGGACTTGGTTCTCTCACAACTGGATAAAAAGGATCCCTCCCATGTCACTTCCCTGACATTATTCACCTCTCGACATTATTCACCTCTCTGCAGAAGATAAAGACAAAGATTGATAAAGCAGTCAACTAAAGAGGATTGTTCCTGCTTCGATTTTTGTTTTGATGCTTAAAAGGATGTTGTTTTCATGTTGCTTTGTTGCAGATTTGACACTTTTGTTCCCTCTTTATAGTTTTCATTTAACTATAGTTGGTCCTCATGTATATCCTGGATTCTGATCCTTTTTTATGCTTTTATTGCACTATTTGGCTTTTGATCCTTCTTGTAATAGGGTATAGTCCCTTCAAAACTATGGACTACTTTTTGTTGCTCTATCTAGCTTGTGACAATTTTTATGTAACAGGGTATAGTCCCTTCAAAACTATTTACCCCTAATAAAAAAACTATAAACATTTATCTATTATAATGTGAGTCAATTTTTATAAAAATAAACTATATAAATATAAAATTGAAAAACAATTCACTTTTTAGATACGTATTTAGATTTGCACATTATATGTATCATAGTTATCGAA
This sequence comes from Taxus wallichiana var. yunnanensis, assembly GCA_018340775.1. Lineage (NCBI taxonomy): Eukaryota > Viridiplantae > Streptophyta > Pinopsida > Cupressales > Taxaceae > Taxus > Taxus wallichiana. Next base: position 512,647,877 of record CM031239.1, on the reverse strand, counting down.
ATGGGTATTGATATACGGAGATGGTCAAATACGCTATTTTTCAAAGATATAAGAGATAATTATTTGAAGGCAACAAACAAAAGTACATATAATTAATTAATTAATTAATTATAAAAGTATATATATTTAAATGTACAAGTAAATTTTAGAGAGCAATATTAAACAAGTTAAGAAAAGCCTAAGTAAATATATTAGATGTTAACAAAGATACGAGTAAAATTATATGGATATTTATTTTTGATGTCTCGTGATATCTAGGGTCAAGAGTTTAAAATATTAAAATGCAAGTTTCTAAGACATGTACCAACAAGTCACGGCCTCTCGAGAAAAACATTAGTCTTTGGAACATTTTTTGGTAGAAGACAAGTATTTATTTTTATGTCTCATCATATCTAGGGTCAAGAGTACAAAATATTATATTTAAAAATATATAATGCAAGTTTCTAAGACATGTATCGACAAGTATTGCCCTTCGAAACAAGTATCGGTCTTTGGGACACATTTTTTGGTAGAAGAGGATTCTTTGTGCAACATTTAATATTCATAACATTTAAATATACATTTTTATTTACACATATTCTTATTGATAAATTTGAATACGATTTAGATATACTTTTAGATTTACACATTATATGAACATATCATTTACATTCTTTGTAGAATATTAAATATAATCTTTTTTATAGAAGTGTAGGTTGTATATATTGTAGTTGAAAATTTATGTATGATATTAACATTGAGATTGTGAATAGTCCTCTCTTTTGTGATTGAACAAATGCTTCACTCCCTTGTAAAATTTTGTAGATGTATCTTTAAACATTATATTAACAAATTTGTAATACATTTAACAACATGAAATATTTAGATATTCATTCTAAAATGTAAGTGTCATATTAAGTTGTAAATACACATAGATGTGCATCAATAATAAAGATAATCATATAAAGCACGCACACACATTGTTACCAATTGTTTTGAAATACTTTGTAGAAATTATTTAACCAAGGTTGTTCTAGTGAGTGAAAAGGTGGATCTTTAGTTGAATGTCTTGAAACTAAAGCCAAGAACAAAGATTTTCAAGGGTAGTGAGAATTACAAACTCCTTATTTAATCCAAAATCTATACATGGATTGAAGCTAAAGTTTTCCCAGAGAAGAGGACCCCCAAATATACATATGACAAGATTATCTCTAGCTTCTCCCCTTTGCAAGTAAGAATCATCTAGATTCATTCATAAAGATGTTGAAAGCCATGAATTTTGTTATATCCAAATTAACTTGAAGCCCATGAATATCACAAAAGGAGGATAGAATGTCAAGTTGGATACGAAGGCCTTTCACAAAATGGGACATCATAATAATATCATTTACAAATGAAAACATTGCGATTTGAGACTTTGAGCGTAAGAAACCATTTGTTATACCCAATTTATCTAAAAGTATTTTCTCTACCTTATCAATGTAAAGACCAAAATTTGTAATAGAGAGTGGGTAACCTTGTTTAATACATGTGATACTCTATACATCCGAGTTAATCTAAATTGAATTAAACCTTATTTTAGAGTAACTTACTAAACTAGTGTTATACGGTGTTAATATACGATAATGGACAAGCAATAAGCATTCAAAGGTGTAAAACCCTAAGAAAATGAGAGAAGAAGATGACTTAGTTGATTCATGCAACATGGAAATGATCGGAATTTGTGTAGTTGCTGGAATAGGCTAGAAACAACATCTTAAAGGATTGATGAAGATTGAAGTGCGAAACATCAAGGAAAAAATTCCCATAGGAGGATAGGAGTGCCTAGGTGCTAGTGTTCGACATAGGCGCTAGTGTCGATTCGATGCTCAATTTCTAATTTTTACGAGTCGAAAGTCCTTCGCTCCAATATTTGATTTGTCACTCCGACTTCACTGTTAGGGTTCCGATCGCACTTTGTAACTCTGCAAAAAAATGTCTTCCTACACATGCCCACATACCACATCAAATGATGCAGAGGAGGATCATCAATAACTCAATATGCAAGAACCAAGAGTGGTCTTCTTTGTCAATCCAAGAACTTGTTTCTCAATCCAAGAACTTGTTTCTCAATAAGCATTAAACTTTCTCAAAAGCCAAAAATGAACCAAAACAATGCACCTAAGGCTATATTCACCTCATACACGCTTAAAAACATCAAGTAAACATGATCATGCACTTTTAAATGTACCATGCCTTCAATTTTGTTCATTTTCCATTTAGACCTCCCTTTAAGCTTGTAGCCCTCCCTTTAGGAAAATTCTAATGTTAAACACACAAAACATGGAGTTAACTTTTACTAGTAAGGTATTTAGATACCCATTATGGCCATTTTGGTGTCTACAAAGTTTCAGTGTTCCATTGTTCACCAATTTTATTTTACCCTCAAAATACCATTTTAGCCCAAATCTTGCAATTAGCCCTCCAAATGGACAAGTCTTAGTGTTCTGGACAATCTATAAACTTTCAAGACAATTTTTTACCTTTTCAAGTACCCATTTGGCCCTTAAAAATTCATGCAAATATTTATTTCTCAACTCATTATCTATTCTCTCCAACTCGCTCTTTCACTTTTCTTTCCTAGTCAATTAAGGTGACTTGGAGTTTGAAGTAGCTTGTTTAGGGGTTTAATGTTCGCCTCTAGTTTTCAACTCTTGAACCACTTATTCTCATACAAACTCCTCTTGTTCATGCTATTATACATTTTACAATCCTCCTTTTACTCTAATTATGCTCTTTCGTTGTATTTTCCATTCTTAAGCCTTCTCTTGCTCTTAAGCTCTAATGGCTCTCAATACTCTGTTTTCACTCTTTCTCCGACCTTGGATTTATTAGGATTCTTCTCAACATCCATTCATTTCATTACCTCTCCTTATCCTCCTTTCTATGCCTATTTCACCATACCCTCATCCTTCTCTTTAAGTCACTAAACTAGCAATCTTAATCTTTAAGTCTTGCTTACGACACCTACAGTCCTCTTGACACTATTCACATACTCTTCTTATCCTTCTTAAGGTCTCCACATGATTTCTTTTATTCAATTAAACCTCTTCATATCCTTTACTCTCACCCTTAAGTCGTTCTTCCATCCATTTCCAATACATTATTTACCAACTTGTTTTATTCTCACTTAAGGATCCCCTTAGGTCTCATCACAACAATCCTAATTATCTACTTGTTATAAACACCTTAATTTTTATTTACTATGTTATTACTTCCTCAACATGTTTCCATTGTTCTAAACCTTCTATATCTTTCCCATAGAATACTTCCTTCCTAGCTTACCACCCTAGAGATATTGCTTCTTCTTACTCATGAATGTATTTATAGTTGATCTCTCTTGTCTTGTTTGGTTTAAACATTCTTGAATTTTTTCCACCACTAACTCAGTCTTCTCAACTAGGTATAACCCCTTAAACCACATTTTTCTTCTAATGGTCTTATCCTTCATAGGATTCTTCATGGGGTCTTATGTTTGATTTGCTTATAAAGGAGCAAGGTTTTTAACGCCACTCTATATGTCTTAGAGATCTTTAACATAATAATCCTAATTATGGTCTAAGCTTCCTTTCAATGAATTTTAATGGTTCTTATGCACCTTTCATAGATCTCAACTCCACTTAAACAATGTTTATCACTTCATACCTCTCCTTAAGCCCAATTCGACACGTTGAACATGGTATAAAACAAAGTTGCATGTTTATCAAAGAACACTCATGGTTTTTCAAGGTTTGGGTATAACTCAACCTCTTAATCATTTCAAACTCTTATTTTGTATTTACCTATCCTATTATACCCTCATTCAAATATTGTCTCATTTATTTAGGTAATTTCTCCATCAACACTATCACTGACTGAGACATGGGTTTAGATAGGTCTCAGAACCCGATTTCTTATTTCCTTGGCCACTTGTTAACACTTAACACTCTTTAAACCATTATACCATCTTATTTCATTCACTAAATCAATAGAAGATGTGGAAGTTAGACTAGTTATACTCCTTTTGTTCACTTTTTCACCAAACCCTCACAAGATACATAATGCTTTGAGATAGTTTTGTTTTTCCCTAAGATCCATCAACACTCATCCAAAAACACACCACTTAGAGATTACCTCTATCAAAAATTTACCAAGCTTACTCCAAGGATTATTAGTTTATAAAGTTCAAAAAATTGAAATAAGTTCCTCTTTCCTTAATCTAAAACCTTGATTTTGTGTCTCGGTTTGAGAGCACACTATTTGCCTATAAATATTCATGTATTTTGTTTATCAATTGTTTCAAGATTCACATAGCTTCTAAAGGATATAAATCAAGGTTATTTATCTTCTTCAAGTTATGATGGAGCCCTTGGGCTATGAACATGACTTTAAACTATTCAACTTACCTTAAATCTTGCTAAAACCTTGTATATCAAATCCATTGTGACAACCCTACATCATACAACCTTATGACCCCTGAAACTTACTTGAAAAATCACATAATCATACATTCCACGTAGTTTATCTTTTATCAAAGAAAAAAATAAATATTTACTTAATTCATACCACTGTAATAAAGCAAAATATGTGTAATTCATGGATCCCTCAACAAGAAATTTTTTTATACTTATCATTTTAACACATTTTCAGGTTCCTTGAGCCTCTTAGGCTCTTCCACGCATTATTACCTCTTAAACCTCTTTTATATAATTCATAATTGCCTTCTCTAAGTCAAATTTTACCTTTTATATGGTTAACTCAAGGTGGTTACACTTGATCTCTTTTAACTCATTATGGTTAAAGGTTGAGTTAACTCGTGAACCCTATCACAAAGGTTGATAACACTTCACCTACCTCTTATAAGGTCTTTAAATGAAGTCTTACATTGAAAATAGTACTAACACTCACTTTAAACCTCTATACTTTGTTAGGGAATTTCAAATTTGCAAGCATGGGGTTTTGGAGGGAAAATGAGATCTCAACCTATTATGCACATGGAGGTTCCACCAAGGTAGAGAACCTTATTAAATCATCTAGTCATGACCTCTAGGACCTTATTCATCCCTTAGACAAAACTACAAAAAAATTGCTCTCACAAAGGTGATGCTCCTACGTCATTCTCCCCAAGTAAGAAAAATTTAAACCCCATAAAGGTTTTTATCTTCTTTCTCTTCTTCTTCTAGTCTCTTTCTTCCTTGTTTTGCTGAATTAATCTTCATATCTCTTAATATTTTCCTTACTTGACTTGTCTCTTCTTGCTTTGAATTTCTTTTACATGTCTTCATTTTGCTTCAAGTCTTCTTCATTGTCCTTATTCTCTTTTCCTTAATGACTCAGTTATACATTTATTCTTTTGTTTGTGTTTTTCCACCTTCCATGTTCACCCTTTGAGTTTTTCTTGCACAAACACAACTAGAAGCACTATTATATATAAAAGGATGAGACGTGTTTGTCTCAATTTGATCTTATTTCTTCCTTTTCCTTAAAGTATTCATGTCATTTCTACTTTATCCATTTTGTTTTTAGCCGATTTCCATCATATTTTCCTTCTTGTTCTTGTTCTTGAACATGTGGTTTTCCTTCATATTCATTAGATTTATTTTTGTTCAAAATTTCCAATGTTCTTTCATGCATTTCCTATTCATTTTCTTACTTGTTAATGCATTCCTCAAACTAGTTTGAACCTTTACTTGATAGGAATAGTTACGTAATCATTTACATTTCCTCGACAAAAAGAGATCACTCTCTTCTTCACTTACTTCATAAAGTTTAGGTTGCAATTATTCATTTCCTTCTTTGAAATCAAATGTTAAAATACTAATCTCAATGTTGTAACTTTGAAATGCACCCTTTGGATAATGGTGTGATAAATCTCCTTTCAATTGACAAAATGAAAACACTCCTAGGTTGTGGGTGACTTGTATGTTGGAGTGAATCTCTAGAGAGGGTTGGTTCCCTAGTGCAACACCTAAACTAATTCTATCTCCTAAGGCTAACTCTATTCTACCAACTGACTGGGAAAAGGGAGAAGAAAGGGAAAGAGAAAAAATAAAAGGGTGGTGATACACCAGAATTTTTGAGAACTTCAGACTTATTTGGATCACACAGATGAAGCAAGGAAGCCACACACACCATACACAAACTACAAGTAATTGAGTCAAATTGAAATTGATTCACAAAAGGGTTATGGAATTGATTTTCACTAGACAAAAATGGGTAACAGATGGCACCACAAAAAAATCTTGCAAACAACCTGTCAAACACAATTTATGACCCGCAAAATTGACACAAGACTGCACAAAGGCATGAAAGATTAAAGTTATAAGACAAGGATAGACAAGTATCACAAAATAAAACTAGTTTAAAACGAGTATGTACTAAATACAGATTGTAGAATGTAAAACAAATATCCTTTATTTCCCCAGAGGTGGAATAAGCACAAATAGTCACTCGTGACCCTTTCTTTCTCACTCGAAAAATTGAATTGCTCCAGAAATATGAATGAAGAAGCGAGCTATTTTTTACAATGTTTTCTGAAGGTTTTATCGAAATATGAGAGAGAAAAAGAAGTTCGGACATCTGAAGTCGACTTATAAAAATAGAATAAAAGCAATGCATATTTTTTTATTTCTCCAAAAGTACTCTTTAAGTGAGGTGCGTACATTCTCCGCTTTATTTTCTCCTTTTTGCTTTAAAAATAATCTCCAAGCTTTACTTTTATCCAATTTTGTCCCCAAAATAAAATCTGCATGCCCCAAAATAGCTTTTCCTTTATTTTTGCATGTTTTTTTCTATTATTAAACCTTTTAGATGATGAAACAAACTTACCTTGCATGCTTTCATCTATTTTTAACTCTTCATGCTTCATTTTTGACAAATTGTGCTAAAAATAACATCCCCATGTTTTGAAAAAAATAAAAAACGTATTTTATGGTTAGAATGGTTTCCCCCTTTTGGATTCTCTAATAATGGTCTTTCACCTATTTTTAACCTTCCCATGCTTTTACAAACTCCAATTTTTCCTTTTAGATGGATTTGAGAGGTTAAAAATGAAATTTGGGCCATTTCTTGGTCGCACAAAAATTGTTGTTTTCCTTTGTTGCGTGGCTTTTCGGGATTTTTCTTTATACTACTGATTTTTCATTTATAGCACAACTTTTTCCTTTGTAGCGTTGCTTTTCCCTTTGAAGCATGGATTTTTCCTTTGTAGCACAACTTTTTCCTTTGTAGCGTGGATTTTCCCTTTGTAGCGTGGCTTTTTCCTTTGTAGCTCAACTTTTCCCTTTATAGCGTAGCTTTCAGGGCTTTTTCTTTGTCTTATGGATTTTTACTTTTAGCATGGCTTTTTCCTTTGTAGCATGACTTTTTCCTTTATAGCGTGAATTTTTCCTTTGTGGCGTGGATTTTCAGTTGAAACTCGCCACCATCAAAATTCAAGTCTGAAGCTCAAATAAATTATATAAATAAGCAAGGGGAATTATTTGGATAACAATTTGGACACTTTTGGGAATGGAAAAATCCATTAGCCTTAAAGCAAAGCATCCATTGGGCATGGAGTCATGTACTTGTGTATTGCCTCGCTGGGAACTATAAGAGGGACCACAATGTGCTAAAAGCACTTATTAAACAACACAGAAAAAAAAGGCACAAGGCATGCGAAGGGAAACCTACAACAATTATGTGCATGAAGAACTTGGAGGAAAATAAACACAACAATCTACTATAAAGGAAAAACATCCCTAGTAACAAGGTTTGAGATACATCCCATTAACTGGGATGAGTAATTCATCACCATTCATCTTAGAGAGCTAAAAGCATTATGTTGCTTGCAACCTGTAATCAAGTATGGTCCACTCCAAAAAGCATCAAAATTTTTGTGTCTTCCAGGTTTTATTTTGTCTTCATCCCACTTAAGCACAATGTCTCCCTCTTTGAATGTTCTAGCAAATGATTTCTTATCAAAGTAACTCTTGACTTGTGCTTGATGAAGTTCCATTGTTGTCATTTCCTTGTTCCTTATTTCTTCCAACTCCATCAACTCTGCAAATCTAATTTCCATTGAATCTACCTCCATCATCTCCATTTGTTTAATGAGGTCCAAAGTTGGAAATTCATTAGAAATAGGTAACCTTGCTTCTCTGCCATAGACAAACATGAAAGGATAATTGCCAATTGACCTTTTAGGAGTAATCCTATCATCCCATAAAGTTGATTTCAATTTTGTATGCCATGATCTCTGGTTTTCTGCCATAGTATGTTTGATGATTCTAAGAAGATTCTTGTTTGTTGATTCAACCAAGCCATTCCTTGAGGATAATAATTAGAAGAGATGAGTCTAAGATCGAATACCCATGCACCGATTATTACTCCAAGGAAAGCTAATACATTATCCAAGATGATTATTTCTAAGCCATGCGAACCTTGTGACAAGACCTTCATAAAAATCTAAAACTGATGTCTCATTTTCTTCCTTTAAAACCACTACTTCTTTCCATCTTGTGAAGTAGTATGTAGTTGTGAGAATCCATTTATGACCTGCACTATAAGGTGGATTAATCATGCCAATAAAATCCAATCCCCATTACATGAAAGGTTGATTTACCTGAATGGGTTGAAGAGGAAGAGCTGTTAGCTTTTGTTTTTCTACAAAAATATACACTTTGCACACTTCCTTACCCATGTATGAGCATCTTTGAATAAGCTTGGCCAGTAATAACTAGATCTCATGATCTTTAAGGCTGTAGCTCTTGGTGCAAAATGGCCACCAAATGAACCATCATGAAATTCCTCCAAAACATGCTCAATTTGATTTGAGTCAATGCATCTTAAAAGAACTCCATTCACATATTTTCTAAAAATTATATTATCAACAAGAACATAAGGAATGGAATGTAATCTAAAATACCTCCTTTTTCTTTGTCTAATCCCTATGAGCATTGTCCGGTTTAAAAGAAAATGGATCATCTCCTGGGTCCAACTTTGAGGCAATGTAGGAACTGCTGGATTTGGGCCATCTTGAATGACTAAAACTTGATCTTTATCATCATGAAAGTCTGAAGCTAACTATTCACACAGTCCTCTTCCTCTAACCAACTTAGTGACTTTAATATCAACATCATATTCCATTACCTTTGTGATCCACCCTACTCTCTTCTCATTCAAATATTTTCTCAAAATAAATTCTTTAACACTTGGGTGAGAAACCATTAAATGAATCTTGTTATTAGAAAGCAGATGTCTGAATTTCTTGAGGCTTTTAATTACTAAAAGAAATTGTTTCTCAACAAAGGAATAATTCACCTCATAATCATGTAGCCCTTGATTGAAAAAATAAATTGGCTGCTCCATTCCCTCATCATTCTGATTGCACCAACATAGCTGAGATTGTATCAATTGACCCAAAAGCATAAAGAATGAAGTCTTTTCTAAAATATGGATTAGTGAGAGTTGGAGCTTGTGAGATGGCATGCTTGATTGCTTCAAATGCTTTCTTTCCCTCTATTTTCCAACTGAAAACCATATTCTTCTTGAGCATTGAGGTTAGTGGCTTTACAAGATTTGTAAAATTTGGAATGAATATTCGATAAAATTAATCCTACCTAGAAAAATTTGTAATGCCTTCTTATGATTTGGCAAAGATAAGGACAAAATTGCACTTACTCATTCAGGATCAATTGTGAGACCCTTCTTGGAAACAATGTGACCAAGTAACTTACCCTCATGGACTGAAAATACACACTTCTTTGGATTAAGTGAAACACCATATTCTCTAGCATCTCTCAAAAATGTGTCTAAGATGTATGATGTGATTTGCAACATGTTTTGAAAAACATTTATATCATCCAAGTAAACAAGAACACAAGTATTGATTAATCCTTGAAATGCCAAGTCCATTACACATTGAAAATTAGCTCTTGCATTTGACAGTCCAAAAGGCATTTTCCTATATGCATAAGTGCCCCATTTTGTGGTGAATGTTGTCTTAAATTGATCTGACTCTTGTACCAAAATCTGATTGTAGCTTGAATAGCCATCAAGTAATGAGAAACACTCTGAGCCACTTACTCTTTGCAAAATATGATCTCGTGGATGGCAGAGGATAATGATCTCTTAAAGAATATTTATTCATATATTTGAAATCTAAACACAAGTGTATTCTTCCACTCTTTTTCCTTACAGAACCAAATTGGTGACCCATGATGAGTGTTTAATAGGAAAAATGATGTTAGCCTTGATTAATTTGTCTAACTCTTATTTCATCAGTGATTCAACTTTGGGATTGATAGGTCTTTGCTTTTTCCGATTGGCTTTTCATTTTGATCCAATTCTATGGTGTGTTGAGATAGATTTGGATTAAAAAAATTAAATCACCATAATTCCATGCAAAAACATCATCAAATTCTTGAGAAAGTTAAAAAAATCAATCCTTTCATCATCATTACATACCTTGCCTACTTTGAGTGCTTTGTCATTTCCAATGTTGATTGCTTCATAATCCTCTTGTTTGATCATCATATTGGATTTTTCTTTTCTGACCTGATCATTTGTGTTGAATATAGACTCGAGTAATCAATCCTTGAGGAATTTTGTTAGATTTCAGCTGAATAATTTTATTATCATATTGTTGTTGCAACCTTTCTGATTTCTTTTGAAAACTCAACTTCATCTTGTAAGAAGTTAACAATTTTTTGATCTGATTCAAACACCTGCCAATTAATGTTGTTATCTGGAATAGAATGCCTTACCACTATTTTGACATATTTATGATCTTTTTCTTTCTTTGTCTGATCTAGAATATCAACTTGAGCACCAATGGCATCCAACTTCAGCTATCTGCATGTTTGTTCTTCACTCTAGGAATAGACTAAATATTAAAAGCATCAAAATCTTCAATTAAATCCCATACCCTGTTTTTGTAAGATCTCAATAAGTTTTTCTTAGTGTAGACACCTAAAATATTCTTACACTTATCATTTCCTCCAATTCAACTAATTAACAACACTTTGTTAATTCCCCATTCTTCGCTCCATTCTCGGATGCCCATTCATAACAATCTTTCGATCATATTCCTCATATAATCATCTAATTGGGCTAATATCTCTCTTATTAGCTGTACATTCCTCCTTTCAACCATTCAGAACCTCTCTAGTTCTCTTTGAACCACTTTTTCAGGCTTCCAAGTCACAAATTATCAACTAGACCCCTCCCAACTCTCAACGAATCTCTAATAAGTTGTTAATCGAGTTTAACTAGCGTAATACTAGCTTAACTAGTCTAAAGCATGTTTACTTAGCTCCTAATCCTAAAGTTCTTTTTGACTCTCCTTTAGTCCCACATGCACCCAAATTTCAAAATCTCCAAAGTGGAAAACTATAAATAGAAGGCTAGGCCTTCCCATTCAACTTACAACTTCACTCACAACTCAATACTAAGAAAGCTTTGAGATCTCATTTGTATTAGCTTTAAGCTAATTAGACATTTGATCTTAAGCTTACTCCCTCCATTGATCTTGAGCTAATAGCCTCCATTTGCATCCATAATCCAAGTTTAAGTAATATGGAGAGAACCATTGGCCTTGAAGCCATTAATGGTGAGACTCCATTCTTGAAAGCTTGAGAACCATAAACAACTAATCACCCCTTTGATTGCTAAATTGATCTTTTAGGTTCAATTTCTTAATTAGTAATCTAAAGAGTAGAGAGTAGCTTTATCATGTTAGTTTAGATTTAATCTAGTTCATACAATGATAAATGTTAGTCTTGTTTAGCTCTTATCATGATGGTTTAGTGTAGATTAGGTTCATGCTTTGAGGTTATATGTTTTAGCTTCATTTCCATAGCATATCTAATTTATTCATGAAAACACTTAGTGGTAGCTTATTCTTTGATTTGGTTAACCACTAACTCACTATCACCAAAAATTTACGGTTGTTTTGCTCCTCCCTTCCTTGCCCATCAAGACCATGCACAAGAGCTCATACTGCATTTGCATTGTTTGTCAGAAGAAAAATAAAATCTCGTAGATAAAAATAATGTCTTTGTTGGGGAAATTAGCATGATTCCTCCACTTTCTCCATTTTTTCTTCTCAATCCATCAAAGTATAATTCCCACAAACCTTCTTCTTGATGATCTGTTTGACAAGGTTAGGAACCATAACATTTTCTTCATGCAAACAATATATTCCAAGCTCAGCTTCTTCAATATGGTGGTATGGATCAATAGAATATTTCTTAGAAGCCCATTCATCTAGTAATAAATCAGGAACTCCCTCTAGAAGTGTGGTTGGCTAATGGTCAATTGACTGTCTTCTTCATCTATGATCATGCAATTTGAGTTACAGAGCACTAGGAACATAAGGCTCAAGGTGGTGTTCTGATATTGGTTCAGATCTTATGGTAACCTTGGTGCCATATCTTGTTCTGAATAACATATGAGACCAGTATGATGATAATTAACCTCCAATTTTTTCCGTGAAATCTCTAGAAAGGCATAAGGCAAAAAGAGGAGGAAGATCAATAATGAAGACATCTTGAGGAATGGAGAAGGTGGGGCATGCATGTAAGGTTAAGCTCAGATTTATAATGACTCCAATAGTGGTTATTGGTGTTCCATCAAGCTAAACTACTCCCTTAGAAAGAGGCTCATAATCTAAACCAATTTTGTCAACAACTTGTTTGGGCATAACTGAGCTAGAGGCTCTAGAATCAATCATGCAGTTGTGAACTATATTCTGACCTATGATCAATGAAACATAGAAGGGAGGTGGCTTGACACTCTTATTTTCTTGAGCTTCCTTTGGATCAAATGTATTTGTGAGCACAACCCTAGATGGTTATTTGGATGGTTGGCTAGAAATATTGAGATTTGACAAAGCTTCTTGCAAAAGGTCCTTTTGTCCAGGAAGTGACAATGTATCCCATATTGACATACTAACTTTAGTTTGCTTCATATGCTCAAGGATATTAAAAGATAGTGTATTTATCAACTAATTTTGACTTTGCAAAATTAGTAAACGTGAACATTTTCCATTTTGAATAAGCCCTTCTCCCGCTACACCACAAACCGTATTTTAATTATTTAATTAATATTTACCCTATTATTTAATAAAATTAATATTTATTAAATTTTAGGGTTTTTAATTAATAAATATTAATTTTAATATTGGATGGAAGTTGTTCGACAAACTTGGGAGAACTTTTCTTCTTTTTATTAATTTCCGTAATTGCCGTGAGCAAGTGTCGGGGGCAATTTTTCTTCCGCTTCCAATTTCGTAGACAATTTTGATTTTTCTTCTATCATCCGGGAATTGATGAGGAGACGGTTACAAGAGGTTGCAGAGAGTAGAGGAGATTGGGAAGAAGGAGAAACAAGGAGATATTGTAGATATCCAGAGCCTAGAGAAGGAAAAGCTTATTCTACATACACACTACCCGACTTTCACACAGAAACCTAGCATGGGCATTAGCTAGAGCCAGGAAACCTTGAGAGTTTTAGGTAGTTTTCTCCATTAGAGGGAAGTAATAACAAGAAGGTTATGAGATCCACTCTTGCAAAAGTGAAGGAAATCTCAGGCACGTGCAAGGATTGATCCGAATCCCAAATAAATCCCATATGCAACAAAGAAAAAGGTGAAATTCCACATAGTTTTTTTGTTTTTGTTTGTTGTTGATTTGTGTGAAAGAAAAGAAGATTCAAGATCTTCACGCATACCATAGCTAGGAGAAATCCATCCATCATTACCCAAGGAGGTGAAGCTCTCACGATGAAGAGAGATTTTTCCACAAGTTGTTTTTGTCAGATTTATCTCAGAGGCTAAAATCAAACATTTCCCACACATTGAGAAAATTCAGCTTCCATAAAAGGAAGATCCATTTTTGAGAGATCCTAAGGAGGAACAAAAAAAAATCCCACATTTTCACATGCAAAAAGGAAGGAGAAAAAAATGCCATTTGAGGAGAAAAGAAATAAATCCACGCATCAGTCAAAAATTTCCAAAAAATTATCATGCTTGATAAGGAGAAAGAAGTGAAGAAGATGAAAACATTTTTTTGTTTTTGAAAAGAGAAATCACGCACACACATGAAGAGAGCTTTCCATGTAGGTTTTGTTCAAAGAAAAAGAAAAAAAGCAAAAAAAAAAAAAAGAAGCCACAAGCAATTTCTCAACATGTATCCATTTGGGAGGAAAAAAAGTCAAAAAACCCAAGAAGATTAAAAATTCATTGCATTTTGCCAAAGAAGATTAATACATTTGAAGTGAAGGAGTGATACATTTGCAAAAAGAAAAATAAATAGAAAATATTCATGTGTTTTTAGAGCAGGTTTGGAAAAAAAGTCCAAATTTTCACCACAACCCAAGAAGAAAACCATTGAAGTCAAATTTCAAATAAATATTTTTGAAGAAGGAGGAATAAGATTAAAATATAATTAAAATAGAATTTCACGCATGCACAATTGATTGAAGTTCAATGCAGTTTTCTTTTTATTATTTATTATTTTAAAAAGAAGATATTCATGGTGCTACACATGCATGCTGAGAGAGACAATAAATTTCTCACGTCAAGGGTGGATGGAGATACTCACACACACAGTGAATATTTAAAAAATAATAATAATAATAATAATAAGAGCTTCGAAGATTCAACACGTCGCTAAAAGTGTAAAAATGATCTAAAATTGTATTATTTTTCGATGGTGATTTGAGCTTTGCCTCAATATTGTTGTATGGTCATTTTGAATTCGGCATCCACTAAATCTCTTTTTATTTAAAAATAAAAAATAAATAAAAAGAGTCATATTATTCTTGCAACAATGGTGGTCCGAGAGACTTAGACCCGACACCTTCCCAGTGTCTTGGTTTTCTTTTTTCTTCTCGTTTTTTTAAAAAAAAAAAAATTCATAATGGGTGAACGTTCTAATAAGTCGGCACTAAAATATGCATACCAAGGATTAGTTCCAACATCGTCTTTAAATTCAGCATATGACAACATTTTGGATACCGATATGGGTCACGTAGATATGGTTCAGTTCTGTGATAGGGTAAGACGGGAAGGGGGAACTATTTTCTCAAAAAGGCTTTATCATTGTGGTTTACCTCAAGCAAAACATTTCCCATTTCCATATAATGCCCTGAATTTGTCCTAGCTTGTGTTGAACATTATGATCCTGAGCGTCGGGGAATTTTTAATGACAAAAATGAACCTTTTCTACTCAATTCTCCATATCATATGGAAGATTTGTTAAGAGTGCCACTCCATGAAGAAAATGTTGACATCACACAAGAATCGACACAACAATTTTGGGATGAAAATCCTTTGAGATGGTCGAAGATGGTTAGTAAAAATTGGTTGGTCAAACCAAAGACTCACACTTCAAGAATTCCCAAAGAGTTGTTTTGGGTAGAGTTTCATGAAGAAATAGGAGATATGATTACTCTCCTCAGCAGGGTTTTTGGTCTTCCTTCTGCCAAAAAATTTCATCCTTGGATGTACAAGTTCATTTGTATCATTCTTGATGCAAAGATGTTCATTGATTGGGCAAGTATCATTAGCAATACTCTCCATAAGAAATTGATTGAGGTAAGGATGACATGTCATTTTTACATGACTTCATATTTGATTTATGTTGTAGCAGAAGGAGGATATTTTCAGGGCTAACAACTAGAGGTACAATGGGTCCTAAAGAATAGTGTTTTTCATTTTTACCCACAACTGGAGTTCAAGAATGGTTCTCACCATTTCCGAGGGTAAACGATGCTTTCTTGTTCTATATAATCCACTCACTAAGAAGAAACCCAGAGGAAATATTTTCAGAAGATGCCAAGGCGGTGATAAAACAATGGGGAACTTGGTTTATCCAGTTTCCCTCTTACTCCTATATACGAGTTGATGGATTTGTGGGAGCTCCTTACAGACTTCCTAAATATGTCAGCGATAAAATAACATTGATGGAACTTTCACGTCAACTTTTCAAAATCCATTGTCTATTGGTGGACAAACAAAAGAAGGCATTCATTTCCCAATTCAGATTGGGGAATACAAATGTCCAAATTCCCATAGTGCATAAACTTATGGAAAAATAATTTTCTCTCATAACTATACATCCTTTCACAAGCAGGGCTCAATTCGATATTAAAGGATCCATGGAAAAAGCTCTAGGGGCAAGATATAAGCACAAGGAAAACATAGAAGACTATTGGGTGGAATGTGCGGATGATAGGGAGGTAAGACGATGACAATTTTCTCGCATCTCACACTGGCTCAAATAGAGAATTATGGATTGAGGGATCCTCCCTTAACCCTTGCCGATAGTGGAATTGATCTTATGGATCCTTCCTATGATCAGATAGTTTTCACTCCACTCCCTAGTATTGATTGGAGTAGAGGAGATGAAACTTCTCTAGATGTTATAAATCAACCTGTGTTAAAAAGGACTATGAAGTGGTATGAGAATCAGATAGCCAATCCTCTCCCATTTCAGGCACATATGTCAGAAATACAGAGGTTTCCAACGAAAGGAGGAGTGACACAAAAAAAGGGGGTGCAAACTTCTTCACACCAGTCACCACCAACATCATCACATGCATCTCAGAGGCAAAGCCGGTGGTTACCCAAACCTATCCCTAATAAAGAAGCAGTGTCTCAAGGATCGGTAAAGAGTGTGCATCTTCGGGAAGGAAAAGAATGTGTTTCTAGTATTTCTACCCCAAACTCATCTATTCACATCACTGAGAGTTCCAATAGACCTACCAAAGATCTAAATCATCAATGTCATACACCAGAATCCAAGCAAATCCCAGTAGTACATATATCTAATTCTTCTGAACATCCAGGTGTTAAGGATATTCCACAAGAACATGAGGATAATCAAGAATGTGTTGCAGATGCTACTTCACCAAGGATTGAGGCCACAAAACCACTACCTACTGGTTTTAGTCATGAAAAAGGCAAAGAGGATTTTTCTTCCAGTTCTCGACATTTTTGTGTCGAATTAATGAATGAAACACCGACCTGGGTTGACTCTGAAATAAAAAAGAGAAAGAGATTGGTCAAAGTGGCCAACATTGATTTGGAATCTCTTTCTTCCCTCTCCAATAAAGTTGTGCCCAAAAATCCTAAGGTTTTCTCCAGAGTAGTGATTGATGATAACGGAGATAAGTTTGCAGAAATTGTAGTTCCTACTACTGAGAAGGATCGTGGGGACATGACAATCACCGATTATGAAGTATCCAAGATAGCCCTTGGTAAGACCACTTTTGAAAGTGATGTTGCTATGGAAAAGATTCAATGAATAGTGTGCTTAAAAGGTTGGAGAGATACAAATCTCAAATTTCCCAACTCAAGGAAGAAAAGAATCAGTTGATTTCATATGTTCAACATTTGATCAACCCAATTGAGTCTTCTTTTCCTGTTCCAGAAATGATGGCTATCCCGGATCAAGAAATTCTCAATCAATCAAAAGATGTGATCACTCTAGGACACACTCTAAGGTCATGGGTTTCTGAGATAGAAAGTGGTGGTTTGAAAACAATTGCTGAAGTGATAAAAATATCTGAGAATATTTATGCCTACCTCGATCCAGTGTTTCCATTCAAGGAGTGCCTCATTACAGAATTAATCACACTAGATCATATTTTTCCAACTCTTCAGGATCTCACCCGCATGGAATCTACTTTCTTAGCTTCGGAGGGAATACTTGAGTTTGATCATCGCATGACACAAATTCTATGGTTAAATCATGCTAAGTCCAGGAAAATGATCCTAGAAGATTTGGTAATTCAGTTTGATGGTTTGTACAATGAAGCCTATACCACACTCTCTTCCATTCAGGTCTTCATCAAGAGATTCCATGCACCTTCATCAACGAACACAACCAAAGGAATTCAGTACAACACCTAGTGGAGCAGTTTACAAAATTGATACATGAAATGTATACTCCTGTTGATGTTTTTTCCACTTCTTCTATGGATCAATGTTTCAGAATTAAACATCTTTGTGAAGAAATCCAATCTAAAGTTGTAGACCTGCATACCATACTAGGTAAGATTCTTGAAATGCAGGTACTTTGTGAGGCTGGTCTTCTCCCAGAGTTGTTTTCCAGAAGAAGAGAAGATGCATCAGACACTGCAAAAGCTCAAGTCTTATGAAATGGCAAAGAATCGGATCCTTGTTTTTCCAACAACATAGTAGGATGATTTCCTATATTTTCTCATGGGTGGGAGAGTCCATTTCTCATACAATTGAGATAGGCGGACCCCACGCCCAATGGATAAGGCACTTGGTTTTTGGTGAATGTTTTGAAAGTGGTATTTTAAATAATGTTATTGTTGAATTCACGTTTGAAGAAACTTAAGTGGTTTCTATTTTTAGTTGCTTTTAATAAAGTTGGTTGAAAAATCAAAGTCACTTAAGTGCCCTATTTAATGTGCATTTAAAACCCTAACTACTTTGTAACCAACTTTTGGGTTATAAAAGGAAGTCAGGGGCTCATTTGTAAGGGTGACTTTGAGAGAGGAGAAGAAAATACTTTTGTGTGCAAGCTTTGTTTTAGAAGAAACTTTGTGTTCTTTTGTGAAAACATTTTGGAGTTAATGAAATACAAACTTTGTGTCTCATTCATTGTCTCTTGTAACATTTGATGTTCTTATGTTCATTAGATGTTAGATGTTTAAATCTTGCATGCAAATATTGTCTTTGATCTTATTTTCAATGTTATTAAGTTGTTGTTCTTGTTCACAGTGATCAAGCTCTATTATTTACTTGCTCATGTGTGTTCCCTTTTACTCATTCTCGTTTAGCTAATGCAAACTCCATTTTATTTGTGTTAGTTATTTTTGTTCTTCTCCATGCAATATTAGGCTCTTTTTTACCTAACTCTTGCATGTTCCTTCCATTCATTCCTTTCCATTCCTTTCCTTCATTCCATTCCATCTCCCTCATTCACTTTTCTTTCCATTGATGTTCCAAAACACCCCCACATACAATTTTGAATGTACAGGTGTAAATACAGTTTTGGTTTTCAATAAAGGCAAAGCCTCACCTTCATTGAGGAGGGACTTCATTCCCACACTGTTGCATGTCATTTGCATGCATGTGAAAATCCATATGCTAACAGTTTTTGGTGACTCTACTGGGATTCAAGAATCATTAACCAATGCTTGGTTAAATCTTTATGACTATCCCCTCTGCACAAGCTCCAGTTCTTCAACCAACCTTGTGCCCGATGAATATTTTCAAGGAGACATTGCTTGCCAACCTTCAAACAATAGTAGCTTGGGAAAACATGAAAGTCTTGCAGCAATTTTTGGTTGTTGATAGAGCCATTGACAAAGAAATCTACATCAAGACCTTAGAAGAAGAGCACCCGCACTTGTGGCCAAAAGACCTCCTGACACGTGTTGATCATTGTTCACCGACGCGGTCCTCTTCCACCAAGGTAATAATTTGTATGACTATTACAGGTAACCCACCTATCTTGCAACCAAATATTCTTTTTTTGTAGATACTCAAGAAGACATATCATCATATTTGAGGCAAGCTATTTGGGAAAAGCGCACAAAAACTATCATTTTCATCTCACCACATCAATACTAGATAACGAAGAAGATCAAGCCACGAGAGTTTCTAGAGTTATTCAGTGTAAATAGCTCAAGAAAGAGAGTGAAGAGAAAAGGCTAGAGCTGATCAGAACATGCCAGTGATCCCTTCACAATAAATATTTCAAACTGGCAGGAAAGAGGTTTACGCGAGGAGAAAAAGCTAAAGGTCGATCTGATCCCATTTTTGACTTTCAAGGAAAGTTTGGTTTCAAGTTATCTCCTCCAAAGAAGAACACACCTCGTAGATCTATAAGCCTTGCATCAAGTCCTGAAAGAGAAAGCAAGGAAGGAATCACTACAAGTCAAGCACTTGTCCTTGCTCACGTTGTTTTTCCCTTCGCATACCACCTTTCCCAAAATGGCAATCAACGTACCATGGGGAAATGCCATAGGCCCATTGGCCCTACTAACTCGACATGACCTCCCAAGAGGATCGAGGAAGATTCTTCCCAAGTTCGATGGAGATGGGAAGACATCACCAGATGACCATATTTCTACCTTCTTTTGCTACATGTGTTTTTTTGTCAGTAGAATATGAAGATGTTGCTATTCACCTCTTCATCAAAACATTGCATGATGTTGCACAGATTGGTTTCATCATCTACCAAATGGATGCATTACAAATTGAATGATATGAAAACTAAGTTTGAAGATCGATTCAAGATGGCAGAAGATGAACATGCTCTTCTTGCCCAACTATCTCAGGTGAAGAAAGAGCCAACATAACCCATGAGGAATTTCATGGCTAAATTCAACAAAATGGTGAACAAAGTTCCTGCCGGATTCATCCAAACCTTGATGGAAAAAAATGTTTCTTTATTAACGCACAACAACCAAGTGTGCTATCAATTGAGAAGGGCTAGAGTGGCTACTTTGGAACTTGCTCAATCCTTGGCCATAGAAATTGAGGATGACTTAATCATGGTAGGAAAATTCAAGAAAACTTCCCTCAAGGGAAAGAGTCAAGAAACCCCCAATGCTTCAGAAGCTATACTCACTAAGTTGGCTAATGATGTGCTAGCTTTGAAA
The DNA here is from genome assembly GCA_018340775.1 of Taxus wallichiana var. yunnanensis. Taxonomy (NCBI): domain Eukaryota; kingdom Viridiplantae; phylum Streptophyta; class Pinopsida; order Cupressales; family Taxaceae; genus Taxus; species Taxus wallichiana. Next base: position 512,627,255 of record CM031239.1, on the reverse strand, counting down.
AAGCAAGTTGCTCAAAGTAGTAAACCTGCTCCTTACAAAGACATCCCAAGAAAAGGCTACGTTCCCAACAAAGCCAGGATTGTAGGTGCTCGACGAGGCTTGCTATTGAAGCAGCTCCCGCAAACTAACTCAAAATGTGATGTCATTGAAGAAAGTGATGATGAAGTTGAAGTCATCGAGGTTGATGAGGAAGAGCCAGATTCTGAACATCTGAACCTAAAGTTGAAGATCTTGAGGGAGAAAGTAATAATCATTTCTTTGAGTACCATTCAAGAAGAAGATGAATACGAAGAAATTATAGAAGATATGAATAGTCAATCCTTCATTGTCTTCACACGCTCTCAAAAAAGGAGAAAATACCACTAAGGTGGAGAGATAAAGAGGTTTCCAAGGAACTTCAAAAAGAATCTAAGACTAAGGAAACTTCCAAAGAATCCAAGACAAATGAGACTCCTAAAGAGTCCAAGGTGACTGAGGTTTCAAAGGTCAAAACTATCTTAAAGAAAGGAGGGCCTTTGTTAAATCAATCCATTGATAAATCAGCTACGAAGAAAGTTTCTTCTTCTACATCAATATCAACCAAGCCCAAGCAAAGGTCAAAAGTGTGCCATCATCAAGTTCAAAGAACTAGTATCTGAGACATCAAGTATGGTTACTTTTCCCAAATTTGATATCATTGATCATATCAATAAAACAAAAATTTCCATGTCACAGTAGAGTACTTGAAGTCCAATAAGGATCAACTCGAGAAATTGGTCCAATTTATCAAAGGTGACTCTACTGTTCATTCCTCCAAAGGAATTCTAAAAACTCCCAAAGATGGGAAGACTCAAAATATTGTGGTGCCACTACACCTTCAAATGAAAAGATTGAACCTTTCTTTGTGTCCTTTCTGATCAACGGATGCAAATTAAGTAATTGCATTATAGATTCTGGAGCCTCGATAATGTGATGCCTAAAAAGTAGCACATGCTCTTGGGTTGACTTGTATGAGAACATTCAGATCTGTTACTCCATGGAGACAAGACAAGTTCCTCTGATCGGGTAGATTAAAGATGCTCAAATGGTTTTAGCCCAATTTCCTCATAAGCGAAGTTAAGGTAACTATTTTAGTTGCTTGACATTCCTGCTTCATATGGTATGTTGTTGAGCAGGAAATTTTGCAGAGATCTGGGTGGTGAGATTCAAATGGATTGGTCTCATGCCATGATCCCTATCAATGGAGAAATGAAGAAGCTAATGCCGAAAACTCAAGAAAATTCACGGTAACTAAAACCGAAGATCCTCGCATGCACAATCCTTTTCCAAGGCTCAAGTATGGGTAATTATATGATGACTACAGAAATTCATACCCCTGAGGTCACTTGCCAAGATTCCAATGAGATATGGACTCTTGAGTTCGATGGAAGTTGTTGCTCAATGGGTTCTGGTGCAGGAGTGGTGCTCATATCTCCAAATGGTAAAATATTTCCTTTTTCCTACAAACTTGAATTTTCAAATACTAACAACACTACAGAGAATACGAGGCATTAATCCTTGGCCTCCAAGTTGTAGAGAGAAAGGGATCAAAAATTTGGAAGTCTTTGGAGATGTAGAATTGATCGTGAAACAAGTAAGAAATCAGTTCCAAGTAAAGAATGATCATTTGAGACACTACAAAAATAAAGTGTGGGACGCGATAGAAGTCTTCGATGCTTTTTCCATAAAATTTGTCCCTCATGAAAAGAATGACAAAGCAGATTCTCTAGCAGTCTCAACTTCATTAATGATTCCTCATTCAGAGTTTGATCAAGACAAATACACCATTGAAATGGTTTTTAGGCCAAGTGTTCCTGACAATGCAAAAATTGGCAAGTATTCAATGATGATCAACAAATTATTGCCTTCTTGGAAAAGAGGGATAATTTTGAACAATTGTACTTTGAAGGAAGTGATTCTACATTTCACGAATCGACGACCTCACCCATTCAAGAAGGAGTTGAGAATGAAGATCCTGGTGATGGCATCATTCAACTCAAAGGAAATAAAATTCCAAAAGGATTGGTTTCACTTGAAGAACTTTTTGATAAACATGACAGGTTTATCAAAGAGAAAGAGCAGGTAGGACCTACGAAATTCTGCTTGACTATGAGCAAGTTAACATTGGTACCAAGGATAAACCTCACCTGGTCAACATCGGTAAGTGTTTCTCACCTGAGGAGCGCAAGAAATTCATAAGCCTCCTTACCAAATATTCTGACATCTTTGGCTTACTCATATGAAGACTTGAAGTCTTTCCAACCTAGGGAAATGGAGCATGCCATACCCTTAAACCTGGTGCAATTCCATTCAAGAAGAAGCAAAGACAATATAATCCCAAGATATGCAGGGACAATATTTCATGAGGTTCAAAAGATGTTAGATGCATGAATAGTGTTTCCTATTCGACATTCAACTTGGATAGCTAATATTGTACCGGTTCACAAGAAAAATGGAGAAATTAGGATTTGCATGGATTTCACAATCTTAATCAAGCTTCCTTGAAAGATAATTATCCACTTACCGGTCATGGACCATATTCTACAGGTAGTAACTGGATCGGAAATGCTATCTATGCTAGATGGTTTCTCTGGTTATAATCAGATTGAAGTGGCTAGAGAAGATCAACATAAAACCACGTTCACCACCCCCTGGGGTACATTCACATATAGAAGAATGCCTTTTGGTTTGATCAATGCCAACACTACTTTTCAAAGGGCTATGGATATGGCATTCACATATTATAAAGACAAGATCATCATGATATACCTAGATGACTTGACAGTGTTCTCAAAGAAATGAGAAGATCACCTAAGAGATTTAGAGAAAATATTGCAAAGGTGCAGACTTCATAAGATTTCTCTAATCCAAAAAATTTGTTCGAGTTACTGGAAGGGAAACTCCTAGGTCATATTGTTTCTAAGGAAGGAACTAAGATCGATCCTGAGCATGTTCAAGCTATCAAGAATCTTTCCTTGCCTACAAGTAAGCCTGGGGTCCACTCATTCTTTGGGAAGGTGAATTTTTTGAGAAGGTTCGTGCCATATTTTTCCGAGCTAACTAAAGAAATCACTGATATGATGAAAGGAAAAGAATCCTTCAAATGGTCAAAGGAAGGTAGAGAAGCATTTGAAAAATCAAGGGTGCTATTGCAAAAGCTCCTACATTGGTGTGTCCCGATTTTAAAAAGGATTTCATAATCTATTGCTATGCTTCACCACACACAATCTCTGCACCATCTTGACTCAACACAATCAAGAGGGAATCAAATCTCCTATTGCATTCATGAGTTCTAGATTCAAGAAACATGAACTCAATTACACTCCCGAGAGACATGTGTACGCGGTGGTGAGAGCCTTTGAAACATTTCAGGTACTATGTGTTGAATTCTCACACCAAAGTCTTAGTTCCGACACCGCAGTTAAATCAATGTTGACACAACAAGAACCAAGATCTAAAAGAGGTAATTGGGTCTCCAAGATCCAGGAATATGATTTGGATATCAAGCCTACCAAGTTGGTTCAGGAAGAGGACTCTTGCCAACTCATCACAGAGAATGAACCACGAGATGACTCTAAAGAAGAACCAAGTTGAGAAAGTTTACCACTAGTAGTTTTCATCAGTACCACAGATGAATGGTATTCTGATATAGCCTACTTTCTCACATATGGCGAATGTCCAGAGAATCTGATAGCTAAGGAAAAATGAGCTATCAAACTAAGAGCTTCTCAGTACGTCATTTGGGACAACACTTTGTTCAAGAAAGGAATTGATGGCATGTTCCTCAGATGTGTTGATAAAGAACAACAACCTAGGTTGTTGGAAGCCTTTCACAATCATGCTTGTGGTGGTCATTTCTCTGGCCCAGTGAACTCATAAAATTTTGTGAGCACATTATTATGGCCCACTATGTTTTCCGATGCTCAAAATGGGTAAAAAATGTGAAGCTTGTCAGCAATTTGTTGAAGACCAAAATTGGCAGCTTTTCCTTTGAAGCCAAGTTGTCATTGAAGAACCCTTTCAACAATGGGGTTTAGATTTCATCGGGGTTTTGAATCCTAATTCTAGTGCTGGTCATACTCACGTGCTCACCACAACTAACTACTTTACAAAGTGGGTAGAAGCTATACCAGTGAAAAAAACATCTACTGCGGTAATCTGTGACTTCATCAAAGAAAATATATTGATTCGTTATGGAATTCCACACAAGATCGTGATGGAAATGCCACCAATTTTTCTTCTGCAGAGATGATAGGTTTTTGTTATGGGTATGGGATATCTTTATCTCATTCATCAGATTACTACCCTCGGGAAATGGTCAAGTAGAATCCAATAATAAAAACATCATTACTATCGTGCACAAGTTAGTTAAAGAAAATCAAAGAACTTGGCACAAAAATTTATATGATGCATTGTGGGCTGACCACATAACTCCCAAAAGAGCAATCGGGATGTCTCCATTTCAACTTTTGTATGGAACCGATGCTCAAATTCCCATCACATTGGAGTTACCAACATTACGATTGGCTCAAGCAGTTGATGATGAATGCTTCACCAATGCATTAGATAAAAGGATCATGTTCCTAAGCAAGCTTGAAGAACAAAGAAGTCAAGTGGCAAAACATAGATCGAGGAACATCAATCCAAGGTAAAGAAATTGTTTGACAGAAAACTAAGGAGAGACAATTTCAAATCAATGACTTAGTTCTTCTCTGGGACAAAAGAGACGTGAACCAAAAGGAAAGCATGGAAGTTTGATTCATGGCTAGGCCCTTTCAAGATTAGACATTTCTGTGGAGATAGCACTTATTACTTGGTGTATCCCGATGGAACTCATTTTCCTTTTCCCTACAACGGGCAATATCTCAAGCACTATCAAAATTGAAAATGGGTTGTCCCCCATATGTATGTACATAGGTAATTAGGATTTTGGTTTGTTTGTTTTCCCTATTTTTCGGTTTCCTCTCTTTTGTCATCCCATTTTTTTGTGCTCCATCATTTTTGGGATCATGTTCATTGAATATTTGGGTCTGGGTCCATTGTTGCGTCCATGAAGTCCTTGTCCCCAATAAGAGCTAATTATTATCAAGCTAATTTTGACTTCACAAAATTAGTAAACGAAAATTTTTTTTAAAAAAAAAATTTCAAAGTGTTATCTTGTGATTTTTCTCCTCCATCACAATCATCTTATTCTCATGGTCATTTTGGCTTTCATTTCATCCATTTTGAATAAGCCCTTCTCCCACTACACCACAAACCGTATTTTAATTATTTAATTAATATTTACCTATTATTTAATAAAATTAATATTTATTAAATTTTAGGGTTTTTAATTAATAAATATTAATTTTAATATTGGATGGAAGTTGTTTGACAAACTTGGGAGAACTTTTCTTCTTTTTATTAATTGTCGTAATTGCCGTGAGCAAGTGTCGGGGCAATTTTTCTTCCACTTCCAATTGTCATGTAGACAATTTTAATTTTGCTTCTATCATCCAGGAATTGATGAGGAGACAATTACAAGAGGTTGCAGAAGTAGAGGAGATTGGGAAGAAGGAGAAACAAGGAGATATTGCAGATATCCAGAGCCGGAGAAGGAAAAGCTTATTCTACATACACTACCCGACTTTCACACGGAAACTTGACATGGGCATTAGCTAGAGCCAGGAAACCTTGAGAGTTTTAGGTAGTTTTCTCCATTGAGGGAAGCAATAAGCAATAGAATTTTATGAGATCCACGCTTGCAAAGGTGAAGGAAATTTCATGCACATGCAAGGATTGATCTGAATCCCAAATAAATCCCTTATGCAAAAAAGAAGGTGAAATTCCATAGCATTTTTTTTTTTTTTGTTGTTGATTTGTGCAAAAGAAAGAATCACAATCTAGATCTTTCATGCATAAATAGCACAAGTTGATCTAAAATCTTCATGCACTTGAGAGGTGAAGCTATCAATGGGCATGGAGGAATCTTTCTTTTGTTTTTTTGTCAGATCCATCATGAAGGTTTGAAAAAAGCAATCATTTCCACACATTGGGAAGAGAGGAGAGATAAAAGGTAAGGCCATGTGCATTTTTTTGAGAGAGAGATATTCCACAAAAAGAAATTGTAAAAATAAAGCATTCCACATTCACACAGCCAAAGGAGGAAATAAAAACACACAGGAAAGAAGGAAATCCAATCAAAAATTATTTCCACCAATGTTGGAAAGAAGATCAAAAAGTTTTTTACACACAACCTTCAAAAGAACAAAAAAAGAAAAAAAGAAATCAAAAAAGAAATTCCAAAAAACAAAGAAAGAAAAATCAACATTCAAGTTTTAGCCAAATAAATAATTCACACAAAAAGAAAATTTTTTTATCAAATTTCTATGCATTTTGGGAGGAGGAAAAATAAACAAAGAAAAAATATTTTTTTTTTGGAAAAACAAGAAAAAGGGAAAAGCCCACACATTGGGATTATCCAATGCTACATAAAAAAGTGAAGGCCACAAATGTTATTTTTTGGATGAATTAAAATCATTCATTTGTAGTCAATGCAATGAGTAAAACAAATCTCACACATGATTTGAAGAAAAAAACAAAATGGAATCCACAAGCTTGAAAGAAAAACATTTCTTAGAAGTTATGTATGCAAGAGGAGGAACCAGTTAAAATACAATTCAAAATAGAATGCTTAAATTCAGATTTCACAATGTGGTGAAGTTCAACTAGTTTACTTGTGTTTTCTTTTATTATTTATTTTAAAAAGAGAATATTCATGGTGCTACGCATGTTGAGGAGACGATAGCTTTCTCATGTCAAGGGTGAATCGAGATATTCACGCACACAGTGAATATTTAAAATAATAATAATAATAATAATAAGGAGCTTCAAGATTCAACATGTTGTTGAAAGTGTAACAATGATCTAAAATTGTATTATTTTTCGATGGTGATTTGAGCTTTGCCTCAATATTGTTGTATGGTCATTTTGAATTCGGCATCCACTAAATCTCTTTTTTTTTTAAAAAAATAAAATAGAAAGAGTTCATATTATTCTTGCAACAATGGTGGTCCGAGAGACTTAGACCCGACACCTTCCCAGTGTCTTGGTTTTCTTTTCACTCTTCTATGTTTTTTTAAAAAAAAAAAAAAAATTCATAATGGGTGAACGTTCTAATAAGTCGGCACTAAAATATGCATACCAAGGATTAGTTCCAACATCATCTTTAAATTCAGCATATGACAACATTTTGGATACCGATATGGGTCACGTAGATATGGTTCAATTATCATGATAGGTAAGATGGGAAGGGGGAAGGGAACTATTTTCTCAAAAAGGCTTTATCATTGTGGTTTACCTCAAGCGGCAACATTTCCCATTTCCATACAATGCCCTAAATTTGTCCTAGCTTGTGCTGAACATTATGATCCTAAGCGTCGGGAATTTTTAATGACAGAAATGAACCTTTTCTGCTCAATTCTCCAGATCATATGGAAGATTTGTTAAGAGTGCCACTCCATGAAGAAAATGTTGACATCACACAAGAATCAACACAATAGTTTTGGGATGAAAATCCTTTGAGATGGTCGAAGATGGTTGATAAAAATTGGTTGGTCAAACCAAAGACTCACACTTCAAGAATTCCCAAAGAGTTGTTTCGGGTAGAGTTTCATGAAGAAATAGGGGATATGATTACTCTCCTCAGTAGGGTTTTTGGTCTTCCTTCTACCAAAAAAATTCATCCTTGGATGTACAAGTTCATTTGTATCATTCTTGATGCAAAGATGTTCATTGATTGGGCAAGTATCGTCAGCAATACTCTCCATAAGCAATTGATTGAGGTAAGGATGACAGGTCATTTTTACATGACTTCATATTTGATTTATGTTGTAGCGAGAAGGAGGATATTTTCAGGGTTAACAACTAGAGGTACAATGGGTCCTGGCAAGAATAGTGTTTTTCATTTTTACCCACAACTGAGTTCAAGAATGGTTCTCACCATTTCCAGAGGGTAAACGATGCTTTCTTATTCTATATAATCCGGTCACTAAGAAGAAACCCGAGGAAATATTTTTAGAAGATGCCAAGGTGGTGATAAAATAATGGGGAACTTGGTTTATCCAGTTTCCCTCTTATTCCTATATACGAGTTGATGGATTTGTGGGAGCTCCTTACAACTTCCTAAATATGTCAGTGACAAAATAGCATTGATGGAACTTTCACGTCAGCTTTTCAAAATCCATTGTCTATTGGTGGACAAAACACAAAGAAGGCATTCATTTCCCAATTCAGATTGGGGAATACAAATGTCCAAATTCCCATAGTGTAGAACTTATGGAAAAAGAATTTTCTCTCATAACTATACATCCTTTCACAAGCAGGCTCAATTTGATATTAAAGGATCCATGGAAAAATCTCTAGGGGCAAGATATAAGCACAAGGAAAACATAGAAGACTATTGGGTGGAATGTGCGGATGATAGGGAGGTAAGACGATGACAATTTTCTCATCTCACACTAGCTCGATAGAGAATTACAGATTGAGGGATCCTCCCTTAACCCTTTCGATAATGGAATTGATCTTATGGATCCTGCCTATGATCAGATAGTTTTCACTCCACTCCCTGGTATTGATTGGAGTAGAGGAGATGAAACTTCTCTAGATGTTATAAACCAACATGTGTTAAAAAGGACTATGAAGTGGTATGAGAATCAGATAGCCAATCCTCTCCCATTTCAGGCACATATGTCAGAAATATAGAGGTTTCCAGTGAAAGGAGGAGTGACACAAAAAAAGGTGGTGCAAACTTCTTCACACCAGTCCCCACCAACATCATCACATGCATCTCAGAGGCAAATCCGGTGGTTACCCAAACCTATCCCTAATAAAGAAGCAGTGTCTCAAGGATCGGTAAAGAGTGTGCATCTTCGGGAAGGAAAAGAACATGTTTCTGGTATTTCTACCCCAAACTCATCTATTCACATCACTGAGAGTTCCAATAGACCTACCAAAGATCTAAATCATCAATGTCATACACCAGAATCCAAGAAAATCCCAATAGTGTAGATATCTAATTCTTCCGAACATCCAGGTGTTAAGGATATTCCACAAGAACATGAGGATAATCAAGAATGTGTTGTGATGCTACTTCACCAAGGATTGAGGCCACAGAACCACTACCTACTGGTTTTAGTCATGAAAAAGGCAAAGAGGATTTTTCTTCCAGTTCTCGACATTTTTGTGTCAATTAATGAATGAAACACCGACCGGTTGACTCAAAATAAAAAGAGAAAGAGATTGGTCAAAGTGGCCAACATTGATTTGGAATCTCTTTCTTCCCTCTCCAATAAAGTTGTGCCCAAAAATCCTAAGGTTTTCTCCAGAGTAGTGATTGATGATAGCAGAGATAAGTTTGCAGAAATTACAGTTCCTACTACTGAGAAGGATCGTGGAGACATGACAATCACCGATTATGAAGTATCCAAGATAGCCCTTGGTAAGACCACTTTTGAAAGTGATGTTGCTATGGAAAAATATTCAATGAATAGTGTGCTTAAAAGGTTGGAGAGATACAAATCTCAAATTTCCCAACTCAAGGAAGAAAAGAATCAGTTGATTTCATATGTTCAACATTTGATCAGCCCAATTGAGTCTTCTTTTCTTGTTCCATAAAATGATGGCTATCCCGGATCAAGAAATTCTCAATCAATCAAAAGATGTGATCACTCTAGGACACACTCTAAGGTCATGGGTTTCGAGATAGAAAGTGGTGGTTTGAAAACAATTGTTAAAGTGATAAAAATATCTGAGAATATTTATGCCTACCTCGATCCAGTGTTTCCATTCAAGGAGTGCCTCATTACAGAATTAATCACACTGGATCAGATTTTTCCAACTCTTCAGGATCTCACCCACATGGAATCTACTTTCTTGGCTTCAGAGGGAATACTTGAGTTCGATCATCGCATGACACAAATTCTATGGTTAAATCATGCTAAGTCCAAGAAAATGATCCTAGAAGATTTGGTAATTCAATTTGATGGTTTGTACAACGAAGCCTATACCGCACTCTCTTCCATTCAGTCTCTTCATCAAGAGATTCTGTGCACCTTCATCAATGAACACAACCAAAGGAATTAGTACAACACCTAGTGGAGACAGTTTACAAAATTGATACATGAAATGTATACTCTTGTCGTTGATGTTTTTCCACTTCTTCTATGGATCAATGTTTCATAATTAAACATCTTTGCAAAGAAATCCAATCTAAAGTTGAGGCCACCTACATACCATACTGTAAGATTCTTGAAATGCAGGTACTTTGAGGCTTCTTCTCCGAGTTGTTTTCCGTAAGAAGAGAAGATGCATCGAGACATTTAAAAGCTCAAGTCTTGAAATGGCAAAGAATCAGGATCCTTGTTTTGCCAACAACATAGTAGGATGATTTCCTATATTTTCTCATGGGTGGGAGAGTCCATTTCTCATACAATTGAGATAGGCGACCCCACGCCCAATGGATAAGGCACTAGTTTTTGGTGAATGTTTTGAAAGTGGTATTTTAAATGATGTTATTGTTGAATTCACGTTTGAAGAAAATTAGTTTCTATTTTTAGTTGTTTTTAATAAAGTTGGTTGAAAAATTCAAAGGTCACTTAAGTGCCCTATTTAATGCACATTTAAAACCCTAACTACCTTGTAACCAACTTTTTGGTTATAAAAGGAAGTCAGGGGCTCATTTGTAAAGGTGACTTTGAGAGAGGAGAAGAAAATACTTTTGTGTGCAAGCTTTGTTTTAGGAAGAAACTTTGTGTTCTTTTGTGAAAACATTTTGGAGTTAATGAAATACAAACTTTGTGTCTCATTCATTGTCTCTTGTAACATTTGATGTTCTTATGTTCATTAGATGTTAGATGTTTGAATCTTGCTTACAAATATTGTCTTTGATCTTATTGTCAACATTATTAAGCTTTTGTTCTTGTTCACAATGATCAAGCTCTGTTATTTACTTGCTCATGTGTGTTCCCTTTTACTCATTCTCATTTAGCTTATGCAAAATCTATTTTATTTGTGTTAGTTATTGTTTGTTCTTCTCCATGCAATATTAGGCTCTGCTTTTACCTAACTCTTGCATGTTCCTTCCATTCATTCTTTCATTCCTTTCCTTCATTCCATTCCATCTCCATCATTCACTTTTCTTTCCATTAATGTTCCAAAACACCCCCACATACAATTTTGAATGTACAGGTGTAAATACAGTTTTGGTTTTCAATAAAGGCAGCCTCACCTTCATTGAGGAGAGACTTCATTCCCACCTGCATGCATGTCATTTGCATGCGTGAAAATCCATTTTATCCCACGAATTCATCCTCTTTCCAATTAAGGAATGTAACATCACTTTGCACTAATTCTTTTGAAACTTCCTATTGTGGTGTAGCCTCAACTATTAGACCTTGTGACATAGTAACTTTTTGCACCATAAGTGCCTAATTATGAGTACCATTTCATGGATAAAACCACTCATAATCTTGGATCATATTATTCTAGACTGGAATAATTACTTTGGATGTGCTAGCAGCATTGGGATTAATTATTTGAATAGGCTTTGGATTAGCAATATGATTTGAGCCTTGTAGACTGGTTGGAAAGGAGGTCTACTCTACTAATGGGAGGATAGTAAGGTTTGAAAATATGACTTTGTTTCCTTTTGAGAGAAACTATCTCATTCCCATAATATTTTAAAATTCCTTTTATCTCTTGTAAATCACTTGATTAGACAAGCCGAGAAGTTTGGAATTGGGGCTATTGTAGGTACTTGATTTGAGAAGTGGGAGGGGAAATCTCTAGAAATATGGGCATAGGAGGCCTTGGAGATATCTTCCCTACTTGTATAAGACTATTTTCAGCTTTAATTGCTATATCATAAGCATCAGGGAGTGTCTCTCCACCCATTGATTGTATCATTACTGAAATATCAAAATTCAAAGCCCTTAGATAATACAAGAAAGCATTCTAAGGAGTAGGCCTTACCACTTGTGGAATTCTGTCCCAAGTCCTTTGAACCTATAATTGAAATCAGTCATGAACTCTTGTGGTGCTCTCTTGATAGTAGTCAATTTCTCAACCAACGAAAGATGATTTGATTTATCCTCAAAGTGCTTACAAAATACTTCTCCCAGCTGATCCCAAGTAGTAATAGAATTTAGTGTGAGTCCTCTGTACCACTGCAATGTTTTTCCCTTGAAATAAGCTGCTAATAATCTAACTGCAACATCATCTTGAGTTATGTGATAAATAGAGCATATATTGGCAACATGTTTTATGGGTGTAATTTGATTTTCACCAATTAAAAATGGAATGCTCTTAAGGGCATTAGCTGGAATGTCATTATGTTGGGCTAGCAACAATGGGCTACCAACATTGAAAGGAACAAAAACTTGAACTCTTTATTGAGACATATTCAGAATGGAACTGGTTATGGAAGCTTTGGGAGATAATATTGGATTTTGTGGAGTGGGAGGAGATTTAAGATATGGTTTGGAACTTGAAAATCTACTCCTCTTAGCTGAATTCAAAGGTAATTCAATGAAATCAAAAGGAATACCTTTTGTAGATGATCTGTTGTAACCTTTGGCATGAAATATTTGCTAATCTGATACCAGGATGTGCTCAAATTTATGGAGTCATCGATGTTGGATGAAAATGTCTTAAACATTGATGTTTTTCAAGAATAACATAAAATTATTGACAAATTCTTTGTTCTTTTCCCACCAGCGTGCCAAAAACTAATGTCACTTTGAAATGCACCCTTTGGAGAATGGTGTGATAACTCTCCTTTCAATTGAAAAAATGGAAATAATCCTAGGATGTGGGTGACCTGTATGTTAGAGTGAATCTCCACAGAAGGTTGGTTCCCCTAATGCAACACCTAAACTAATTCTATTTCTTAAAGCTAACTCTATTCTACCAACTGACTGAGAAAAGGGAGAAGAACGGTAAAGAGAAAAACTAAAAAGGGTAGTGATACACCAAAAAGTTTTGAGAACTTCAAACTTATTTGGATCACACAATGAAGCAAGGAAGCCACATACACCATACATAAACTATAAGTAATTGAGTCAAATTGAAATTGATTCACAAAAGGGTTTTGGAATTGATTTTCACTAGACAAGAAGGGGCAACATATGGCACCAAAAACAAATCCCGCAAAACAACATGTCAAAAATAATTTATGACCTACAAAATTGACACAAGACTACAAAAGACATGAGAGATTAAATTGATAAGACAAGGATAGAAAAGTATCACAAAATAAAATCAATTTAAAATAGAGTATGCACTAAATACATATTATAGAAGGTAAAAACAACTCCTTTATTTCTCCAAGAGGTGGAATAAGCACTGAGATAATCACTGTGACCCTTGCTTTCTCACTCGGAAGAGTAATTTCTCTAGAAATATGAATGAAGAAGCAAAGTTATTTTTGCAATGTGTTTTGAAGCTTTTATAGAAATATGAGGGAGAAGAAGAAGTCCAGAATGCAATTCTAACTTATAAAAATAGAATAAAAGCAATGCAGTTTGTTTTCTTGCTCCAAAATTGACTCTTTCGAGTGAGGGTGTGCATTACGCTTTATTTTCTCCTTTTGATTTAAAAATAATCTCCAAGCTTTACTTTATCCAATTTTGTCCCCAAAATGAAATATGCATGCCCCAAAATATCTTTTCCTTTATTTTTACATGTTTTGTTCTATTTTTAAACCTTCTAGATGATGAAACAAACTTACCTTGCATGCTTTCATCTATTTTAAACTCTCCATGCTTTGTTTTTGATAAATTGTGCTAAAAATAACATCCCCGTGTTTGGAAAAAAGTAAAAAACATTTTTTATGGTTAGAATGATTTTCCCCTTTTTGGATGCTCCAATAATGGTATTTTACCTATTTTTAACCTTCTCATTCATTTACAAACTCCAAATTTTCCTTCTAGATGTATTTGAGAGGTTAAAAATGAAATCTAGGTCAAGCATTTCGTCGCCAAAAAAGCATGCGTTTTCCTTTGTTTCGAGGATTTTCAAGTCTTTTTCTTTGTACTATGGATTTTTCCTTTGTAGCACAGATTTTTCCTTTGCAGCTGGATTTTCCCTTTTAACGTGAATTTTTCATTTGTAACGCCGGATTTTTGTTTAGTAATGCGGCTTTTTCCTTTGTAGCGGAGCTTTTCCATTTGTAGCGCATCTTTTCAACTTGAAACTCACCACCATCAAAATTCAAGTCTGAAGCTTTAATAAGTTATCAAAATAAGCAATGGGAATTATTTAGATAACACTCAATTTTCTCTTACCCTTTCTTCACTTTATCTTCATCTTCTTTTAGTTTTTGAATTCTTCTTGAATTTCATTCACAAGCTCTTCACAATGCATGTTAGTGCTCAAAATCAACTCATTTTCACTTTCAATGGTCTCATTCCATGTATGCTTATTCACTATATTCAAAACAACTTGCTTACCTTGTTCCTCTCTTGTTTTCTTCTCTTTCCAAGATATTGTTAGGCTGCCCTACTCTTCTCTCTTTCCTTTGACTCTCCACACTTGATTTCTCATCCCTTTATGCTGATATACACCTATAGTTTCATTTTTTCCTCTTGTTTCATAAGTTGGTTTGTACCTTGAAACTCTTTCTTCATTCTTCATTCCTTGATCACCTTCACTGTATGCTTGTCTCATACTGAAATCTGATCTTTTTCTATCATTTCCTTCTTGTTTTCCATTGCATATCATAGCCTCATTAGCCTCTTCCTTGCATTTTATCTCTTGTTCACAAACAACTGATTTTCTAAGCCATTTAGGCATGATATATCCATGTTTAAATTCAGATTTTGAAGAACTAACCTCATCTTTCATGGTTCTTTCTTCTATATCAAAAGAATCGCAATCATATGCATGAAGGAAATAATGATGTTCATATCCACATACATGATTATAAACCATCTTTGTGATCATATCTATTTCCTATTCCTTTTTATCATCCATCTTCTTGTTTTTCTTTCTTTCTTGTATGTTGTTACTTAAAGTATTTCTAAAGCATGGTAGAACTCTATATTTTATTTTTCCTCTTCATTAGTAGGATGTAGTACTTCAACCTCTTCCTTGTGACCTTCCATAACCTATTATTTTATTCTACCATGTGCATTTGACTTAAAGGAGTCTCTTCTTGGCTCCTTTCTTACCACTTTCATTGTCTTATTCTTGATCTTATTCACAAAATCCATACCTTTAAACATACATGAAAAAACAACATTAGTCAGTGAAAATGGGATACCACATTCTCTCCATGAGTGTCTCTTTCTTGGACACTTTTCTCCTTTTCCACCCTTCTTCACTAAGTGTTTCTCTTGACACCTTTCTTCTCCTCTTTTTTTTCTTTATCTTTCACTATGTTCTCCACAATGAGAACTCTCTTCTCTTCCTCCTTTTCTTATTGCTCACATGGTATCTCTCTCTTCCTCAAGCCTTTATAGGATTTTACCTCTTTTCTTCCTTCACTTCTTCTAGCATGCTTCTTTTGTCTTCTTGCATCCTTCACAAGTGACTCTATTGGCCACTTCACTCTCTTTTTCAAACCCCAACCACTTAGCTGACTTCTTACTTTAAACACAATCTTTCCAAGGCTTCCAACCTCCACAAATAACTTCTCAAGTTTGATATTTCTCTCTCTAATTCTAGCTTTTTCTTCATAGCTTTTGTCTTTGTGGCTTTAGTCCTTCTTTAAGGCTATCCTATAAAAATAAGCAATATATCCTTGTTCCAAACCTTGTTAAATTCATATTATTTATATTATGCCCTATCAGATACTCAAATGATGCGAGAGGAGGATCATCAATAATTCAACATTCAAGAACCAAGAGTAGTCTTCTTTGTTAATCCAAGAACTTGTTTCTCAAGAAGCCTTAAACTTGCTCAAAATCCAAAAATGAACCAAAACAATGCACCTAAGGCTATATTCACTTCAAACATTCTTAAACACATCAGATAAACATGATCATACACTTTTCAAAGTATCATACCTTCAATTTTCTTCATTTTCCCTTTAGACCTTCTTTTAGGCTTGTAGCCCTCCTTTTAGACAAATTCTGATGTAAAACACACAAAACAAGGAGTTAACTTTTATTGGTAGGGTATTTATATACCCATTATGGCCATTTTTTTGTCTATAAATTTTTAGAGTTCCATCCTTCTCCAATTTTATTTTATCCTCAAAATACCATTTTAACCTAAATTTTATAATTAGCCCTCCAAATGGATAAGTCTTAGTGTTCTGGACAATCTATAAACTTTCAAGACAAGTTGTTTACCTTTTCAAGTACCCATTTAGGCCTTACAAATTTATGCAAAGTTTTATTTACAACTCCTAACCTATTCTCCCCAACTCTCTCTTTCACTTTTTTTTGTCTCGTCAATTAAGCCTACTTAGGGTGTGAAGTAGCTTGTTTAGGGTTTTAATGTTTGCCTCTAGTTTTCAACACTTGAACCACTTATTACCATCCAAACTCCTCTTTTCATGTTATTCTACACTTCCCAATCCTTCTTTTACTCCAATTATGTTTGTTCCTCATATTCTCCCTTCTTAAGCCTTCTCTTGCTCTTAAGCTCAAATGGCTCTTAAGCTCAAATGGCTCTTAATACTTTGTTTTTACTCTTTTTTGACCTTGGATTTTTAGGCTTATTATCAACATCCATTAATGTTATTACCTCTCCTTATGCTCCTTTCCAAACCTATTTCATCATACCCTCATCCTTCTCCCTAAGTCACTAGATTAGCATTCTTAATCTTCAAGTCTTGTTTAAGACACTGGATCATCTTGACACTGTTCACACACTCTTATTTTCCTTCTTAAGGTCTCCACACAATTTATTTAAGTCAATTAAACCTCTTCATATCCTTTACTTGCACCCTTAATTCATTCTTCCATCCATTTCCAATACATTCTTTACCAACTTCATTTAAGCTCACTTAAGAATCCCCTTAGGTCATCACAAGATCATCCCTAATGTTCTACTTTTATGAATGCCTTACTTTTTATTTATAATTGTATTCCTTTCTCAATATATTTCCATTGTTTTAAACCTTCTATATCTTTCCCATAAACTACTTCCTTCCTAGCTTACCACCCTAGAGATATTGTTTCTTCTTACTCGGGAATGTACTCATTATAGTTAATCTCTCTCGTCTTTTTTATTTTATAACTTCTTGAAGTTATTCCACCACTAACTCATTCTTATTAATTGGGGTAGAACCCCTTAAACCACCTTTTTCTTCTAATGGTCTTAGCCTCCATAGGATTCTTCATGGGATCTTGTACTTAATCTGCTTTATAAAGGAGTAGGGTTCTTAATCGCCACTCTATATGTCTTAGATCTATTCAACATAATACTCCCACTTATAGTTTATGCTTCCTTTCAATGACTTCTAATGGATCTTATGCACATTTCACATAGTTCAACTCCACTTGAACATTGTTTATCACTTCATACCTCTCCTTAAGCCCAATTCGACACGTTAAACACTGTCTAAAATAGAGTTGCATGTTTATCAAAAACACTCATGATTTTTCAAGGTTTGGGTATACCTTAACCTCCTCATCATTAAAACTCTTATGTTGTATTTACCTATCCTCATATCCCCTCGTTCAACTATTGTCTCATGTATTAAGGTAATTTCTCCATCAACATTGTCACAGGACTAAGACAAGGGTTTAGATAGGTCTGTAACTTTGATTTCTTCTTTCCTTGGCCACTGTTAACACTTAACACTCTTTAAACCATTGCAACATATTAGTTCATTCACTAAATCAACACAAAGTGTGGAAGTTAGACTAGTTCTACTCCTTTTCTTGACTTTTCACTAAACCCTCAAAAGGTACATAAGACCGAGATAGTTGTGATTTTCCTAAGATTCATCAACACTCATCCAAAAGACACACCACTTAGAAATTACCTATATCAAAACTTTACCAAGTTTTCTCCAAGGATTATTATTTTAAAAAGTTCAAAAACTTGAAATAAATCCCTCTTTCCTTAATTCAAAA
This sequence comes from Taxus wallichiana var. yunnanensis, assembly GCA_018340775.1. Lineage (NCBI taxonomy): Eukaryota > Viridiplantae > Streptophyta > Pinopsida > Cupressales > Taxaceae > Taxus > Taxus wallichiana. The sequence goes on along the minus strand of CM031239.1, from coordinate 512,609,172 downwards.
CCTCAATTTTGTGTCTCGGTCAAGAGAAACACAGTATTTGCATGTAAATATTCATTTATTTTTTTATCAATTGTGTCAAGATTTACATAGATTCTAAAGGATCTAAGCCAAGGTTATTTATCTTCTTCAAGTTATGATGGAGCCCTTGGGCTATGAACATGACTTTGAACTATTCAACTTACCTTAAATCTTGTTAAAAACCTTATATAAGCAGAACCCACTATGACAACCATGCATCGTCAACTTTCTCACCACGAAAAATTACTTGAACAATCACATAATCCATCATTCCATGTATTTTATCATTAATTAAAAACTCAATTCATACCCCATAATCAAGCAAGATGCATGCAATTCATGGATCATTAACAAGGAAATATGTGATATTTATCATTTTAGCACATTTTCATACTCCTTGAGCCTCTTAGGGGCTCTTCCACACGTTCATCCCTCTGAAACCTCTCTTCTACAATTCATAATTTCCTTCTCTAATTTGAATTTTACCTTATATATGCTTAACTCAATGTGGTTACACTAGATCTCTCTTAACTCATGAAACTTATCACAAAGGTTAATAACACTTCACCTACCTCTTATAAGTTATTTAAATGACCTCTTACATTATGAAATAGTACTAACTAATTAACTAAAATTAACTAATATGTGGTAGTTGAGAATAGTTAATCTAAGATATAAACAACTATAAATAAAGTAAATAAATGCGATAAAGAAGTATGTAAATGAGATAAGTAACTATACAAAGGAAATGCTAACCTAATGTACAAGAGAGAAGAAAAAAACTCAATGAATAACAGATGCTCATGGGACCGTGTCGCAAGGGTGCCTAGAAAATATGGAGATGGAAAAATTATGCGAAGCTCGAAAGGATGGATCTAAACTGATTCCCTAGGCTGGAGCACTGGGAAGGGAGTGGGGCACTGTGGGTGATCTACTCTGTAAATTGGGCGCCCTAATCTACACAAAATCTCTGAAACCAGATCTTCACATGATTGAGAGGTGATCTAAAACCCTCGTTGTTTGTCACATTAGATTCACTTCCCCGTATCGATTTCGCCGATATTCCAAGATGATGAGAAAGACCTACAAAATACAAAAAGAAGTATCAAAACCCTAAAAATAAATATGCAAATGAATGGGTCGACTGACCTCAACTGCCATAATAGTGGGCTTACTAACTAAGTGTTGCACTACATTTCGGACCCAAATGTAGTTATGGTGAGTGTGTGCATAATGTGCCCTAGGTTCTCTTATGCCAGTCACACTTTGTGAAGTAGTGAGCAATAGCTAAATGTAGAAAATGTAATAGCATGTGTGTATGGAATAGAATAGAATCCTCCCTCTATGAAGTGTGTGATGCATATGTCTTAGCCTTGTGCTTTATGATGGAGCTATGTGGATGCAAGTGATCTCTAATGCAATAGATGGATGTAACTCTAGGTGAGTGATAGTAGTGAATGATGTTAGGTCCCTCATTATGGTCTCATAAATTTATATTTATAGGGTTCTCTTGATCTAATTTCATAATTAACCCCGAAATGGATGACCAAAAGAAAGATAAAGATCTCAAATGGCTAGAAAGAGCCCAAAAATGGTGGGAAAGTGCAAAAGGATCGGATGCCCCTAGTGGGACTAAGACGCCTATGGGTGCCCCGGGACTAATCTGGGTGCCCCATTGAGGCTAAAATAACTCGAGATTAAAGAAGATAATTGGGTATATGGGTGCGAGAGGTCGATGAATGTCAAGTAAAACAAAACAAGATAGCCAAAGGATGGGGGTTAATTAGTACTTTCTTCACTCAATAACCTTCTAAATAGTAGTATGAGACCGAGACTAAATAATGTTTAAAGTGCATAATTTTGTGTCTACATTTGCCCCCACTTTATGTTGGTGAGCGGAAAACTTCGGTAACATAAAGTAGATAGAGATGCGTACCTGATGTCCATGAAGAGTGTAGTAGAAAACGTGCTGAAGGACTAGACAAAGCATGGAATGACAAAAATATGGAGGAGCATGGAAACTAAAGATGAAAATGTGCAAAGAAAAAGTGATGAGAGTGAACCTAGGGTGAAATGTATGTGTAGTTGCTGATGTGTGTGATGTACTTGCATGGTTAGTATAGTGTTTGTTTTTGTGAAGTGTTGTTGTTGACATTGTTGTTGTTATTACACCCATTTGGCTTGCTTATTTCTCATAATGTCGGACACAAGCGAGAAAAGCGATCAAGTAGTCAAATATATTGATATATTGTGTGTGTGTGTGTGTTTATGTATATGCATGTGTAAAAACGCAATGTAAAAGATGCATATAAAAGTATGTAAATGTAAATTACGTAAATGAAAAATTGTAAATGGAACATGTGCACCCGATCATTGTCAAGAGAAAGGGTGTAGAAGGATATCCTGTACTATCGGGGCTTTTTGGGTGATCCAGTGCCATAGGCCGAAGAAGTATAGGGAGGAAATGCTTTGTGTCCTCCAACCTTTAACTACTTCTGAAATGTGTGTGAAGATATATACATCTTGTCTGGTTTTTGAGTGATCTAAATAGTATAAGTAGTATTGGCGGGAACTTCGTTGTATCCTCCACCATTAATTGATCCCTCGAATGCTAAGGATGACATGTCTATAAAATCCATATTGTCTGGATTTCATGGATTGGTCTGAACTCACTCGTTGTATGTAAACCCATAATGCCAAGGGCGGAAAGTGCACTAAACTAAACCGGTGTTAATGAAATGTGTTAGTATGTTAAACCCTAAATGATGCCCCCTCTTTAGGGGCGCATGCGATGTCGTTGATAGGAGAATGCAGCCCCAAAAGAGGACCAACTGCATGTACTCTGAAACTCTTCCCTATAGGGGAAGGGAATGCACTTGGTAGAAACCAAGGCACGCAAAAATAAGAATGGCTAGCCAAAGACAAGTGTTAGTGAAACAAAGCATGCATGTAGAAAATAATGTATAAGCTACACAAACAGTGTAAAAATATACCAAGTAAAAACACACAAGATGACAAGTAAGCTGCAAAAAGTGGGTTGTAAACATGGGACATCACTCACGATGTTGCGAGACACATAAGGCCGTCATGGCTGGAAAAAACAAACAAGTGTGCACACGAAACATAGGGCAAGGCCCGTAAACAAGAAACAAACAATAGCAGAACAACAGAACAAACAAGTATGGAAGCAAATATCATGCATAACAAATGTTACACATGAAGAACCCGTTAGCATGTTAGAAAGATAACTAGTATGTTAAAAGCATGTATAACTAAGGAATGTAAAGTGTTAAGTATAAAATTAAACAATAGCACCTATAAGAGTCGAATGTGGATGTCGTCGGTGACTAGTGTAGGAAGGATAGAAGGTGATCATCTGTGTTGCATGTAAGGGACTGTATCTACAATCAAAACTAGAAAAATACATGAACGTGCATGGGTGAATGGTATAGATAAATGACATACAAGTAATCAAACTAGCATGTGTAATAAGGCGACCATGAATAAGTAAAAGCAACCATAATATGCGGCATGTTGTGGATGGATGGAATGGAATGCAAAATGGAGTTATATGAGCCACGTGCCCCCAAGTGAATGGAAATGTATACGGTGAGGTTCATTTTGTTGGCCCCTCAATAGTCAAAAATGAACCGTAAATGAAAGTGCATCATTGGGAAATGATCGAATAGTGTGTATAGTGTCTAGCGCCTTTGTGTTGAGTATGTATGCGTAATGATGATGATATTTGGTGAGAAAATTTGTCGAGTGGAAAAACTTGTGGATTTCTTGCCAACGCTCTGGGAATCTAAGTCCCTCTACTTAACCGGTGTAACTTCCATATATGCATGCACATGAAAAGGTGGATTTCTGTGGTGGCCTTTTGACCAGGATCCAACAGGGCACTCCACTAACCTGCGACAAAGCTGGAAATATCTTGCTAGGGAGGAATTTGTATGAAGTGCGGGAAAGGGAGTGAGAATAGAGGTAGGAGTACTAATGTTGTAGGTAGAAAATCAAATTCCTACACACACACTAGTTAGAAACTTCAACACATGCATTTATCGAAAGAAACAACTCTGCGAATAGCAACAAGACCAAATAGAATTCACTGATCACCAAGTATCAAGAAACCCCTTAGTCAAAGAAAGCTAGAAACTCCTTCTTCTTGTATTGATTGCTCAAATCAAATTTGTACATAATGTGGGAATGGAGGAGATTTAGAAAAGGGGGAAATAGAAGAAAATGGCTATCTCCTTTGCTTTCTCTAGGTACAATGCACTCTTGAGTCTACAAGATCAATTACCAACCCTTTGTAATGGGAATGGCATTACAATTTATAGAATGAGAGGTGACTTATCATCTTCCTCATGACCCTCCATATGCCTTAATATGACTTAAGACTGTTCATATTCCACTTTAAATATTTAAGTCCCTTTTATAATAGCAAGGTGACTTAATTTACATTATGTTTCTAAAGTCACTTTTAAGTGACTTAAAGGCATATCAAAAAGTGCAAACCCCAACGAAGAATTAGAACATTTGAAAGTGAGAGAAAGTTGGGGGAAGAGGAGAGAGAAAGAGAGAGAGAAGAAGAAGAGGAGATGTCGCTTGATGAAGTCCATTGATCCTCGTTGATGGAAAGCTCCAAATGCAGTGAAACTCTGAATCTTTGAACTCCTTACACACTATGAAACTCCTCCAAATTAGCTCACGAACACTCGCTAAGTTGAATGAACTAAGGTGGATCTTGAATGCCCTGTGAAAAATGACTAGGATGCTCCCAAACAATGATGTCCCTCCCATTGTGCCAAAACTTCTCTTTGAGTGTAACTTACTATTTTTAGTAAGTGTGAAAAAATCAACTCCCTCGATCCTTTGTTGAGTGTTGTGACCTTGATTCCCCTTTCTCCTTGCGTTCCTCACTCCTTTGGATCAAATTTCTATTTTTAGTAGGTGCTCGAGGGCCCACTTACTATTTTTAGTAAGTGCCAAAAATTTCCGTTTTGGTGAATTCTTAGTTGTAGTGCACCTCCAATGTCTTCATCTCCTTCGCAGGTTCTTCATTGATGACTTTCCCGAAATAGTAGTTCTTATGTAGTAGACCTACTATTTTTAGAAATTTTGCCTCTGGGAGTTGGATTGATGTGGAAAAAATTTTTGATATGGGTTTTTGCCCAATATCATCCCTCTAAAATTTTGGGCTGCCCGCTTGATAATCCAGGAAATTTTAAAGTTTTAATTTTTGGACTGGCAAAGGCTTCCGGTACGATAGCCATTAATGGACCTCAAAATTGCAGGTCTGGTTTTCTCCTTTGTTTGCAAAGAAAATTATATTTTTTATGTGGGTTTTTTCTTCTGGTGCTTCACGTGCGATCGTACTTCAATCTGGCAACCGATTTGAGGGGAAATCCCACTTCTTTCTTCATTGAGCCGGAAAGGAGATTTCTTCATTGTGGATGCTCTATCACACAAGGGGGAGTTTTAAGGTGTCTTTTTATGGTCTTGGGAAAAGGAATGAACAGAAACAAATGGTTTTTTTTTTTTCATGCACCGGCTTGCAATATTTCTTCAAATCTTCATTTTTAGGCTATGGAGATTTTCACTGTTTTCTTCCTCTTGTTCTTCGTTTCTCCTTCTCGTTTTGATGAAAAATCCTTTTGAGACCTGCAAATCGCTATGGGGAATGTGTTTCAGTTCTTGGGTTGAGAATTTCTGAGCATTTTCAATGGTGTAGTGATGGTAGAATGTTGCAGAGGAAGGATGAAGATTGTCTGTGCACGAGAGTGGAAGCAGCTAGAAGCACTAGAAGCACTGAGCGGCAGTTAGATTTTTTGAATTTTTTGAAATCATGGAAGGAGAATCTTGGGAGAATTTTTCATGACTTGATGTCCCTAACCTCGGGACGTGAGGGACATCAAATTCCATGGTGGTCAAGAGGCGACACGTGGCGGTGATCCGACGACAGGGAATGAAGGTGGAAAAAGTTGCTTTAAAGCACTTGGGGCTGGAAATTGGTCACATGGGTGTCCAAATGACTCCCTATGGGGGATGGGAACATTTTTCAAGGTCTTATGTCCCCCACCTTAGGTGCACAAGGGACATAAAATTCCACGGTGGTCCTGGAGCTGACACGTGGTGCCCGATCCAACGATAGGGAATGAATGTTCCAAACAAGCACTTGGGGCTGAACTGTAGTCACGTGAGTGTCCAGAAGACTCCCTATGGGGCTGGAGGGCTTCAAGGGGCTGGGAACACTTTTCCAACCTTGGTGTCCCTGACCTTGGGGGACATGAGGGACACAAAATCCCACCAGGCTCCTAGTGTTGACACATGTCCTCCCAAAAATTTGGCTAAGTCCTAAACTTGTAACAATGATAACTTGAGCTCCCGATGGAATTTTTTGGAAAAAAATTATATGATCCTGACTTTAAATGGCCTTATGAATCCAATGGTGTGTGTATCATGTCTTGATTATTCCATTTGATCCCTAAAAATCATATTTTTGATTTTGTACTCCACTTGTGCCTGAGAAAAAGCACTGCAGACCTAATGCACTAAAGTGTTGTGAAAAATATTATTTCACCATCATGTAGGTCTTGGAATCCTATTTCTGTAGATTTTTTTTTCTCCTAACTCCATCCGAGCTCCTGGAATCTTCTTCTAAAGCCCAGCAGTTGTTTTAGGCATGTGTACCGCCTAGGCTTGTGAACCCTGTTTTTTACTCAGACTGCTCCAAGTCTTGCAAAACTTCCCCAAACCTTAAAAATCAATTCAATTATGTTTTAAGGTATTCATTTCATCTCCGTGTTGAATTTTTCCTTCTTTCCACTCCAAGGAGTTGAATCCGATCTGGGAAGGCCAAGATAGCTCTTCCTTATCTTTCTTTAGAAGATAGTGTCTTTTTAGAACTCCCTAAAATCACCTAGGTGGAATGAATAGAATTTCCTAAATCACCTAGGGGAACAATTTGACAACAAATAGGGGGTGACAAAACTGACGGATTTGACCGGGGTGTCTTGAAATGATAGGACTTGAAAAATTTGACACTGGGGTATAGTTGTCATGCTCAAAAATTATCAATTTCCCTGTTGCACATTTGCATGACAACAACAACATATAGAAGAAGTGATGCATGCATGATCCTTATATCTTAAGCTTATATTATGACAAAATGAAAAAATGAGTGATGATTTAGCCCTAAGTATATATCACTACTAGATGAATAATAAGGAGTGGTGATGTAGCCTAAAGTGTATACCACTACAAGATGATAGATTAGGTGACCATTTAGCCTATAACGTATGTCATTATCCTAGTAATGTCACATGATGAAATGTTAAATGATAAATGCATGATGAATGTAAGGTCCATTTGATTTGTAAACCCTCGGTAGTCAAGTATGGACTGAGGAACTAAAGTGTGTCATAGGGTAGTGAGAACAACACATAGAAGACAATGTATGATGTGTGATTATTGAACAACCATGTGATGAGTAGAATGTGTACATATGTTATGTGTAGAATGAAAATGCAAGATGTGTAGAATGTGTAAAATGCAAGGTGAATAGAACGTGTGAATACGCAAGATGTAGAATGGAAATGCAAGAGGTGTAGAATGTGTAAAATGGCATGTATGTAGATGGACTAGTAATGTAATGCTAGACTCCTATGTGATGAAGAATAGTATGAGATATGATGTGTAAATTCACAAATGTTGAAATTTTGTATACTAAATGTAGAATTTATGGTGTATAACATGTGATGTGTGATGAAATGCAATTTGTAATTCCTATAATGTAGTGTGTGGGGTTCATGTGTAGCAATCCCTCAATATACAAGTGTGAACCGAAGCACCAGAGTGTGTTATTGGATAGTGATGATGCTATAATGTATGTATGAGAATCTAGAGATGCTAGGTGCATAAATGATAAGAGTGTGATGTAAAGTTATTTAAGGATGCTATAATGGGGGTGTATGAGATATGATGCCCCCAAGTGTATATGAATGAGTAAACAGACCTATGATAGTGAATAACAAAGGTCGGGAATTCTATCTATGTGATGATGATAGGAGGCATGAATAATGATGCTAAGGAAATGTATGTGCAAATGCTAGGAGTATGATATAACACTATGTAAGGATGTAAATGAATGATAATGCAAAGATAAGAAATGTTCCTATGATGATATGATGATAAGAGAGGGGGATGTAAATACTATTCCCCCAATGTATGCGTGATGAAGGAGGCTATCAAGTAATGTCATCTAAGAGATCATCGTTCTCAGGATCATAATTGAATGGATAAGCATTGGTGACTTGATAAGCAACAGTGTTTGGTTGATTGCATGATGAGCCATTAAGGCATAAGTTATACATGCCCATAACATACTCCTCATTGGTGAATGGAGGAAGTGGACAACCGTGTGCATACCAACGAGTGATATTTTGAGTGTATCCTAGGAAAGAGCTATTGCAAATGAAAATGCATCCAAAGGGCATAGGAAATGAAATGTCTATATGATCAAGATCTAGAGTGCCCCCAATATAATCAAGCCATGATTTCCTTAATGTAAGTGGTGAGGATCTAGGAGTGCGTGTGAGAAAGATCGTCAGATGAAGATACGAAGACCATAAGTGGAAGTGATGATGACATACCCATAATAAAGATGAGAAGCATATGGTGTAGGATAGAGGTCCTCGAAAGTAAATCCTAAGCGAGCCAAACCCTCATGTGTACATATAGTGTCATCACATGTAGGGTCAAATGGAATATGTTCCTAGTATGAATTATTCATGAAGAATGTGCAAGTAAATGGTGGGCGTGCTAAGGGAGATGGTACATGTGAAGGCGTATGTGATAGAGCGATGTCCATGGACTAGATAGGTGCCTGATAAGGAATCATAGTAGTAGTAGTAGCAAGTGGCATAGAAGAAACTACATCTATCACACAAATGGTGTTGTCAAGTGGTGGTAAGTGAGGTGGTTCTTCCCTAGGTTGGGGCTCATTTATAATATCTATGTGTGAGATAGGAAGATTAGTATTAGGAGCCCAGTCGCAATACTGAAATGGATCATGGTCATGAAAAATGGTGTACTCCATGCTCTCATGTAAGAATTTAACACAATTATGTACAATAGAGGCGATAGCTTGCATGGCATGAAGCCATGGGATCCCTAAAAGATAATTATAAGAGACTGGGAAGTAAAAATGAAAAAGACATCATGGACATTCTTTGGACCAACAGTGATAGGAAATATAATGTGACCGAGACAAGGAAAGACATAACCATCATAAGCACGCAGTGAAATACTAGATGGACTGACATCATGAGCAGTAAGACCTAAAACCTCGAGGAATGACATAGGACACAAGTTAATTTCATATTTGTTATCAATCAAAGTATGCTTGACAACTACGTTATGAATGCAAGATATGATATGTAGTGGTGGATCATTATCAAAAGTGTGAACATCAGTGGGAAGATTAGACTTGAAAACTAGGTGTGAAGAGAATGCATCGGCAAAGGCTTGATAAACCGAGTCGGGATGCATGTCAGCATGAATACAAGTAGTAGCAAAAATGCTATACTTTATGCAAGTAAATCAGGATTTGAAAGTAAATAATCATTGATTGAGATACTCATGATGACTTAACCCTAAGATGTCAATGAATGAAGAATCTATAAGCGTGAATGATTGAGTTGGGTTCACCAAAATGATTAACTAATATGTGGTAGCTCGAAATAGTTAATTTAAGATATGAAAAATTATAAATAAAGTAAATAAATGTGATAAAGAAGTATGTATATGAGCTAAACAACTATACAAAATAAAATGATAACCCTAATGTGCAAGAGAGAGAGAAAGAACTCGGTTGAATAATAGATGCTTGGGGACCGTGTGTCATAGGGGTGACTGGAAAATATGGAGGTGGTAACAACTATGAAAAATCTCTAAAAATGATGGATTTGTATTGATTCCTAGACTGGAGTGCATGGGAAGGGACAGGGGCACCTTCGAGCACTCTCGGTCTCTAAAATGGGAGCCCTTGTCTACACAAAAGCTTTGGCCCGATCTTCACGGGGCTGAGAGGTGGTCTAAAACCCTCATTATCTATTGAATCATATTTTCTACCTTATATCGAATGTCACTAATATTCCAAGATGATGAAAAGACCTGTAAAATACCAAAAGAAGTATCAAAACCCTAAAAAAGAAGGATGCAAATGAATGGGTTGGGCTTACCTCAACTATCACAACAATGGGCTTACTAATTGAGCATTGCACTACATTTTGGACCCAAATATAGTTTTGGTGAGTGTGTGCATAATGTTCCCTATGTGCTCTTGTGTCAGTCACACTTTGTGAAGTAGTGAGCAATAGCTAAATGTAGAAAAATTAATAACATGTGTGCATGGAATAGAATAGAATCCTACCCCTATGAAGTGTGTAGTGCAGATGTCCTAGCCATGTGCTTTTTGATAGAGCTATGTGGATGCAAGTGATCTCCAATGCAATAGATGGATGCAACTCTAGGTGAGTGATAGTAGTGAATGATGCTAGGTCCCTCATTATGGTCTCATAACTTTATATTTATAGGGTTCTCTTGATTTAATTTCATAATTAACCCCAAAATGGCTGACCACAAGAAAGATAAAGATCTCAAACAGCTAGAAAGAGCCCAAAAGTGGTGAGAAAGTGCAAAAAGGACCGGGGTGCCCTTGGTGGGACCAAGGCACCCACGGGCATCCCAATATTAACTGGGCGCCCGATCAAGACTAAAATAATGCGGGATAACGAAGTTGGTGAGCATATGGGTGTAAGAGGCCAATAATGTTGAAGTAAAACAAAACAACATGGCCAAAGAACGGTGGTTAATTATTTCTTTCTTCACTCAAAACCTTCTAATTAGTAGTATGAGACCGAGACTAAATAATGTCTAAACTACATAATTTTGTGTCTACACTAATAGTCACTTTAAACCTCTATAATTTGTTAAGGAATTTCAAGTTTGCAAGAATGGATTTTGGAGGAAAATGAGATCCCAACCTGTTATGCACAAGGAGGTTCCACCAAGTAGAGAACCTCATCAAATCATCTATTCATGACCTCTAGGACCTTATTCATCCCTTATACAAAATTACAAAAAAATATCTCACAATGATGCTCTGCATCATCAAATCTAATAAAAAGGAAGCGAGAATGTGGAGTCGGATGACCGGGTGGTCACTCGACACCTTATTTTAGAGAAATGATTAAGTATATGTATGATTACCTTGTTTGAATTTTGTAATTCTAGGTTGTAAAAAGGTGACTATTGATGCAAAATCACAACACCCACGGATGCATCAAGTTTCTAGGTTGATGTTCGCATCCAAGATGTGATTGCACAACATTGAATCCTTTCTCCAGTGTGGGACTTGAAAAATGAGAAAGGATTCTCCGAGAGAAAGGTGGTTCTATTCCTCTGTTCGGATGCACCACGAAATATGCGAGAGAATTTTCTCAAAACCTAATCTAATCTACCAAGGAGACAAGGTAAGAAGATGCATAAAAATAAATCTAAGCTAATAGAGGTGATGCAGGGAATGAAGAACATCTGCTTTTGCCGGTAAACACGAGACCATTTGAATGTGATATAAAATCATGCACATATGACAAAAAACTGCGGTGAAAGATCAAAGGATGCAAAATGAACACATGAGAGGGATGAGAATTTAATCCACGAGACATGCATTACTTGCTCCCAAGATTGATATAATACATTGAATGCCAAGAGGCGAGTCGTATTACGGTCCAAATGAGAGGTTGAACTCCACAAATTCTCTTGATAGGAGAAGAAGGAGGAGCAAAACAAAAAAATGTTCGACCTTTAAAAGAAGCCCCTCCTTACAATTTATAGGAAGAAAGAGAGAGAGAAGAGAGAGAGAAAGCGAAATCTGCCCCAACCACCTCCAGAATGCACTTAACTCATCTCATCATGGCAGAAGCGGCGGATCATGTCAAAACGGCGGGCTGCCTAACAGAAGCGGCGAACTGTCTGCTGCATTAAAGTTGTTCGTTGAAGCATTACTTCTGCTTATTATTTCATGCCAGAGGCGTTTCTTGATTTTCTCTCTCCAAACTGAACCAAAATGCAAGATTGACCCTGGAAACGTGTAGAGAATTTCACCAGCTTTCCATTGATATAAAGAACGTGCAAATCCGAGCTCTGGATCGAAAGTTATGTCGATCTGAAGATTTAGGACACGGAACAGGCGAAAATGGATTTTTGAATTTCTTCCGCTCTGCCACCTGGATGACACGTGGCAGGCTTTGATTCGCTGAATAATTCTCTCTCCTCTGCTTTTCGGTGGGCTTTCCTTTGAAATTTTGTGGGCCCTAGCTGGGACACGTGGCACTATCCCATTGGTTCGGATCGGTGCTCGAAAACTCGCCCTTTGACTTTTTGACCTTTTCTCCTTGAGACACGTGTCATGATCTGATTGGTCTCGGCCCTGCCGGCTCTTTCGCGCCCTTCCCATCTTTTCATCCCGGATGTCCCAAATGCCGTTTGACTCAAAAACCTTCCGCCGATTTGGGCCTCTTGTCCCTCATTTTCGGTGGCCTTTGATTGGCTTTGGCCCTTCGGCTTGTCCCACTTTGCTTTGGGTGTCTTGGACTCTTTTTCACCGGTTGAACCGTAGCGGTTCGCCGGTTCGCGCCTTTTCCTTTGCCTACTTTTGCTCCCACTTTGCTTTTGTTTTGGTCCGATTTTTTCACCCCTTGGGCCGGCCTTTCGCGCCTTTGCCCGTTTGTCCCACTTTGCTTTGGGTATGCGCTCTTTTGTCCCGGACCTTTTCGCCGGTTTTCGGCCGGTTCGCGCCTTTCGCCCATTTGTCCCACGAGCGTCCCTCTCGGCGATTAGCCAATTTTTCTCTCTTTCGGCCGGATCGGCTTTTCGCGCCCGCCGCGTACTTTTGTCCCAGATGTCCCTGTTGCTATTTGGGCCGCCTGGAGGCTTTTCGGCCGATCCGCGCATTTTTGTCCCAAATGTCCCGATTGCTCCTAGGACTAGGACTTAGCCGATTTTCACGATTTTTCCTGGATCGACCTATTTGCCTTTCTGCAACCTTTGATGCATGTTATCGAAATTTACCCCTGGGGGGTGAAATTTTGACAACAATTTTGACGACTCAGCGGGGTTACCTGCCTGCTAGGTAGAAGATCAGTGGCCTTTTAGCGATCCATTGGGCATGGAGTTATAAGCAATAACACAGAAACAAGCACGATCTTGCAACTTCTTCTCTAAAGTGACACTCGAAGCTATGAAAACAACCTGAGAGCAGCGAAACCTGTGCCAAAGCACTTAGGGAAATAGAAACCTAACTACAACAGGACAATGTGCATACGCACTTAGAGGAATTAAGAAAAATCTAAACTAATATTTACAAGGGCAAAACATTTCTCTTAGTAGCAATGTTTAAGATAGATTCCGTTAACCGGAATCGAAAGTTCCTCTCCATCGATGCGAGACAATTGGAAGGCATTACTATTTTTGCATCCCGTGACCATGTAGGGACCACTCCAGATGGCATCAAACTTGGAATGTCTTCTGGTTTTGCCCGATCTGCATCCCATTTCAGAACTAGGTCCCCTTCCTGGAAGGTTCTTGCTCTAGCTCTCTTATCAAACCATCTTTTTACTACGGCCTGATCCTTTTCAATCGTCTGAACTGCATGTTCTCTGATTTCTTCTAATTCCATCAATTCCGCATACCTGACCTCCATTGGTTCGAACTCAGATAACTCAAGCTGCTTCATGAGCTCCAAGGCTGGCAATTCTAATGATATAGGCAATACTGCCTCCTTCCCATAGACCAACTTGTAGGGAGAATTACCTGTAGACCTCTTTGGTGTTATTACAGCCACACCCATAACGCTGATTTTAGCCTTGTATGCCATGTTCTTTGATTTTCATCCGAGTCCTTGATGATTTTTAGCAAATTCTTGTTTGTGGACTCTGCTGTCCATTACCTGCGGGTAATAATTTGAAGAGGTGCTCAAATAGATTCCATTCTTGACAGCCCATTACGTAATTTTGAACCTATGAATGCTAATGCATTATCGATATGATGGTGGCGGTACACAACACAGTTACTATTCCTTCATAAAAGTCTAGTATGTTAGACTCACTTGCCTCTTTGAGCGCTCTTTGCTTCGGTCCACTTGGTGAAATAGTCATCATTTGTAAAATCCACTTGTGGCCTTGACTCGGAGTGGGATTGATGACTCCAGTGAAGTCCAATCCCCATTGCATGAATGGATGATCTCTTTGAAATTGGACGAAGGGCGGTCTTGCTAACCTTCCTTTCCCTGTGAAGAATGCACATTTCTTGCATTTCTTAACCCATGAGTAGCAATCATTGAATACAGTAGGCCAATAGTAACCAGCTTTCATGATTTTGAGAGCTGTTACTCGTGGGGTGAAATGGCCTCCTGCCTCCCCGTCATGGAACTCTTGTAAGATCCTCTCAATCTGACCTGTCCCAATGCATCTCAATAGAACACCGTTGATGTCTTTTTTAAACAAAACACCATCAACAAGCACATAAGGAACTGCTTGTAATCTGAAGTACCTTCTTTTTGCTTTGCTCATTTCTGGAGGGCACATGCCCATCTGTAGGAAATGTATCATATTCTGAGTCCAACAGGGAGTGGACACATCATCATTTTCCTGTTTTTGATCATCTTGTAATAGCAGGACAACGTCTTCTTCATCTTCTGGGTTGTCTGGTTGTTTGGAAGCGAGCTGCTCACACAAACCTTTGCCTCTTACCAGCTTGGTGATCTTGATCTCAATGTCATACTCCATGACACGGGTGATCCATCCTGCCCTTTTCTCATTCAAATCCTTGTTGAGGAGGAAGTCCTTAACTTGACATGTGAGACCAATAAGCTGGACCTTGTTGTTTGAGACTAAATGCTTGAATTTCTTCAAGCTTCGATTCTTTGCAAGCACATGCTTTTCAATAAAAGAGTACCTCACTTCGCGATCATTAGGCTCTGATGAAGAAGGCAATCGGCTTTGCTCATCATTATCTTTGTTACTGCTGTGCAGAATGGCGAAATAGTGTCATCACCTCCAAATGCATAGAGGATGAAATCCTTGGAAAAGTCAGGGTTGATGAGAGTGGGTGCTTGGGAGATGGCTTCTTTGATTGCTTCAAAACTCTCCTTGCCTTCTGCCGTCCACTTGAAAGCCATGCTTTTCTTTAACATTTTGGTGATGGGCTTGACAAGGGCTGCAAAATCTGGGACAAACCTCCGAACAAAGTTTATCCTTCCCAGGAAACTCTGAAGGGCCCTCTTGTGGCTTGGCAATGGTAGAGCTCTTATGGCTTCAACCCTCTCTGGATCGATTGCTAATCCTTCCTTGGAGACAATATGGCCAAGGAGTTTTCCCTCGTGAGCCAAGAATATGCATTTTTTGGGATTCAATGATACCCCAAATCTTCTACACCTCTGAAATACCTGCCTCAAATGACAGAGGTGATCCGCTGCATTTTTTGAGAATACAGTGATGTCGTCAAGATATATCAAAACTATTTTATTGATCAACCCCTTGAATGCCATATCCATTGCCCTTTGGAAGGTGGCTCCAGCATTTGATAGCCCAAATGGCATTTTCTTGTAGGCATAGGTCCCCCATTTGGTGGTGAAAGCCGTCTTGAATTGGTCATCTTCTTTCACCATCACACGATTATTATACTGAGTAGCCATCTAGGAGAGAGAATCTCTCTGAACCGGATACTACTTGCAATATTTGTTCCATTGAAGGGAGCGGGTAATGGTCTTTGAGAGATGCCCTATTGAGGTCTCGGAAGTCCACACACAACCTGATTTCTCCGCTCTTCTTCCTGACCGGAACCAAGTTCGCAACCCAGCTTGAGTGCTTGATAGGGAATATAATGCTTGCCTCGATTAGCTTGTTAAGCTCTTTCTTCATTAGAGGCTCAATGTGAGGGTTGACTGGTCTCTGCTTCTGCCTGACGGGCTTAGCATCTGGATCCAATTCTATGGTATGTTGTGCCAAATTTGGATCGAATCCTCTTAAGTCCTCATAGCTCCAAGCGAAGACATCTGGAAATTCTTGGCAAAGTTGTATGAAATCTGATTTCTCTCGCTCAGTGGCCACTTTGCCAATTTGAAGTGTCTTGCCTTCCCCAACCAGAATTGGCTCTGAATCTTCTCTCTTGACCTGTATGTTTGCCTTTTCCTTACGGGCTGTCGTTAGGGTTAAAGATAGACTCGATGTTACCAACCCTTAGGAAGCTTGTTTGTCATGCGGTGCACTACTTGATCCCCATCTTCTTTGCTCTAATCATCTGATTCTAGCTGAAAATTCAGCCTCTTCTTGTAAGAAATTGACGATCTGTTGATCGTTCTCAAACACCTGCCAGCTTGTGTTATTATCTGGAACTGCTGGCCTTACAACCACATGGATGTGTGGCTGCGTTTTTTCTCTTCTGATGTTGTCAACCACATCAAACGTCGCTCCAACTGCTGCGAGCCTATCTGCGGCTTCATTTTTCTTCCTGGGTATGGACACAATGTTGAAAGCTTCGAAATCCTCAATGAGGTCCCATACCCTATTCTTGTAGCTCCTTAGCAAGTCGTTCTTTGTAGCATGTTGTCCCCTAACTTGGTTGACGATTAGCTCGCTATCTCCAAACACCTGCAAGTTCTTTATGCCCTTTTTCCTGGCCCAATGAAGTCCATGAATCAATGCTTCATATTCAGCCGTGTTGTTCGAACAGGAAAATTGGAAACGGAAAGCTGAAAAATATTTGATGTCTGTGGTGAAATCAACACTGCACCGCCTCCAGCACCTTGTCTGCTTCTCGAACCATCGAAGAATAATCTCCAGACTTTGTTTTCATCTTTTTGTTCAGGTTGAATGATGTCGGGGATGGGTGAATTTTCCTCGTGTATACAATACACGCCCAATTCAGATTCTTCAATTTCCTTGTATGGGTCAAATTCATGACTTTTGTTTGCCCATTCATCCAAAGTTAAATCAGGAATTCCCTCGACCTTAGTACCTGTTTCTAGATCACTTGAACACTCCTCCTGATCAAAAGTTGAGCAATTTGCATTGATAGGACTGGTACATAAGGCTCAATATGGAAATTGGCAATTGGTTCTGACCTGATTGTTGCTTTGGCTCCATACCTTGTCCTAAAAATCATGTGTGACCAATCTGCAGATAAATATCCACCGATTTTCGCAGTGAAGTCTCTTGATAGACACAACGCAAAGAGTGGCGGAAGGTCAATCACAGACACATCTTGCAAAACTGTAACATTAGGACAGGAATGTAGTGTTAGGCTTAACCCCTTGATGACTCCAACAGTCCCTACTGCCGTTCCATCTAGCTGTACTACTCCTTTCAGCACTGGCTCATATTTCAAACCCAGCTGATCCGCTATTTGCTTCGGCATCACTGAACTACTGGCCCCTGAATCTAACATGCAGTTGTGCACCAAGTGGTTTCCAACAATCAATGAAACATAGAAAGGCGGAGGCTTCAAATTTTTCCTTGTCTGGTCCCCATCATGTTGCACTGCATTAGTGAGAACTTTCTCATGTCCCTGGTTTGATACATTTGTGGCAGACCAATTAGTCATTGCGACTTGCGATAAATCTCGTTGTCTGGGATCACGGTGATTCCCACATGGAAATGTTCACATGTGTCTTCTTCATTTGATCGATGATGTTGAAAGGGGATGAACTGTCCTTTTGCTGCCCCTTACTTGGTACAACCTTTTCTGGGACTTGAACAGGTGCATGTATTGCTGCAACAGGTACCTTAAGCTGATTTTGCACATTTGGAGCTATGTTTGGTCTGCTGCCCCCTTGTTGCGTAAGAGTGGGTTGAGAAACAACTGGATTAGACTGTTGTCCCTCTTCTATGCTTCTCTTCTTTGACCGTGTATTGGCAGCCACGCCTTGAAAAGGCTGTTGGTTAACTCCACAGAAGTCTTCCGTTTGCCAATTTGCCAATGTGGTTTCTGTTGGAGTCCTTCTTGTTGCGTTTGTTGCTGTTGATTCTCCTCCTGGCTTGGATCTTGAGCAACACCAATGGTTTGCACCATCGAGCGATTTAGTGCACCATTGAAACATCTTGGCCCGATTGTGAGGTAGATTGCAAGGGTAACACCGGTCGTACTCTGTGCCATGTTATTTTGTCTTTGGTACTAATGCCTTAGAGGCGAGATATGGCATTTGGATTATAGGGCTGGAATGGTCTATTGACAGGAGGCCTTGTTTGATTCATATTTGCAGCTGGATTAGGTGGTCTTTGAGGCTGATATGGCTGCCTATTAGGTTGAGCTTGAGGCTGATACGAAGGTCTAAAACCTTGAGCTTGCTGTCTCTTGAGTGTGACCAGCTCATTACCTAAATTTTGCAGTTGCTTCATGACTTCTTGAAGCTCATTTGGGGCACTTGGAGATGAAGTGGAAGCTTCATTTGAACTCTGATTCCTAGGAGTGGGAATAGGAGCTAAGACAGGTGCTTGACTAGTACTTGGGCTCTCTAAACTTGGATATAATGGCATTGGAGGCCTAGGAGCTAGCTTGCCAGCTTGAATCAGACAATTTTCAGCTCTAATGGCAATCTTATAAGCGAGGATAGTTGTGCCTCCCATAGATTGAACCAACATAGAAATATCAGAATTTAAAGCTTTAAGGTAGTATAGAAAAGCACCTTCTGCTGTTGGCCTGACTGCTACTGGAATTCTATCCCAAGATCTTTGAAATCTGAAGTTGAAGTCAGTTAGCTGCTCATTGGAAGCTCTCTTGATGGTTGTCAGCTGCTCCAAAAGAGACAAGTTGTCTCCCTTCTCTCCAAATTGATCATGAAGTGCAATACATAGCTGATTCCAGTTTGTGATAGAGCCAGCTCCAAGGCTCCTAAACCATTGCAATGCTTTCCCCTTGAATGAAGATGCGCTTGACAATTTGTGACACTTACTTGCATCTCATTAATCTCATGGATTGCACAAATGTTAGCAATGTCCTTGACATGATCACCAGGAGTGGTCTGATTTTCTCCAGTGAAGTATGGAATGTTCTTCAGTGCTGCAACTAGGATTGGATTTTGTGCATTGAGAGCAAGTGGGCTGCTGCCTGTGAAGTTGACATAGGGGTTCACTGGTTGCGCCATTCTGATTGGTCTTAAAACCCTTGTATATTGAAAGAAAGGCCTATCAGGTGGAGGAGTTGAGAGAGTTCTGTTTGGTGGAGATGGAGACCTTTGAATCCTTCTTCCTCTTTGCCTTCTTCTTGGAGATAATTGCAGGTATTCAAACAACACTTCTTCTTCTCCAACTCTTGACCTTGTGATTCTTCTCATAAGCTTTTAGGCCTGACTGCTGAAATTCTATTGATTCTTCCCCTTGGAGTCGCCAGATATGCAAATAATAGCTCTTTTTAAGCAAGAAAATTGCAGCAGATGCATATCAACTTTGCTGCAATAAAAATGAGACCTCTAGGTCCCACCGGGCGTGCCAAAACTGTTGATGCAAAATCACAGCACCCCTGGATGCAGATCAAGTTTCTAGGTTGATCACTTAGGCATCCAGTGTGATTGCATAACATTGAATCCTTTCTCCAGTGTGGGACTTGAAAAATGAGAAAGGATTCTCCGAGAGAAAAGGTGGTTCTATTCCTCTGTTCGGATGCACACGAAATATGCGAGAGAATTTTCTCAAAACCTAATCTAATCGCGAGGAGACAAGGTAAGAAGATGCATAAAAATAAATCTAAGCTAATAGAGGTGATGCAGGAATGAAGAACATCTATTTTGCCGAAATAAACACGAGACCATTTGAATGTGATATAAAATCATGCACAGATGACAAAAAATGCAATGAGAGAAAGACCAAAGGATGCAAAAATGAATACACGAGAGGGGATGAGAATCGTCACGAGACATGCATTACTTGCTCCCAAGATTGATCAATACAATACATTGCGATGGCCAGAGGCAGATCGTATTACGGTTCCAAATGGAGGCTTGAAAACTCCACAAATTCTCTTGCGATAGGAGAAGAAGGGAGGAGCAAAACAGAAAAATGTTTGACCTTTAAAAAGCCCTCCTTACAATTTATAGGAAGAAAGAGAGAGAAAGAAGAGGAATTCGAAATCTGCCCCACCACCTCCGAGAATGCACTTAACTCATCTCATCATGGCAGAAGCGGCGGATCCTGGCGAAACGGCGGGCTGCCTAACAGAAGCGGCGAACTGTCTGCTGCATTAAAGTTGTTCGTTGACGCATTACTTCTGCTTGTTATTTCGTGCCAGAGGCGTTTCTTGATTTTCTCTCTCCAAAGTGAACCAAAATGCAAGATTGACCCTGGAAACGTGTAGAGAATTTCACCAGCTTTCCATTGATATAAAGAACGTGCAAATCCGAGCTCTGGATCGAAAGTTATGTCGATCTGAAGATTTAGGGCACGGAACAGGCGAAAACGGATTTTTGAATTTCTTCCCGCGCTCTGCCACCTGGATGACACGTGGCAGGCTCTGATTCACTGAATAATTCTCTCTCCTCTACTTTTCGGCGGGCTTTCCTTTGAAATTTCCTTGTGGGCCCTAGCTGGGACACGTGGCACTATCCCATTGGTTCGGATCGGTGCTCGAAAACTCGCCCTTTGACTTTTTGACCTTTTCTCCTTGAGACACGTGTCATGATCTGATTGGCTCTCGGCCCTGCCGGCTCTTTCGCGCCCTTCGCGTCTTTTCATCCCGGATGTCCCAAATGCTTCGTACTCCTTGTGCTGATTTCACCTGTTCGATCCACCGGCGGTTCGCGCCTTTTGGCCCGCTTGTCCCACTTTGCTTTGGACCTTTTTCACCTTGGCTTTCGGCTTTCCGGTTCGCGTTCGCGCCTTTTTGGCCCGCTTGTCCCACTTTGCTTTGGACTGTCTGGACCTTTTTCGCCCGGTTCGGCCAGTTCACGCCTTTTTGGCCCGCTTGTCCCACTTTGCTTTGGACTGTCTGGACCTTTTTCGCCCGGTTCGGCCGGTTCGTGCCTTTTTGGCCCGCTTGTCCCATAGGCGTCCCTCTCAGCAGTTAGCCAATTTTTCTCTCTTTCGGCCGGATCGGCTTTTCGCGCCCGCCGCGTACTTTTGTCCCAGATGTCCCTGTTGCTACTTGGGCCGCCTGGAGGCTTTTCAGCCGATCCGCGCATTTTTGTCCCAAATGTCCCGATTGCTCCTAGGACTAGGACTTAGCCGATTTTCACGATTTTTCCTGGATCAACCTATTTGCCTTTCTGCAACTTTTGATGCATGTTATCGAAATTTACCCTTGGGGGTGAAATTTTGACAACGGTGACCAAGAAGCAAAAAAGACCCAAAGGAGGAAAATGAAGCAAGAGAGGGATAGGAGTTCGTGGAAGGAACAGGAATGCTTGGGCGCTTCTGTCCTAGCTTGGCGTTAGTGTCTGAGGCCATCGAAGGATAAATCAGTTATGTGTTGGCAGAGTTGTAAGGTGTGTAAAGCCAAGAGGATACTCACCAAGCTCAAAATATTAAAGTGTAAGATATAGAGCAACAAAAATACCAAAAGTAGTGGTCAAGCATTTTCTTGCTTAGGAATCATGTTTATATTAACATGATTTAGGACCTAGAAATGTACCCAAGTGCATATATTTTGTGTCTACATTTTCCCCCACTTTATGTTGTTGATTGAATGCTCGATAATATACTATAGATCGAAGATGCATACCTCAAATATCAAAGAGAATTATAGCCAATAACGTGCTTAGTGGAAAAGTGAAGTGATTGTAATATGAAGCATGGAGACAAGGAAGGGAGGTAGACCTTAGGGGTGAATCATGTGAGATTTAGCATGATGTTGTAGCTTGTGTTTGTTGATGTGTGTTACTTTTACTTATAAGGAAAGACATGCAAAATAATAGAATAAGAGTAGTGAAAGTCCTGTATATGAAAAATCATACTAACATGTGTATAAGTATGTAAAAAGTGTGAAAAATTAGTAAATATGGAAAAAGTGCACCAGATGTCTAAGAGAGTATAAGATAGAAATTTGTCTTGTTTACTTTGGAGATGTTTCCAAATGTGATGAGGTTTTTAGGTGATCTCATACCAAGAGAAAGTATTTTGGGTGATCTCATGCTAAGAGCAAGTTTTTGGGTGATCTTGCACCGAGAACTAGTTGTTTATGCGGAATCACAACACCCCCGAATGGTCAAGTTATTGATGGGGGATTTGGTGTGATTGCACAACATAGAGCTATTCCCAAAGTGTGGAACTTTACAAATGGGAAATCTCTCCGAGAGAAATTTTGGCTTCCTATTCCTAAATCTTGACACCACATGCCCAAATTGTAGAGAAACTAATCTAATCCTACCCTAATGTTTTCCAAGGAGACAGGGATAGAAGGATGCATGAAAAGTAAATCTATTCTAATTGGAGGTGATGCACCAATAAGTAATTTTGAATATCTTGCACTTGCATAGGAATGAAAAAGAAAATTTGAAGAGGGTAATTAAACACCATAGATCAAAACACTTATTGCAAACCCAATCACCAATAAACACAATCCATTGAGATCTTGCAATAACAATTAAACAATGCACAATAACCTTAATTGTAATGAGAGATCAGATAAGACACAATAAACACAAAAGAGGGTTGAGAATCATCCACATATCTATTTTATTGCTCCAAAAGTTGATACAATGCATTACATGAGGGCCAAAGGCACAAAAATTGCATTACAATATTTAGTGGGAGGCTTGAACTCCACATATTTCTCATAAACAAGAAAGAAGGGAGGGGCAAAGGAAAAATATCCAACCTATTTTACCAATCCTCCTTACAATTTATAGAAGAAGAGAGAGAAGAAAAGAGAGAAAATAGAGTTTTGAAATGCTCCAAAACCCATCAAGAATCATCATTATTCTCCCGTACTAGTGGGAAAAACCTACAAAAATTCATCTCCTTGTACCCTGCCTTGTGTTTGAATAAATGGATACATGATGCAACTAGATATAACTTTATGCCTATAACTTCATCATGGTTTCTCACCCACAAAACTCATTAAAATTTCCACTATGATTATCTCATGTTTAAGAGCTCGAAAGTAGTTTTCCATCAACTGTAATTTTTGTAAAAAATGGTGGTGTGTAAGAGAAGTTATCATCATTTTGCACTAGTTTCTTGATTGGTTCCAATCCCCACTTACCATCTTGTTCTTTGGATTCTAAAGTGTCTATTGGATTCTTCATTGGATTCCCTTTCCAATAAGTGAAATTTTGCTAAAAATAGCCAAAAATTGCTGAAGTTATTCAATTTTGAATGAAGGGCACCATTTTTGTTTTCTCTTACCACCGAACCCCATTCTTCACCTACCGAGCCCTTTCATCAATGTAACTTGATTCACAATCCACCGAGTTGGTTCTAGCTCAGCTCGGGTTCGCCCTCCAACACATCCCCACCTATCGTCCGGCATGCTACCTAATACATCTCGGTGACCAATGTGTCGGCTCTGTAGGTTCATTTGAAATTACTTGGGTGGGAGTTTTGTTGTTTAGGACTTTAAGGCCTTACCTTTTCGGATGTTTTTCACTTAGACCTCCAAACAAGCCTTCTCCCTAAGCTCCAAAAGCCTCCACTCCCGAACCCCGAATTCACCTACTTCTAAAGTCTGCAAATTTCAGATTTTGGAGCCTTGAACCTTCAAACCTTTCCGACTCGTTGTTTAAGAATTTTTGCTTGCTTTGAGATCCGAAATCATTTCCCCGAGACCCTCAAAACAAAAACCCACAGAAGCCCAAAAATATCACCAAGCTCCTTCATCCTTAGAACAAGCTCGAACTCCCGAGCCTTATTCCCGAGTTCTGGCCGAGTCGGCCATCTGCCGACCTTCATCTCTATGACTTGCTCACTCTGTGAGAGCTATTTCCCACGCACCCTCGATGACTCCATGGCTCGGTCACACCTCACCGATGACCTTAATGCTCTTATTTTTGGTAGAGCTATTGCACAAAACTTTAAAAAACACCGTAAATAATAATCTGATTCAAAACATATGGGATATATTACATAGAGTAGTGATTACATTATATAGAGATAACAACTCCTATAAAGATGGTGTCAACACCAATCCCTCAATTCTCTCTAGTCTATCTCCTAGAATCACTCCTTATCCCTTTATTCTCTCACTCAACTCTATCAAACTACCCGTGAGTTGTTTATTACAACTTCACATTCACTCACACTATATTATTATTAAATGAGTTTCACATCTCATTTAAATAATAATACACAATATTTTCGTAACAAATGCCTCATTGTAGAGAGATAATCTCAAGCGAGCTTCCTTTAATGCATGACCGAACACCGCATACTACCGAAGCCTCCATGCCACCATTTCACCGAAGCGAGCCATCCTCAATGCTCCATGCAAGCTCGGTAGATGAGCTCCGACTTGAAACCCACTCGTTCCCTTAGCTCGGTGATCAAGCATCCAACGCACATGGGCCAAGTCTCCTTTTCCATGGAATCAATTTAGTTGATGCCCGAGCTCTTCATCCACTCCAATGGCTCGGTGTGGCCAGCCATCCTCCCGCATGCATTGCTTGAGCATTAGGATCAACTCACTTTGCTTATGTCTTCGAGCTTGGTGACAAGCTCCCTCCTAAAATCCTCACCCATCAAACATTTGAGCTCGACCATTAAATGTTCAACCCATCCACCTTCGAACCCCCATCTGCAAGATCTCATGGATGACTTGGCTTTCCTTAACCTCGCTTCTACTCGGTGAGCCATTTCTAGCTCACCTCCACTATACAAAAATCCAACTTTCCGAGTGTGTTGCCAAGCTACTTGGTGGTGATTCCAACTTGATCCCGACATAAGGCCCCTTTTGCAATTTTTTGACCTCAAGACCTTATCCTTTGGAGTTTTTTTGAATTTCTTATGTCGTAGGGACTGATGGAGACTAAATGTGGGGATTTTTAGGCTCGTCATCTTTTCCATTTAATTTTTCTTTTTTTTGGCTAGGTGTGGCCCATGAGGCCCGCATCTCATCATTTTTTTAAGTGATCTTAAGGGTCAAAACCCAGAAGAGGAAAAAACTTCTCAATTATGATTTTCACTCCTGCAATTCCTGAATGAGTTCCCGAAGCCTGAAACTACTTGTGACCAAATTTTATCCTTAGGGGCTTTGTCCGGTTATCAGGTCTGCTAGGTACTTGTTGTCCAATCTAGCCCAAGGGGTGAAATTGGATTAAAATTTGGAAACTTGCAAGGACATCTACTGTTTAGATGTTTTGTACCGATAGCCTCGATATTTCCATTGGGCATGGAGTCACAACTGATAGCCTATAACTGATTTGTACCTGTTGAATTTTCCCCGAAACCACTTAAAAACTTTTGACCACAGGCCTATTCATCGTTGCTCGCACTCTCAATCTTTATAAGAAAACCTTAAAGTTAAAATTGTGAGAGTGGAAAATTGTCTTAACCTAGAATTTTCACTTGTTCCTCTCTACAACCTAATCACAAGTATGAAGCACACAAAGCTGATGATTGTTTGGCGTGCATCACACGCTATGGGATTTTAAACAAGACATTCTCTTAGTTAAGACATCATGGAACTCTATTAAATTTTGAATTTCTTCTTTCTTCTGAAATTTCCAATTGCAACATCGTTGAAGGCCATAGTTTCTTACTCTCATTGGATTTTCAATCAAAATAATCTGAAAGTGAGCAAGAGAACTTTGAGGTTGATCTTTTATTTCTACCATGGGAAACCACTTAATGGACTTGGGAAAGGTTGCTCCTTCCCTTGCTTGAATTTCGGCCCTACGAGGACACTTAGAAGTTCACCTATGATTAATCTTAAAGGACTCAAAGAATTAGAACTTAGTGAAACCTATCCTTAATCCTTATTTTAGTTATACATTTTTTTCTTTTGAAATTTGTAAGTTTTTCCCATAAGTATAAAATTCTTTCCTATTACAACACTCCTTTTGGGAGGCATGCCGAATTGCACAATGATACAACTAGGAGCAATAAAAAATGTGTTAAAGGGACTTAGGGAACTGAAACCTAATCTACAACAACTCAATGTACATAAGCACTTAGAGGAATTTAAAATCCTAAACTAATATGTACAAGGGTGAGAATTCTCCTTTTTTAGTAGAAAGTTTTAAGATAGATTCCATTAACGAGAATCACAAGATGCTCTCCATCCAAAGTAGACAGTTAGAAGGAATTGTTACTCTTACATCCTGTGACCATGTAGGGGACACTCCAAATGGCATCAAACTTGGAATTTTTGTCTGGTTTTTCCCGATATGCATCCTATTTCAGAACTAGGTCCCCCTCCTAGAAGGTTTTTTTTTGATTTCTTGTCGAATGACCTCTTGACCAAGGTCGATATATTTCTTGATAATTTGCATTGCATGCTCTCTTGTTTCCTCCAATTCCATCAGCTCCACATACCTATCTTCCATAGGTTCAAACTCTGACAACTCTAGTTGTTTCATGAGCTCCAATGCTAGCAACTCAAGTGATATGGGTAGGATTGCTTCTTTCTTGTAGACCAATTTATATGGAGAGTTACTTGTTGACGTCTTAGGTGTTATCCTATCAACCCACAAGGCTGATTTGAGCTTAGTATGCCACTTCCTCTGATTTTCATCCATAGTTCTCCTAATGATCTTTAGTAAATTCTTATTCATGGACTCTGCTTGTCTATTACCCTAGGGGTAATAGTTTGATGAGGTGCTCAAATAAATTTCATTCCTAACAACCCATTATGTGATATTTGTGCCGAGGAACTCTAGAGAATTTTTACGATATGATAGTGGCTAGTAAACCGAACCTTGTCAATATCCCCTCATAAAATTCTACTATGCTAGACTCATTTGCTTCTTTGAGTGCTACCACTTCGGTCCACTTGGTGAAATAGTCTGTAGCTGTTAGAATCACTTGTGACCTTGGCTTGAATTTGGATTAATGACCCAAATTAATTCCAATCTGCATTTCATAAATGGTTGGTCAACCGAAATAGGATCAATGAAAGTGTTGTTAGCCTCTCTTTTCTTGTGAAGAATGCAAAATTTTTTACGCTTCTTGATCCAAGTGTAGATCCTTTGAACACCGTGTGGGCTAATAATAACTTGCTTTCATTATTTTGAGATTTGTTACCCGAAGAGCAAAGTGATCTTCGACCTCTCCATCGTGAAACTCATGTAGCACCTTTTCAATTTGACTTGTTCCAATGCACCTCAATAGGACTCCATTGATGTCCTTCTTGAAGAAAATAATGTTAATAAGAACATATTGAATGGCTTGAAGTTGGAAATATATCCTCTTTGCTTTTCTCATTTCTTGAGGGCATTGATTTGTTTATAGGAAATGTATCATGTCCTGAGTCTAACAAGGAGTAGGCACACTATTATCTGCTTGCTCGTAATTATCCTATAGTACCAAAATAGCTTCTTTTTCTTGATCACTTGCTTCAACATGTTGACTTGAGGCTAGCTGCTCACACATTCCCTTTCCATGGACCAATTTAGTTACTTTAATTTCTATGTCGTATTCCATAACACGAGTGATCCATCTTGCACGTTTCTCGTTCAAATCCTTGTTCAAAAGTAAATCTTAAACTCCTACATGGGATATTAGTAGTTGAATCTTGTTTTTGAAACTAGGTGCTTGAACTTATTTAAACTCATGATAACCATGAGGATATGCTTCTCAATGAAGGAGTACCTCACTTCATAGTCCTCCAAGATTTGATTGAAGAAGGAAATTGGTTGCTCGGATCCCTCTTTATTCTACTACACTAGGATTGTGGAAATTGTATCTGAACCACTGAAGGCATAGAGCATGAAATATTTGGAAAAGTCTAGATTGATGAGAGTTGGAGCTTGAGATATTACATTTTTGATAGCTTCAAAACTTGTTTTTCCCTCCGTTGTCCACTTAAATTCCATGCTCTTTTTCAACATCAAGCATTATTGGCTTGACAAGAGTGGAAAAATCTGGCACAAACTTGTGGACAAAGTTGATTCTCCCTAAGAATCTCTAGAGAGCCTTCTTATGACTTGGTAATGGCAATGCTTGAATTGCTTCAAATATTTTCGATCAATTGTCAATCCCTCCTTAGACACAATGTGACCTAGGAGCTTGCCTTCATGAGCTAGGAATATACATTTTTTCAGGTTTAGGGACACTCCAAATCTCCTACATCTTTGGAACACTTGCCTAAGGTGAAAGAGATGACTTTATGCATTCTTAGAAAACAAAGTGATGTCATCTAAATACACCATAACTATCTTATTTATCAACCCATTGAATTTCATTCCATTGCTCGTTGAAATTTTGTTTCAATGTTTTGGCATTTTACTGTAGGCATAGGTGCCCCATTTAGTGGTGAAAGTCATCTTAAATTGGTATTCTCCTTTCACCATTATCTGATTGTATCCTAATTATCCATCTAGGAGAGAGAATATTTCTGAAATGGATACTACCTGAAAGATTTTTTCCATTGAATTAAATGGATAGTGGTCCTTGAGAGATGCCATGTTTAAGTCCCGAAAGTCCACACACAACCTGATTTCTCCATTTATCTTCTGAATGGTACCAGGTTTGCAACCCAACTTGAGTGCTTGAATGGAAATATAATGCTTACCTCTATCAATTTATTTAGCTCTTTCTTCATGAGAGGCTCGATGTGGGGGTTGACTAGTTTTTATTTCTACCTGATAGGCTTAACTTCTGGATCTAGTTCAATTGTATGTTGTGCCAAATTTGGATTAAAACCTTTCAAGTCTTCATAGCTCCAGAAAAGACATCTGGGAACTCTTTAAAAGTTGTATGAAATCATATTTTTCCTGTTGAGTACTCACTTTGCCGATTTAGAGTACCTTACCTCCTCCAACCAAATGGACTCGAATCCTCCCCTTTGACCGGATTTTTATTTTTATTTTTTGAATTTATCATTGGGATTAAAAATTGATTCTAATGTCACTAAACCTTTTGGAATCTTATTTGTTCGTAGCTTGCACTACTTGATCCCGTATTGCTTTGTTATAATTTATCCCGATTTCTAGTAAGAACTCGGACTCTTCTTGTAAGAAATTGATGATCTATTGATCATTCTTGAACACTTTCTAGCTTATGTTGTTATTATCTGGAACTGCTTTTCCTCACATACCTTTATATGGGGCTAAGTTTATCCTTTTTGATACTACCAACCACATCAAATGTTTACCCAATTTCTGAAAGTTTGTTCACATCTTCATTCTTCTTCCTTGATATAGACTCGATGTTAAAAGCTTCAAATTCCTCCATGAGGTCCCATACCCTATTTTTCTAACTCCTTAGGAGATCATTCCTAGTGGCATTCAATCCTCGATTTGATTAACAATTATTTCACTATCCCCAAACACCTGCAAGTTCTTTATACCTCTTTTCCTAGCCCAATGAAGTCCATGGATTAGAGCTTTGTATTCAGTTGTGTTGTTTGAGAAAGTAAACTAAAATTGGAAGGTTGAATAGTACTTGACGTTATGCGGTGAAACCAACATCATACCTCCTCTAGCACCTTGTCTACTTTTTTAACCATCAAAAAATAGTTGTCATACTTCATTGTCGTATTTACTTTCTAGCTTGGTGAGGCTGGGGATGGGTGGATTCTCTTCATGCAAGCAATATATGCCCAATTCAGCTTCTTCCATTTCTTTGTATAGATCAAAAGCATGTATTTTGTTTTCCCATTCATCCAACGTAAAATTTGGAATGCCTTCATCTTTAGTCCATGTTTCTATATTGATTGAACAATCCTCTTGGTCAAAAGTGAGCAATTTACATTAATTGGACTTGGTACATGGGGTTCAATGTGAAATTTTGTAATTGGTTTTGACCTGATTGTGGACTTAGCTACATATCTCGTTACAGAGAGCATATGTGACCATTCGGTAGATAGGTATCCACTAATCTTAGCAGTGAAGCCCCTTGACAAACATAATGCAAAGATGGGTGGCAAGTCAATTACAGAACACATCTTGCAAAACTATGACATTTGGGAAAGCATGTAGTGTAATACTTAACCCTTTAATAATCCCAACTGTTCCCACTGTTGTCTCATCTAGTTGTACCACTCCTTTAGAGACCAATTCATATTTTAGGCCCAATTGATCTGCTATTTGTTTTTGCATCACTAAGTTGTTTTCCCTGGAATCAATCATGCAATTATGCACTAAGTGATTCCCAATAATCAATGACACGTAGAATGGTGGAGGTTTCAAAAAAAATCTTGGTTGACCCCTTCTTGTTGCCTTTGCATTAGTGAGAACCTTTTCTTGATTTATGGATGATCCATTTGAGGCGTACCAATTGGCCATTTCTTTTTGCAACAAATCTCATTGCCACGGATTATCAATGACTCCTAGATGGAAATACTTACACAAGTCTTCTTCATTTGGTCAATAATGTTGAAAGGGGATGGATTATCCTTTTTTGCCCCTTACTTGGCACAATCTTTTTAGTATCTTGAATGGGCAAATGTGTTATTGAAATAGGTGCCTTGGGTTGACTTTACGGGTTTGGGGCTGCTCTTGTATTGCTAACTCCTTGTGGGGTGAGAGTAGGTTGAGAAACAATCATGCTAGATGGCTGCCCTTCTTCTATGTTCCTCTTCTTCATTCGTGTATTGGCAGCTACACCCTGGAAGAAGGTTGATTAACCCCGAAAAATTCCTTTATTTTCCAACCCGACCAACATAGTTTCAGTTTGAGGATCCTCTTGTTAAGTTGTTTGTTTGTTATTTTCCTCTTGGATGGTTCTTGGGACACACTAATAGTCTATACCATCAAAGTCTGATTTAGTTCACCATTGAAACATGTTGCTTGGTTGTGAGGTAGATTACATGGAAAGCAACATTAATATTCTTGTGCAATATTGTTTTGAGTTAGAACCAAGGCCTTGGATGTTGAAACTATATTTGGATTATATAGTTGAAATGGCTTGGTAGCTTAAGGTTTCCCTTAGTTTGGATTTTGATTTACAACTTTGAGTCGAAGGTCCTTTGACTAAAAAGGAGGTGTTGAGCTTAAGGCTGATACATCCTAGAACTTTGAGCTTGTTGCCTCTTAATAGTCATTAGCTCATTCCCTAGGTTTTGCAGTTGTTTCATGACCTCCTGAAGTTCTTTAGAAGTACTTAAAGAAGTAGAAGCCTCATTATTTCTCTAATTCCTAGGGGCTGGAATGGGATTCAACTCAGTGTTTGACTAGTTGTGGGAGTTCCCATTTCTAGATATAGAGGCATAGGTGGCCTAGGTGCTAACTTTCTGCTTGAATCAAACAATTCTCCACCCTGATGGCTATGTTGTAGGCTCTTGACAACGTTGTTCCCCCATTGATTATCATCATAACTATGTATGAATTTAGAGACTTCAACAAGTAGAGGAATGCACCTTGTGTAGCTAGTCTTATGACCATTGGGATTCTGTCCCATATCTTTTGGAATCAAAAATTAAAATCCTCTATCTGCTCATTGGAGCTCTCTTGATTGTTATCAATTGTTCTAATAAAGATAGATTATTTACCCTTTCTCTAAACTGATCACAGAGGGTTGTGCACAACTGGTTCTAATTTTAAATTGACCTTGTTATTAGGCTCCTAAACCATTGCAAAGCCTTACCCTTGAAAGAGGAAGCTAACAACTTGACTATAACATCCATTTCATTAATTTCATGGATTACACATACATTTGCAATGTCTTGGATATGGTCAATAGGAGTTGTATGGTTTTCTCCAATGAAGTAGGAAATCTTTTTAATGTTGTAATTAGGATAGGATTTTGAGCATTTAGGGCAATTGGAATATTTTTCATGAAGTTGACAAAGCGATTTAGTGGCGCTTGATGACCCATTATGATTGGTCTGAGGACCCTAGTTTACTGAATGAAGGGTCTACCAGGTGGAGGTGTAGATAATGTCATGTTAGGTGGAGATGGTGATCTTCTTCCTCGTCTTGGAGATAATTACAGGTACACAACTATTCCTTCTTCTCTTATTTCAGACCTAGTTCAAATTCTTCTCATGTACTTGAGCAACTTGCGTTGCTACGCCACTAAGTTCTAACTCTTGGAGCCACCAGATGTGTTGGGAAATGAGCCTCAAAAGGCTATGGTTTTACCAAGACACGCATTGATCTTAATAAAATGGAGAAAAAATATTTAAAGGGCCTGAATGCTAATTTTTGGGAGTCAAACCTTGTCTTACATCTGTTAGTCTCTGCAAAATTTGAAATACAAAGATCCTCGAAACTTGAAAGTTAAAAAACAATGCACGAAATGTGAACCTCTCAATATCTCAAACCCGAAAACCTAAAAGTCGATAATGTAAACGCGTTTTGAAACTCTAAAAATAGAGAACCTCATAAATCTGAAATGTTCAAATTCTAAAATTTCAAAAACCCAAAAATGTATGAAATCTCAAAACCTGAAATCCCAAAGTGTAAAAAACCCAAAATCGAAAATTTAGAAATCGAGAGAATACCCTTTTGAAGTTTATCCCCCGATCTATCTATTGGTGAAATTTGGACTTGTTTTGCTCATGAAAACCCTCTGAAAATTGATTCCGAACACTAACCTTGCGGTGAAAGGTCTAAAATTGGAAATATGTAATTTTTTAAGTCTTGAACTTCTTGAAAAGTCCTTCAAATCTTGTGGAAATGACTCCTTGTCCCACCGGGCATTCCAAAATTGTTTATGCAGAATCACAATACCCCCAATGGTCTGTTGTTGATGGGGCATTCGGTGTGATTACACAACATAGAGTTATTCCCAAAGTGTGGGACTTTGCAAATGGTAAAGATCTCCAGAGAAAGGTCAAATTCCTATTCCTAAAACTTGACACCACATGCCCAAATTGCAAACAAATTAATCTAATCCTACTCTAGTGTTCTCCAAGGAGATAGGGATAGAAGGATGCATGAAAAGTAAATCTATTCTAACTGGAGGTGATGCACCAATAAGGAATGTTGAATATCTTGCACTTGCATGGGAATGAAACAAGAAAATTTGAAGAGGGTAATTCAACACCTATTGCAAACCCAATCACCAATAAACACAATCCATTGAGATCTTGCAATAACAATTAAACAATGCACAATAACCTTAACTATAATGAGAGATCAGATAAGACACAATAAACACAAAAGATGGTTGAGAATCATCCACAGATCTATTTTATTTCTCCAAAATTTGATACAATGCATTATATGAGGGCCAAAGGCACAAAAATTGCAAAGACAATATTAAGTGGGAGGCTTAAACTCTAGATTTCTCATAGACAAGAAAGAAGGGAGGGGCAAAGGTAAAATATCCAAGATTTTTACTAAGCCCCCTTACAATTTATAGAAGAAGATTAGCAAAAAGAGAGAGAAAAGATAGTTAAAATGATCCAAAACCCATCAAAAATCATCATTATCCTCTTGCAATGGTGGGAAAAACCTGCAAAAATTCATCTCCTTGTACCCTACCTTGTGTTTGAAGAAATGGGTTCATGATGCAACTAGATATAACTTTATCCCTACAACTTCATCATGGTTTCTCACCCACCAAACTCATTAAATGTTCCACTCGATTATCCCATGCTAAAGAGCTCGAAATTAGCTTTCCATCAACTGTAATTTTGTAAAAAAATGGTGGTGTGCAAGAGAAGTTATCATCATTTTTCATCAATTTCTTGACTAGTTTCAATCCCCACCTACCCTCTTGGTCTTTGGATTTTGAAGTGTCCATCGAATTCTTCACTAAAACCCCTTTCCAACAAGTGCAATTTTGCTAAAAATGGCCAAAAATTGCAAAATTTATTCAATTTTGAATGAAGGGCACCATTTTGTGTTTTCTCCTACCATTGAGCCCCATTCTTCACCTATCTTTGGGCCCTTTCATCAATGTAACTCACTTCACACACCACCGAGTTGGTTCTAGCTCAACATGCATTTTCCTCCAACACATCCCCACCTACCGTCCTAACATGTCACCCAATGTAGCTTGGCAACCAATATGCCAACTCGGTGGGTTGTTTGAAATCACTTGGGTGGTAGATTTGTTGTTTCAGACTTTCGAGCCTTACCTTTTTGGATGTTGGGAACTTATACCTCCAAACAAACCTTCTCCCCGAACTCCAAAATCCTCTACCTCCAAACCCGGAAGTCACCCACTTTTTAAGTCCAAAAATTTTAGACTTCGAGCCTTCGTCCTTTGGACCTTTCCAACTCGGTGTTTCGAATTTTTGGTCGTTGAGCTCAAATTATTTCCTAAGACCTCTCGAAACAACAAACCCCTCGAAGCCCAAAATTTCAGACTTCGTGTCCTTCATCCTCTGGACTAGCTCAAACTCCCGATCCTTCTCCTCGAGTTCTTGGCCGAATCGGCCCTCTACCGACCTCCATCTCTCGTGACTTGCTCACTTTGTCCAGCTATTTGCCACGCACCCTCGATCAAATCTCTTAATCACACCTCGCCAATGACTTCAATGCCTCACCGTGGCAAGATAAGGTCAAGTGAGCTTCCTTGAATGCATGCTTGGCTCACCTCATACTACCGAAGCCTTCGTGCCACCATTTTGACAAAGTGAGTCGTCCCCACCGCTCCATGTAAGCTTCGTCGATGTGCTCCTAGCTCCGACCTGAAACCCACTGCGTGCCCTTAGCTTGTGGATCAAGCATCTAACACACATGGGTCGAGTCTCTTTTTCTTGTGAATCAACTCGGTCGATTCTCGAGCTCTTCATCCACTCCAATGGCTTAACATGACTAGTCATCCTCCCGCATGCACTTTGCTCAAGCCTAGGCTCAACTCGATCCTTATGTTGTCGAGCTCGGGAATGAGCTCCCTCTTGAAATCCTCACCCATCAAATAGGTGAGCTTGGCCATTACATGTTCAACCCATCCACCTACGAACCCCCAACCGTAAGCTCTCATGGTCGACTTAGCTCGCTTTGAACCTGTTGTAACTCGACTCGGCGAGCCATTTGTAGCTCACCTCCACTATACAAAATTACAACTCATCAAGTAGCTCGCCAAGCTACTCGGTAGGCTTTCCAACTCGATCCCTAAAATAGGGCCCCTTTTGTAATTTTTAACCCCGGACCTTATCCTTTGGAGTTTTTTCAAATTTTTGTATCGAAGGCCCGATGGAGACCGAATGCGGGGATTTTGTTTTAGAATCGTCACCTTTTCCATTAAATTTTTCTTGCTTTGGCTAGGTGTGGACCACGGGGCCCGCATATCATCATTTTTTAAAGTGATCTTAAGGGTCAAAACCTTGAAGAGGAAAAAAATCCTCAATTATGACTTTCACTCTGAATTTCCTAAATGAGTTCTCGAAGCCCCGAAACTTTCTGCAACCAAATTTTATCCTTATGGGCTATGTCCAATGTCTAGTTCTTTCTAGGTCCTTGTCCAATTTGGCCCGACGGTGAAATTGGATAGGAAAATATTTTTTTGGCAATCTCGCACCAAGAGCGATTTTTTGGGCGATCTCGCGTTAAGAGTGAGTTTTTGGGCAATATCACGCCAAAGAGAATAATGTTAAGAAGAGAGGTTGATTTTTATCTCCATCCATGATGCTTCTTAAATAGGTGCCACTTCGGATGGAACGTTTCGATTTGTAACCAATTGTAATCAATTTTGTAACTCGGAGACAAGTGTTTGATACTATAGAACTGTATTGTAAACTACTGGAAATCAGATTGTCTTGAAACTCTGTCTACTTTTTCCCCCAAGACACAAGTGTGCATTTTTACTATCTTTGTTGGGCACTAGTGTCAAGATTGCATTTTTGGTCCAAGTCATATTCTAGACCAATCTATGACGGTGTAATCTGGCCAATTTTGTATTGTATTGTTCTGTTCGGAGCTTTGAGCTACTTAGAAGGGTGATGTTTTCACCCAATAGATGCCCCCTCATTTGGGCTACATACGAAAAATGTAGGAGAAGGCATCCCAAATGAGAGGACCTGAAACCGATATACATATCATGTATTGGATACCTACATTGGGTAGGGGATATGCATGGTAGAAACCAAGGCACATGCAAACAATGTAAGCTAAAAAAAAGTGTTATTATAAAAAGAGCAAGCATGTAAGAGAATACAATGTAACAAACATTTATGAAGACAAGAGGTACCAAGAAAAGTGGGTTGCATACATGAGACATCGCTCACAAAATCACAAGAATACCGGGATTGAAGTGGCCATAGGTAAATAATGATCAAGTATTACATAGGGCATAGCCCACAAACAATAACAAACAATAGTAAACAAGCGATGTCGAGATAACCATGGTTGTATAGAATCCTATAAGACAAATGTTAAACATGAAGCACCCATATGCATATTAGAAAGATAGATAATATGTCACAACATGTATATATCAAGTGAAAAGTAAGTGATAGTGACAAAAGTAGTAAGTATTGTAACAATAGGACCTGTGATGTGTGGAGTATGAGAGTAATAAAGGTAGGCATACAAAGGAGCCTCAGGTGGACCGGTAAAGAGAAGTGTCAAGCATCTGGAATAGTGTAAAAATCTATAAAGTCATGCATTCACATCAAGATACCAAGTGAACATGCATGTGTGTATAGGAAAAGATAATAACATACTAAGTATCCAATGAGCATAGGAAACAAAGTGTAACATGTAAATAATATAAGATAACATGAGTAAATGCAACCAAGATATGCAGATGCTATGTGAAAATGATGGCATGTTGTGATGTGCAAGATGTGTAGATGGTAGAACCCACGTCGCCCCCAACAGATGTTTGTAAGATGAGGTTCATTTAGAATTTCTCCCTCAATAGTCAAGTATGAACCATAGAACAAGAGTGTGACATAAGGTAATCGGTGTAG
Organism: Taxus wallichiana var. yunnanensis; assembly: GCA_018340775.1. Lineage (NCBI taxonomy): Eukaryota > Viridiplantae > Streptophyta > Pinopsida > Cupressales > Taxaceae > Taxus > Taxus wallichiana. Next base: position 512,572,197 of record CM031239.1, on the reverse strand, counting down.
TGTATGTGATAGATGCTAGGAAAGATCGATCGCGAAGTATAAAAGCATGAAGTGTATAAAATAAGCTAAGAGTAGAAGATAGAGACAAATAGTGATGGAGGGTGGGGGGAAGTGCGATGCCCCCAAGTGTGTATATCAGAGCTACTAGAAACTAGATGTGTTCAATGTGAGAAAGAATAGCCAAATTATGTATAGTGAGCAAAAGGATGTGTACCATAAATGTAAAGTAAAGCATGTCCATCGTGAATAAGCATCGGGAAAAGCATGTATGGAGTGGCATAGGATCACAAAGGGAAGCCATAAGCATAGATAGATGTAGCAAGGTGTGTGTTATCCATATTTCACCCCGTGCAAATATTGGATCAACCACAACTCCGCCCGAGGAAAAAGTCAGCATTTGGGCCCGAGTCAAAGCCAAAGCGGGGAATCGGAGGAAAGGGAAAAAGATAAATTGCAGACCTATGGGCCCAATTTTTGTTCCAATATAGTTGTCATGTGTCCCATATCAAAAGGGGACCCATTTTTCAAGTTGTTTTCTCACCATCCCAGTGTCACGGACCCAATACAAACTTCAAAGTGGCATATCTTTCGACTCAGGGATTGAAATATTGCAAATCTATTACCGTTGGAAATATCTCGGCCTCACCCATGCCATGGAGGTCTGAAACTTTAATTTTGAGGAAGTTAGGTGAAGAAAAATGGAGGAAACATCTTCAAGATTTCAATACAGGATCTTCTTGCCTCATTAACCAAATCAGATTTGATCTATTTCTCCGTTTCCTCTTCCTTCAAGGTTCCAACCAAGGATTGATGCAATAAAGATGGATTTGGGGAGAGATTTCATCAGAGGCATTAACAGCTGGTGGTTGAGCTTCAACCTGTTTTTCCCGCTTCTCTCTCTCTTCTTCTTTCAGGTTGAATCTATAAATACGGGGGCAGGATTCATTGTAAAGGGTTGGACATTCTTTGTTTTGCAGGCTCCCTTCTCCTCTTAGCAAAGGGATTTGTGGGGTTCAGGCCTTCCATCAAAAATTGCATTACGTTTCTACCTCTTGGCTACTTTGTAATGGACTGTATCAATCTACGGAGCAATAAAACACGTCTGTGATCGATTTTAGATCCTTTCTTGTCTCTTTTGCTTTCATCTAGTCTCCCATTATATATCTGCTATCTTGTGCTTGTTTATTGTATGCATTTTGTTGGTTTGTGTCTATTAGCAAAATAAGTGTTCATCATTCCTTTGGTGCATCACCTCATAGTTTAGATTTGTTTTAATTTTTATATTCCTTCTATCCCTGTCTCCTTGGTAAAGTTTAGATTAGGATTAAGAACAGATGCTCTGCAAGTTTCTACGTAGGCACCTAAAAAGGGGAATAACCAACCTTCAACTGGAGAGCTTTCTCACGTTGCAAGGTCCCACACCTTGGGGAAAGTTCAATGTTATGCAATCACACCAAATGACTCTGCCTTAGAAAATCAAACCTATAGAACTCATTTGGGGGTGCTGTGATTTTGCGTTAATAGTTTTGGCATGCCTAGTGGGACTAAGAAGTCTCCATATTATTACAGTAGGGATTGATGTACACTTGTTGTGATTCTCCCTTTTAAGAAGCTTTAAAATTGTACATTTGGTGAATCTAAAAGAAACAAATCTACTCGGTTCCAACAGCCCAAGCTTGGGAGATTCATGTAAAAACCCATTCTAGAGCAAGGAAAGAAGGTATATTTGAATATTTGCGTGTATCCCTAGGTAGAGAAAGGAGAGGAAGAAGAGTTCAGAGGTCTCCATCTCCACCAAGCAAAACCTTTTCAACACCTCCACCTGTAAGGCCTTTCTTTTAGTCTGCGAAGATTCTTAGGCCAATAAGAATGGCACAACCAAATCCATATGTAATATTCACCGATAGTAGTCCACTCACCTTAAATGCACAAAACCCAGTTCTGATTGCAGCATTAAAGAGCATCCCACATTTCACTGGGAAAATCAAACTTCTCCTAGTGACCATGTCCAAGATATTGCAAATGTCTTTACAATCCATGAGATCCATGAGATGGACATTGCAGTTAAGCTTCTCACCTCTTCATTCAAAGGGAAATATTCACAATGGTTCAGGATTCTTGAAGCGGGCTCTATCCAGAACTGGAACCAGTAATGCACGGCTCTTCACAATCAATTTGGGGAAAAAGGTGATAACTTGTCTTTGTTGGAGCAACTAACAACAATCAAGAGAGCCCCGAACGAGCAGCTGACAGACTTCAACCTCATATTCTAGTGGACCTAGGATAGGATTCCAACAACAGTAAAGCCCACTAATGAAGGTGCCTTCTTATACTTTCTTAGGGCTTTAAATTCTGATATTTCTCTGATGATTCAGTCAATGGGGGCACTACATTACTTGCATCCTATAGCCTCTCCATAGGGGCTAAGAACCATTTGATTCAAGCTAGAAAAATCATTCCTAGGCCATCCATGCCTTTGTACCTGAGTTAGGAAGCCCAGATACTAGCCAAGCACCTACATTAGCTCCTATACCCACCCCTAGGAGTCAAAGCTTAGCTGAAGCTTCCACTTCATCATCTAATACCTCTAAAGAGCTTCAGGAAGTGATGAAGCAACTTCAAAACTTTGGGAATGAGCTAGTGACCATCAAAAGACAACAAGCTCAGAGTTCCAGGCCATACTAGCCCCAGGCTCAATATCAAGCTAGACCCCAAAGATCGTGAGAATAGGCCACCACCTCGGAGCCGTAAACTAGAGCCAAAACCAAGACAACCCCAAGTTGTTATACCTTTTAGGTCATATGATCCTAACACAGCTTCAACATCAAGAGCATTGGTCCCAACATAAAACAATATGGCACATGAATATGATTGGTGTTTTCCATGTGATTAGCCACATAACCAATCAACGTGCTTTAATGGTGCTCTAAATCAGGCCTTGATGGTGCAAACCAGTATGGTGCCACAAGAACCTAGCCAAGAGGAAGGTCAGCAACAAGGATCTCAACAAGGTGGCCCTCCAAACGAGACTATGCTTGTCAATTGGTAGGTCAATACTACGTGGGATGAATCGGCCCCTCCTCAAAGTGTAGTTGTTAATACACGGTCCAAAAGGAGAAGTATTGGAGAGGGCCGGCCACTAAATTTAGGTGACCCTCAACCTTCCATTGCTCCACAAATTTCTGGCACTCTAATTACAACTCCCAACATGATGAACCAATCCAGACCACCTTCCAAACCCAGTCAAGCACCGGTTGTAACAACCCATGTACAAGAAAAAAATGTGTCTAGGAAGGGGCAGCAAAAAGATAGCTCATTCAATATTATTGAGAAGATGAAAAGGACAAGTGTGAACATTTCACTATGGGAGTCACTGGCCATTCCAAGGCAGAGGGATCTGTTGTAGACTGCCATGTAGAATTGGTCAAGTTCAAATCAACCCCCTAACCAACAAGAAAGAGTGCTTGCCAATGCAGTTCAGCCTGGGAGGAACCATGGAGAACAACAAGGTAAAAACCTGAGACCTCCTCCCTTCTATGTCTCACTGATTATTGGAGACAAATTAGTGCATAATTGTATGATTGATTCTGGGGCCAGTAGTTCTGTGATGCCCAAACAAATAGCTGATCAGTTGGGTCTCCAATATGAGGTCATCTCTAGAGGAGTAGTCTAATTAGATGGGATAGTAATGATCACTGTGGGAATTATCAAGGATCTGAGTCTCACTCTACACGCTTGCCCTAATGTGATTGTTTTGCAAAACATGTCAATCATAGACTTGCCACCACATTTTTCTTTGTGTCTATCCAGGGACTTCACTACCACAATTGGAGGCTACCTATCTACCGATTGGTCACATATGCTCCTTAGGACAACGTATGGAATGAAGGCCACAATCAAATATGATCCTATTATTGATTATCATATTGAATCCTATGTGCCTAGCCCAATCAATGCCAACTCAGTTCGACTTTTTGATCAAGAAGAACTCCTAAACACTAATGAAATAGATACCAAGGTGAGATGTATCCCAAACTTGACCCTAGATGAGTGGGCCAACAAAAAACATGCTTTTGACCCCTATAAGGAGATGGAGGAATCTGAACTGGGTGTCTACTATCTACATGAAGAGAATTGTCTTCTTCCTAACCTAATCAAGCCAGAATACAAGTATGATAATGAGGTATGGCAATTGTTCTTTGATGGCTCAAGGAGTAGACAAGGAGCTAGAGGAGGAGCCATGATTGTGTCCCCTAGAGGTCTAAGATATTATTCAGCCTTCAGATTCTAGTTTGCTTGCTCAAATAATACTATTGAATAGGAGGCTTTAGTCAAAGGTCTTCATTGGGTAAGGAAGCTGGGAATCAAGAACTTGCAGGTATTCGGTGAAAGTGAACTCGGTTGTTGATCGGTCGAGAGGACTTAATGCTGTAAAAATGAACTACTCAAGAACTACAAGAGTAAGATATGGGATCTCGTGGAGGATTTTGAGGCCTTCAGTATTGTATCCATACCCAAGAAGGAGAATGAAGTTGTTGATAAACTTGCAGCAGTTAGAGCAATGTTTGATGTGGTTGGTAGCATCAAGAGGGGATGAGAACAACCGCATATCCATGTGGTTGTGAGGACAGTAGTGCTATATAATAATACATGCTGGCAGGGGTTTGAGAATGATCAACAGATCATTAACTTTCTACAAGAAGAAGCTAAATTCTCAGCTATAAACCATATCAGGATAGAATAGCAGTATGAGAATTAGATAGTACAGTTACATACAAAACAAGCTTCCCAAAGCCTTAGTGACACTGGAATATATTTTCAATCCTAATTATCAGTCCAGAAAGGAGAAGGATAACATACAGACCAAAGGAGAAGATTCAGAGTCAATCCCAGTTGGAGAAGACAAAACACTTCAAATTGGAAAAGCGGCCACCGATCAAGAAAGGTATGAATTCATACAACTTTGCCAAGAATTTCTTAATGTGTTTGCTTGGATTTATGAATACCTAAGAGGGTTCAATCCAAAGCTATCACAACACACAATCAAACTAGATCCAGCTACTCAGCCCATCAGTCAAAAGCAGAGACCAGTCAACCCTCATATTGAGCCTCTAATGAAGGAGCTGAACAAGCTGATAGAGGCAAGCATCATATTTCAAATTAAACACTCAACCTGGGTTGTAAATCTGGTCCTAGTCAGGAAGAAAAATGGAGAAATAAGGTTGTGTGTTGACTTCAGGGATTTGAACAGAGCCTCCCTCAAAGACCACTACTCACTCCCTTCAATGGAGCATATCTTGCAAGTAGTGTCTCGGTTAGAAAAGTTCTCCCTCCTAGATGGCTACTCGGGTATAACCGGATCATGGTGAAAGAAGATGATCAATTCAAAACATCTTTCACCGCCAAATGGGGCACCTATGCATACAAGAAAATTCCATTTGGATTATCCAACGCCAAAGACACTTTTCAAAGAGCAATGGATATAACATTCAAGGGGCTGATCAACAAAATAGTGTTAATCTATCTGGATGACATTACGCTTTTCCAAGAATGCAGCAGACCACCTTTCCCATATGAGGCAGGTGTTCCAATGATGTAGGAGTTTTGGGGTGTCACCAACCCCCAAAAATGCATATTCTTGCCCCATGAAATCTTCTAGGCCATATTGTATCAAAGGAAGGATTGGCAATTGACCGGAAAGAGTTTAAGAAATAAGAGCATTGTCATTGCCAAGTCACAAGAAGGATCTTCAAAGCTTCTTGGGAAAAATCAAGTTTGCTCATAGCTTTGCTCCAAACTTTGTTTCCTTTTTAAGTGAATAACATTGATGTTTGAAGAAGAGCTTAACATTGTGTGGACAAATGAAGGAAAAGAAAGTTTTGAGGCTATCAAAGAAGCCATATCACAAGCCCCAACTCTTGTGAACCCATATTTTTCCAAAGACTTCATATTGTATGCCTTTGGCGGCAGCAACACAATTTCTGCAATCTTGGTGTAGCAGAACAAAGAAAGTACAGAAAATAACCAATTACTTTCTTCAGCCAGAGTCTAGAAGATTATGAGGTGAGGTACTTCTTCATTGAGAAGAAGGTCATGGTGGTAATCAGAGGATTGAAGGAGTTTAAGAATTTGGTTTCAAATAATAAAATCTAATTATTGGTCTCCCATACGGGAGTTAAATAATTCCATCTCAGCAAGGACCTGAATGAAAAGTGCGCAGAATGGATAACTCGTGTCATGGAATATGACATTGAGATCAAGGTCACCAAGTTGGTCCGTGGGAAGGGGTTGTGTGAACTAGCCTTAGGTCAACAAGATGAAACAAATAGTGAGAAGGAGGATGTTCTTGTTCTACAAGATGATCAAGAAGAAGGGAGAGATGATGTACCTGCTCCTTGTTGGACCCAAGACATGGTGCACTTCCTTCGAATAGGCATGTGTCCTCATGGGATGAGTAAAGAAAAAAGAAGGCATTTCAGGCTATAGGCCATCCCATATGTTCTTATTGATGGTGTCTTGTTCAAGAGGGACATCAATGGCATTCTACTGAGATGCATTGAGACAGATCAGGTGGAGAGAGTGCTACAATAATTCCATGTTGAAGTAGCTGGAGGCCATTTTTCTCCAAGAGTGACAACACTCAAAATCATGAAAGCAGGATATTATTGGCCCAGAGTGTTTAGTGACTGCTACACATGGATCAAAAGGTGCAATAATTGTGCATTCTTCAAAGGCAAGGAAAGGCTAGCAGCACTTCCATTGCACCCAATCTCAGTTGACCAACCTTTCATGCAATGGGGATTGGACTTCATTAGAGTCATCAATCCAAACTCAAGCCAAGGTCACAAATGGATCTTGACAAAAGATTATTTCACCAAATGGACCGAGGCAGTGGCACTCAAGGAAGCAAATGAGTCTAGTATCCTATATTTCTATGAAGGGATAGTGACTAGATTTGGAGTGCCAGCCACCATCATATCAAACAATGCATTAGCATTCATAGGTTCCAAGATCACAGGATGGGATGTTAAGAATGGGACTTATTTGAGTACTTCATCAAATTATTACCCTTAAGGTAATGGCCAGGCTGAGTCCATAAAAAAAACTTGCTAAAAATCATCAGAAGTACTCTTGATGAGAATCAGAGGACCTGGCACACAAAGCTCAAAACAGCCTTATGGGTTGATAGAATAATGCCCAAGAGATCTACGGGCAGCTCTCCATTCAAGCTTGTCTATGGGAAAGAGGCAGTGTTACCTATATCACTTGAGTTGCCAGAATGGAGCTCATAAAGCAACTAGAGATGTCTAAATTTGGACCAATGGAGGCTAGGTATGCAGAGCTGATAGAATTAGAAGAAACCAGAGAGCATGCTCTCTAAGCAATAGAGAAGAATCAGGCTTCAATCAAGAAATGCTTTGACAAGAAGACAAAATCAAGGACCTTCCAGGAAGGAGACCTAGTTTTGAAATGGGATGCAGATCAAGCAAAACCAGAAAGCATTCTAAATTTGACACCATCTAGAGTGGCCCCTATATGATCACAAGATGTAAAAGTAGCAATGCTTTCCAATTGTCTACATTGGAGGGTGAAGAGTTGCAAATTCCAATAAATGGGATCTATCTTAAGCACTGCTACTAAAAGGGGAGTTCTCACCCTGTACATATTAGTTTAGTTTTCTCTTTCCTCTAAGTTCTTATGCACATTGTCTTGTTGTAGTGTAGATTGCTTTTCTCCTAAGTGCTTTGCACACTTTGCATGTTCCATTTGGAGCATGTATGATTTCAAATTTTGTATATAGTGTGGTGTTGTTTTATGGATTTTGTGCAGTCCATTCAGAGAGACAGATGAAGCCCTGGGTTAAAACAATTTTCTACTCTCAGAAACCTTCATTTCAAGATTTCTTATGAAAATTGGGAGTGCAAGCAGTCGGGCTCGTGAATCAAAGGAAAAATTAGTATTAGACCGTCTTTCTCAACTCCATGCCCAATGGATATGACAAGGAAATTGGTCTTTTCATCTAGCAGGTAGATACCCTTGTGAGTCGCCAAATTATTATCCATATTTCACCTCGTGCCAAATATAGGATCAACCACAACTCCACCGGAGGAAAAAGTCAGCATTTGGGCCCGAGTCAAAGCCAGGCGGGAAATTATAGGAAAGGGAAAAAGATAAATTGTGGACCCGTGGGCTTGATTTTTGTTCCAATCTGGATGCCACGTGTCCCATATCAAAAGGGGGCCCATTTTTCAAGTTGTTTTCCCACCCTCCTATACGGACTGATACAAACTTTGAAGGGGCATTTCTTTCGACTCAGGGCTTTAAATATTACAAATATGATTCCGTTGGAAAGATCTCGGCCTCACCCATGACATGGATGTCTGAAACTTTAATTTTGAGGAAGTTAGGTTAATAAAAATGGAGGAAACATCTTCAGGATTTTAATGTAGGATCTTCTTGCCTCAACAACTAGATCAGATTTGATCTGTTTCGTTGTTTCCTCTTCCTTCAAGGCACCAAACCAAGGATTGATGCAATAAAGATAGATTTGGGGAGAGATTTCATCAGAGGCATTAACAACGGTGGTTGAGCTTCAACCTGATTTTCCTGCTTCTCTCTCTTCTTCTTTCAGGTTGAATCTATAAATACGGGGCAAGATTCATTGTAAAGGGTTGGACATTCTTTGTTTTTCAGGCTCCCTTTTCCTCTTAGCAAAGAAAGGGATTTTTGGGGTTCGTGCCTTCTATCAAAAAATTGCATTATGTTTCGCCTCTTGCTACTTTGTAATGGACTATATCAATGTACGGAGCTATAAAAACGTCTCGTGATCGATTTTAGATCCTTTCTTGTCTCTTTTTCTTTCATCTGGTCTCCCATTATATATCTAGCTATTTGTGCTTGTTTATTGTATGCATATTTTTGGTTTGTGTCTATTATCAAAATAAGCTTTCATCATTCCTTTGGTGCATCACCTCGTAGTTTAGATTTTTTTAATTTATATATTCCTTTTATCCCTATCTCCTTGGTAAAGTTTAGATTAGGATTAAGAACAAATCCTCTCAGTGAGTTTCTACGTTACGCAACTGAGAGATTTCTCACTTTGCAAGGTCCCACACCTTGGGGAAAGTTCAATGTTACGCAATCACACCAAATGAATCTGCCTTAGAAAAGCAGACCTCTAGAACTCATTTGGGGGTGCTATGATTTTGCGTTAACAATGTGCTCATAGTATAGATAAGAGACATTTCTACTAGAAATATTTACTTAAAGTGTAAAGAAAATGTAAGGTATAATTGTGTCTCGTGAGTATGTTGGGTAGGCCACCGCTAATTAGAATATGTGACTATGGGGGTGGGGGAAGTTTGATGCCCCCAAGTGTGTGAGTGATGGAGATCTATAGGATAATGCAAGAGGGGCCATGCCATGGTGACATATGTTGAAATATGTCATAAGAAAATATATGGTCATCACAATGGTAGGTAAAAGCAAGGGCATGACTAGCATTAAATTCTTGATCTAACAGAGAGAAAACTAAGTAGGTGACATATCAGCTTATGTCGAGGGAATAGGATGTTCTTCCTTTGGTTGTTTGGCCTTAGGTGGGGCTTGTGGTGATTCTTACATTACTGAAGAAGGAACATGAGTGATTATTGTGTGATGCTTGCTAGACATAGAGGGATCAGATTTGGAAACTAGTTAGGGTTTGGTAATTGGAGATGAGCATGTAGTTGTGTAGCAAATGAAATAAAGCCTTGATGCTCAAGTTGTCTGATTTTTCATTCTAAAGCATAGAAATCATTGTCACGATGTCCATTAATTCTATGATAATTGTAAAATGAGTGACCTTTGTATTTTGTAAGCCGATAAGGAGGGTAGTAATGAGTAGGTGGTAAGGTGATTAACTAGTGATTGAGGATCTCAAAGAGAATATTATATTGTGTAGTCGTTCAATCAAACTTGAGAGGTGTTTGTTGTGGTAAGACCTTGACCTCACTTGTATGAGAACATGTAGTAGACATGGGATCAAGATGAGGTGTAGAAGAAGAACTAGCATGGGCATGAGAAGCATCCTTGAGATGTTGGATTTTAGTTGTGAGGGATGTAATCATGGTTTCCATAGCTTGAAATTTATCTTGAAAAAAATGTGTAAAGCTTGAATTGACTCAAAGATGGATTGATCGGGACCAATAGGGGTTGGAGATACGATTTCAATTGCACCGACTTGTGAAGGTGGCGTATCACGAGGGAAGTACATTGTGTTTAAGGCCTTTTTCAAAGAATCTTTACAAACCGGGTGTTTTTGAAATAACTAAGATAAGGAGAATTGAGGAACTTTAGAGGCCGTGATATGAAAGAAAAGGTAATTTTTGAAATAAGAGCCCTCAAAAAGTGACCCACATGATAGGACCAAGGATGAAACCCTAGGAATTTCTATGCATATCGATATATGATATGCAATAGATGGAAATATGAACCATGATGCAACTAGGGTTTTGGGTTAGGAAAAGAGATATCTGATAGAATAAGAAAAATAAGGATTCAAATGGTTGATCATGAGTGGAGTTCACCAAATTATTTAATATAAATTGAATTAAACCTTATTTCAAAGTAACTTATTATAAATAGTGATATCCAAGTGATAATATACATTAATAGATAAACAATATACATTTAAAGGTGTAAAACCCTAAGTAAATTAGAGAGGTAAATGGCTTAGTTGATTTTGTGAAACCCGGAAATTATCGGGGCTATGTATTCTGCTGCAATAAGTTAGAAGAAATGTCATAAAGGCTTGATGAAGAATTGGAAGTGTAGAAACATGAAGGATAAAAACCACAGGAGTATAGGACCACTCAAAACTAGCGTCGATCCGAGCACTAGTGTTTGCTTAGATGCCCGTGGATTTGAATTTTTCTCGGATCGGAAGTTCTTCACACCAATACTCATTTTGTCACTCGACTTCATTATTAGGGTTTTGATCACACTTGTAACCTACAAAATTGTTGGTGAGAAAAAATTTCAGGTGGACAAATTAGGTGTCTCCACCAACGTTCATGGGGCTACGCCCCTCTACATTGAATGGTATAACTCTCATTATTTAATGTAACTAATCATAATCCTATCTAAATGTTGTGTGTGGCAAAAATTAGTCGAGGATCACACATGAACACTCCATCAAATCAGTGCAAAGCACTTGTATGGGGTACAAGGGAGGAAATTACAATGATGAGGGGAAAGGAGAGAAATTATGAAAGGGAGATTACTATTGTGAGTAGGAAATTAGAGTCTCACACCCAGTAACCGGAGTAGTTCATCATTCAATATAGAGGAAACACAATGAAGCTAGCAGGATTGATGAATCAAAACACAAAGTCTTCATATTCACTTACCGAAGATACAAATCTCTTGTGTCACTATGCTTACAAAGTGTATAAAAGAGGGAAATAGAAGAACCATGAGATGCCTGTAACAACCATGCTTATTATGCCAATGATGAGAGGAAACCATGCATACAAAGTTGCACACATTCATACATCTTAGAAAGAAGAAACTATATTCCTTGATTGACATTTACACAAGTTGTACAAAGCAAGGGAAAAGAAGAAAACATGCAAAAGAAGTGTAGCTTTATTTCATGTATATGGATGACACAAATTCCAACAACATATTACAATCCACTATTGCTACAAAGTACATATTTTTCAGCATGCAATTTTTTAATGTAATTTTCAGATCCTTTGGAATGGAGAATCCATCCCAATTTATAACAATATGGATTGACCTCTCATCTCCCTCATATGACTCTTCATATTCCTATTCCACTTGTGACCTTTCATTTGCCTCTAGAAAAGACAAATTAAGTATTTCTCTTATAATTTTGAGAAAATACTTTTACAATTACAAAATATGTCACTTAAGTGAATAGGACAGAACATAATGATTACACCCAATGAAGAATTAGAAAGGAGAGAGAAATAAGAGGGAGAAAGAGAGGAGGGAAAAAGGAACGTCGGTGTAGATGATGTCATGTCACCTTTGCCTCATTTCCTAACTAATCAAGAAATGTCCCAAAGTGTGGTGAAATCTATATATATGACCTTTTATACCATGAGAAACCTCCTCCAAATGATGCACAAACACCTCAAACTGAGTTTTTAAAAACATTATTGAATGATCACCTCAATGACCACATGCATTTCTCACTGAGGTCCACTCCGAAGAAGCTTGAGGATGGAAACTAATCTCTGATGACTTCTGCTACATAGCCACATTGGTGTAATCATCGGAAGCTTTGATGGAGTGAAATTTGAACACTTTATCTCACCAATGATGATCATAATTCCTCCCTGGTACATGATGCATATACACCTCGGTCACGAAATGAGTGTTGAGAAACACTGTTTCAAGGCTTCCCAATGTGAGCTTGGGATGGACACAGCACTATTCACGATGATCCCCTTTGATACTTGATTGATGAACCAATTCAACTCATTGAGCTCTTTGTGACCAACTTATTTTGAATCAACCGGCTCTCCGAATGATGAAGATGGATCCACCTATTGCACATTGTGATGCCTTGCATTACTTCTGAGCACACTTGAATTCAGGACGATGCTTTAAGACCAATATGAAGTTAGCCATGCTCTGTTTGAGCCTTGGAATCATCTTAAAATCCCACGAGGATGAAAAAAGTAGCGATATATGTCGTTATGGAGGTAACAATAAGTTTTTGTGGATTTGGGGCGAAAAATCGCTATTTTTAGAAATTAGCACCCAAGGCGCAAATATTTCGAAAGAGTTGCTTTTTTGGTTTGTCGTCTTTACTTGAAAAGGTTTCCTTCATGTTTTGAATCTTCCATGGATGTTTGGGGTCATCTTGAATAACTTTGTATTTTTTTAAAGTTTCTTTTTTTCTTTTTCTTTTCTTTTTCGACCTATGTGCTCAAGTTTTCAATCTGAAAGATTTTCAGTGTTTGTTCTTTCGGAGGAGTTTTGTCGTTTTTGGAAACTTACTAAAAATGGTAAGTGCAAACTAGAAAAACTTTCTATTTTTAGAAGCTGAAAATCATCATTTTGGATCAAAATGGAAACTCTAGATTCTTTCTAGGTTTTTTATTTAGATGCTCTATATGAATTTTTCAGGTGAAACCGCTTCCTGGATTGACGACAAATGAAGGAAGAACACCCTAGGGCACAAAATTTCAAATGGATTCCATTAAAAATTAGGGATGCCATTAGAGCTTTGGATATTTTCAGATTCACGGTGATTATATGATGAATTTTTTCTCCAAGTTTCTCTGGGATTCGATCACCGACTCATTAGTTATGAGCAATTCTTTGTTTTTGTGCCCTAAGGTTTCTAACAACTCTTGATCATAGATTTTACTCAGAAGGGTGGATTTATTTCATATCAACAACATGTAATGGTCTAGGAATTTTTAGGGGATTCTAGAAATATTTTAGAAGCATCAACAATGGAGGAATGAAGAAATCCTAGCAGTTGGAGAAAAACTCCGTGTGTGTGCGTGCGAAGAAGAACTAAAACAACTAGTGGCGAATCAAGCGCTTAGAAATTTTTACATATTTTTGAGTTTTGGAATGGGTTACACTTTCTTTCACCTATTGCACAAAATATTTGGTGCATTTTATGCAAAAAAGTGTGCCCTAACCCTATTGGGCCACTTGGCGGAGCGTGATTGGCAGTTGGGGATGAGAGAGGGGGCTGAAATTTACGCTTTAAGCGGTTGTCGGGGGCACATGTGTGACCAAGAGACTACATGGGAGGGCTATGGAGTTTTTTACACCAATTTCACCAAGTATTTGGTTCACATGGGATACAAAAATGTTCCCTCACCCTGGCTTGACAAGTGGCGGCACGCGATTGCACGGAGTGGGGGCTGGGAAATGAAGCTTGGGGGCTTAACTTGCAAGACAAAGCTAAAACTTGGTTGTGTGGAGGGTCCAGGGGTCCAAATGAGGTAGGGGCACATTTTATTGCACCTATTTCACCAAATATTTGGTGCACTTGGTGCAAAAAAGTGCACCACTCTCCCATTGGTTGGATTTCCAACCCGAAAAATGGCTAATTGTTGGAGCTTGTGCATTGGAGAGTGATTTGTCGAGACCACATCCGGAGTTCCGGAGGAATTTTTATGCAATTGTGTATGATATTGACTGAAAACAGCCTTATGAATCTAATGGTTTAACTGTAAGACCTTTAGTCTTCCATTTACCTCTTGAGATTTAGGTTTTTATACTAGCTCCAAGGCTGTGTGTGAGGAAAATTGGATGGGGACATAGTGTGCCAAGGTGTTATGAAGAATATGATTCCACCATGTTTTATGTATTTGAATTAAATTTACATAGATATCTTGTTTGACCCTTAACTTCCTCCATAGCTTCCAGAATCACTTCCCAAAGCTCAGGGTTTGTTTTTGCATTGTGCATTGCTCAGGCCTCCAAGAATCACTTTCGTTGAACTTGCTCCAAAACTTGTGAAACCTTCCAAAACCATCCAAAAATTATTTTAAAATGTTTCTAGATCTATGATATTCCTCCATGATGGATTTTGGTCTTTTGTTCCGCTTCAAGGGGTGTGTGCCACCGAGAGAAGATCGGAAAGTGGTCTTTCCCAAGCTTGCCAAAAACTTGTTATGATGGATATTACCACGAAAACACTTGAAGTGACTCGGGTATCCCTAAATAACCTATGGGGACACATAATCATTGATTAGGGTGACATGAAGGAGGGCTTAGACTGTCCTTTACGTAAAATTTTTGAGTAGGGTGTGATTGTCATGCTTGAAAATTGGGAATTTTCCTATTGCACATTCGCATGACAACAAAAATAAAATGTCTACTGCACATTCCCACAAACCACATCAAATCTAATAAAAAAATACATAATTTGGATTTGTATTGACCACGACATTTACCCAAAGAGTGAACTTACGACCGAGTTCTCGCACTTCATCTCGGACTCCATGTAGTTCTTCATGTGTGCGTGTATAATAATGCCCTAGGTTGCCCTTGTGCAAGTTACACTATAATCATGGGCTAATCTAGATTGATTCAAGTATGCAAGATGTGTGTGATGAAATAGAATGAACTCCCCTCCTATGATGTGTATTGTCACACCCCGGCTTTTCTCTATATATATTATGTCACAAACAAGCTCGATATCGGGCAACTCGCGGACACGGGGACTAGTTTTGGTATGATGCCCAGTAAACACGGCAACGTATCGGCACTTGTCATCGTGTCCTATAAGTTGTTGGTTATTGTAATTCATTTTGTGTATCTTGAATGTTATGGATATCTCATTCTTGTTTTAGATGATGATGTGACTTGTCGTCATACTTTCACAAGTCTTAAGTTATAAATCATTTTTACGCTTTTGTCGTTATGGAAATATTTGACTATTGATTATTGATATTGTTAACAATGAACTTGTTTATGATTATGATAATGGATGATCATATATGTTTCTTTTCATGTCTGGGATTGATACTATTCAGGTTATCATTTACAACATTATACACCAACTATCATATATGATCATGTTGAACATAACTTGCTTACGATTCGTGTTTAGTGGTAGCATAAAGGAAGAGGTCGTAGACCTTGTATGTATCCTAGTCTAATTTAAAAACTTAAATCCCTTATAAATGCAGGGTAGGAAAAAATGGTAATTTTAATATGTGAAGGAACATAGTCATATTGGGGAAGGTTATAGCCATTGTCTTATTGATTCAAGCTTGATCAAATAAATAGTGAGGAATTGCATGCTATTATTATAAAGGGTTATAATTATATTCTTAGTGCAAATAACCATGGTCTTCAACCATGTTCTTAGATGAATACTTTTAAATATTTTTCCAAGAATGGTACTTGGTTGATTTCCAAACCAAGCTTTATATGTTTTTGAAATTCAAATTAAGCCTTGATTGGCTTAGGCTAACTCATTCAATGATAATCCTTTAATGGTTGATGAATCACCCTAGCAAGGATTGTTAATAAATTATATTATTTTTTATTGGCCATTGGATGACCATGTAGAAGCTAAGTTTGTAAGTGTGAATGATATTTGACTGCTCAATGGCTATCTACATACTAGTTTGAAAAGTGGTAATTGGTGGTTATTGGCTAAGATTTATTGGGATTGTTAAACTTGAACCGACAGTTGATAATCCAATTGTTTTGGAGGGAATCGGGGGCTTTGTACTCACATGAATTAAATACATTTTCTCCACTCCATGGACCTCGGTAGAATAAAGAAGCTTCTCAAGGAAGATATTGAATCGCTTAGGGGATTATTTTTTATTTTCATTGTTGTGTTATTCTCTCGCTCCTTTGGATCTCCGCATGTTGAAGTTGTAGTAATGGAATGTTTAGTTTGTGGACTAATATTTTTGTGAGGGAAACTCACCATTTCTTCATTCGGTATTTATTTTGGGATTATGAAATTATTGATGTTGAAATTTGGAGGTTATCGAAGAGTTTTGAGATCAAACCAGTTGGGGTTTGCTAGTTTTAAAGATTTGGGAACAAAACTGTGGAAGTCAAGAGGAAATCTTGGTGAAGGATTTTGTCTTCTATTACACGCATGAATTTTTTTTTCTTCCCATCTTCATAGTTTATTCTTTATAATATTTGTGTGATGTAAATCTATGTAATACTCATTTTCTTCCGCATGTTGAAGTTGTAGTAATGGAATGTTTAGTTTGTGGACTGATATTTTTGCGAGGGAAACTCACCATTTCTTCATTCGGTATTTATTCGGGATTATGAAATTATTGATGTTGAAATTTGGAGGTTATTGAAGAGTTTTGAGATCAAACCAGTTGGGGTTTGCTAGTTTTAAAGATTTGGGAACAGAATCGTGGAAGTCAAGAGGAAATCTTGGTGAAGGATTTTGTCTTCTATTACACGCATGAATTTTTTTTCTTCCGATCTTCATATTTTATTCTTTATAATATTTGTGTGATGTAAATCTATGTAATACTCATTTTTCTTTTATGAATTGGGTGTATCGTATGAAGAAATGGATATGGATTCTTTTAAATGGTTGATGATTATATATATATATATATTCGTCGTTGGTTGTTTGGTTGGAAACCCATTTCGGGTGTAGTGTAAATCTGTAGGTATAAAACTTTTTCTCAGTCTATGGTTTACTCTTCGAATGCCCAAGAAATTAAAATAGATATTAATATTATGTTACCTATCATGCGTGAGGTTTATGGATAATAATCTATTTCGGGTTATATATAGTTATTATCTTGGCGAGATAAAATCTTACCCTTATTATTTAACTCCTCTGGGTTATTCAACTTTTTGATAAATCATGTAGGTCAACTTAGTCGTACCTGGGTCATATGGAATTATACTTTTTAAAAACCCATATGGGTTATATGTTTTCATGTTAATATTTGTTAGGTAGACTCATACATAGTCGATCCTCCCAGTTTAAATTTCCCTTATTCGAGCACATGTGTGTAATCTTTGATGTTTTTATTAACAGGCGAAGCCCGAGTTGAGAACCTTTGGTTGTTTCATTTTTGGTAAATGAAATTGTGTAAATAAATTGTATACACTTTGGGTTGTGTAACGAGATGGGAGTTGTGCATGTAGGATGTAGTTTTATGAGTCTTGTTTGGCTTGATTATCATGGACAAAACCCTTGATTAAATCCTTACTGTATGGAATAAAATTGTTGATGAAAATTGTCTGTGAGGATTCATGTGGAGTTTTATTGTGAATTCGTGGATGAAAGAATGTGCATTCAAATTGGTCCAAGTGTTGACACAGTCCTTTGATAAAATTAAGGAAACTTTTAGTATGATTAAGAGAATTTAAGGTAATTCGGATTGGTTAAGGTTTTTAATATTTTTATTAATTTAATCGAATAGTTAATATTCCTTCTCTTCCTGAAGAGTAACTTTAACATTCCTATTTGTTGAAATCATTATCTTGCCATAGTATTCTTAGTCAAAGAAAAAAATTGATTACTTTCAATCTATTTACAGTTTAACTAATATTCGTTTTAGGGACTTAATGAGAAAAGGATATATTGTATCAAAAGTGTGACATTAACATTTTATTGTATAGCTTAATAGTGGTTGAGTGATGTAATTCAAGGTTAAATTATGAGGCTTGGAAACTTATTTGACTATTTATTAAATATTGTTATGATTTTGGTAAATGATGTCAAATTAATGTCTCATAGTATGAGTATTACTTACGTGGAAGTAATAACAATGTTTGGATTAGGAAATATTACATATGTCTCATTATTTAGTTATTAAATATTCGAGATCATGATATTGTTGTAATTTATTCATTTGAGCATTACAACGACATAAACTATAAAGATGTGGAGAACAATTTTTCATGCTATTTTGTTACAATTGACCACTTTTACTATTTGTATCTCTCCTACAAATGGCAGAAAATAAAATATTCCTTGGCGGATGTTTATAAAGACCATGCATGAATTATTTGGTTGAATTGAGATTTTTAAGATGATTTCACGGTATTAAATGTTTGTAATTATTGTAAAGCGACATTGTACTTCATTGTCCTATTTAAATTAAAAGGAAAAATAGTCTAATCGACTAATGTATTATTTCAAGAAATTTTATTTATACTTGTGTTTATTATCATGTTAGTAATTATTAATTGATGATTATATGTGTTATTTAATATTTTGTTAAACATTGATTTCGTCAATATGTCATAGATGAAAAGTTAATGTTAAATGACATTAAAGAATTAAGAAATATATCATTATGTATAATGATGATTAATTGAGGATGAAATGTATATGGAAAAAAATGCATCTATGTTTGATTGATAAACTAATACATTAGTTAAGTATAATCAAAGGTATTGACATTTGAATTATATATATTACGACAACGTCGTAAAGTACAATTAAGAACTCGAATGCATTACACGTAAGCTATCTTAAACCATAATTAAGATATCAATGGGTTATAACTAAACTACTTGTTAATGTGTCATATCTTGTTATGATAATACACTTATTAACTTATTAAGACAAAAGTAGATGCGATAAATTTACCGCTACAACAAAAAGGAAACCTATAATAAACCGATTAAATTATAATTAAATAAACCCTGTGATACGATGTTCCTAAAGAATGGAACTCAACATGGCAATTCAGATGGGTGTTATAAGATCGTAATCATTTAATGACACAAGTCATTAAGTGAATAATACCTTATAGTAAGTATCTAAAGTTGCCCTTTCAAGATCCACTCTTTATGAATATCGTAATCAAATCTAAACCGCTTCATGCTAAGTTATATGAGTTGATCAACTTATAGGAAGAATCACCTCAAGATCGATTTAAGTTGGCTACGGGGAGGAAGTGATTACATAATAACACAAGTCATTACATAAGCATTTTTTCCCCGTGAGACAACCTAAGTTGGCGCGAGATGTGTCCCTTTACACATGTTGGACAGGTCTTGTGCATTATGCATAACATGTGAATCAAATGACTTAACTAACTGATTCAAATATAGATAATGAAATAAAGTGATATGGTGCAAAGACAAGTTTCTAATGACGAATGTTCCATCTTGAAACTAAGAATACAAACATGTCTCTTAAACTTTGGCTGAAGTAATGTAATTTCTTGATTACAATTTCGATTCACTAAGTTCTAATTAAAAGTGTAGGATTTTGAAGGAGATTCGATTGACTGAATTCTAGGTAGAAACTTAGAAAACATCACTTGAATATCAATTCCTGGGAAAGGTAACCAATTGTATACTTCTATACACGCTCGTTAAGAGTAAACTATGGGGGATTGGGTAGATCTAGTTGACCCATATAACTACACATGGTTTTTTGATTGTTATCAAATGGATTGAATTTACTTGATGTTGGATTTAAATGTTGTGTATTTAAATCATTAAAGGAATGAGTTAGTTTGGAAAATAAAAAATCCCTTAATTTGAAGCATTGAAAAGTAGGTGTTACATTTTGGTATCAAAGTTGAATGTTGCAGCTCTTGGACTTATTGAGTCCCTACGCTAACTTAAACTTAATTATTGTTTAATAGAGAAAATGGTTAGGACAAGAAGAAACATTGTTATTCACCAACTTGTAGGTGGCGAAGCAACCACAATGGAGAAGTTGGATGAAATACACATTGTCCTTCAGGACACGTGAAACAATTTGGTTAAACAATAAGTGATGGGTAATGATAGTGATGGTAATGACAACTTCTAGTACAACATAATGCTGAAAACAATATCAATGTTGAGGATCCCAATGTGGGAAATAATAATAATGCAGTGGATCCTAACACTACAAATGCTAATGTTGTAAATCAACCTGAAAACAAGAGGGCACGTTTAGAAGCAGATCTTTCAAATAATATCACCTAAATTCTTTGGAATGACCTTAGGTGATGGAGCCGAGAATTGGCTTAGTGAGATGGAGAAGTATTTCACCATCAGGAATTTTTCGAAGAGACCAAGGTTGTTTGAGGAGCTTATCGCTCTCAACGAGGCTTCCTCATAGTGGAAAAGCCGAAAGATAGAGCCGGGGATTGATGAATCTAGTATAACATGGGAATAGTTCAAGGCCTACTTTAGACAATGCTAGTTACCACAACTGTACTATGATCAAAAGATGTTAGAATTTCAGACTTTAGCTCAGGGCAAGATGTCGAATTGATTACTTGGGGAAAGATCACTAAGTTTCTAAAATATGTCCCTCGGTATAAAAATTATGACAAATTCCACATAAGGAAATTCATTATGGGTTTGAACCTAATCATAGGCGAAGAAGTTGATGTTCATGGGCCATCAACTATGGAGGTTGTGTTTGAAAAATAAATAAAAAGGAGAAAAACTACAGCCATTTCTGCTCACCGAGAATAAAAGAAAAATAAAATTGTTAACTCACCTTCACCCTAACACTTAAAAAGGTTGGGTGGAAAAAGTTTGGCAGAAAAATAGAAATGAAAATGGGAAGAAGTCTACAACAGCTTAAGTCTGCTACAAATTTTAAGAGGAATGGACATAATAACACAACTTTGACTTGAATGTGAGGCATCGAAGATGGTTAGATTTTTTTTCTCAATATGATTTCGATATCAACTATATAAAAGGAAAGGAAAACGAAGTGGCAAATGCACTAAGTTGTAGGAAACACATTTCCACTCTTATGACTTTGAGAACTTAATTCAAAGATGAAGTTAAGAAAGAAATGTTGGTTGATTCTTATTATCAGCATGTTAAAACAACACTTGTTGTAAATCCAAATGATAAGAGGTACAAAGGATTCAAATTTGATAATGAAGGAGTCCTAAGGTATGAAAATTGAGTTTATGTACCATTGGAAAATGAGTTAAGGAAAAAATTGATTAAGGAATTTCATGATGCTCCCTATTTTAGACATCCTGGAGTGACTAAAATGCTTGTTGATGTAAAACAATAATATTTTTGGAAAGGGATGAAAAAGGACATTGTAAACTATGTTTCACATTTCCTAGAATGTCAATGTGTCAAAGTTGAACACATGCATCTAGATTTTTTTACCCTCACAACATTCCATAATTTAAGTGGTAAGTAATCAACATGGAATTTGTACAAGGACTGCCTATGTCAAAAATAAACATGATGTAATCTTGGTTGTAGTTGATAAACTAACAAAAGTAGCTCACTTTATACCAGGGAATCTGAAGGATGATTCACCTATGCTTGCTAGAAGGTTTTTGAAAGAAATTTTTAGATTGCACGGAATACCTAAATTAATAATTTCTAATCGGGATCTTAGGATGACTTCTCATTTTTAGCAAACTTTAAATTCAGCCTTAGGGACAAAGTTGAATTTTAGTTCTGCATACCATCCGGAAACAAATGAGCAAACTGAAAGAGTCAATCAGATTATGGAGGATATAGTCAGGATGTACTACATGGATCAATAGTACAAGTGGGAAGAATATCTCCCGATGGTTGAGTTTACCTATAATAACACTTACCATTCATTGTTGAAAATGGATCCATTTGAGGCGTTATATGGAAGAAAGAGTAGGACACCTATCAGTTGGAATAGTGTGGAGGATAGAGAAATTGTAGGACTTAAGATGTTGAAAAAATGGAACTGTAAGTCAAAATCATTCGGGAGTGATTAAAATAAGTTGTTGATAGGTGTAAGAGCTATGCAAATTTAAAGAGAGTTGATAGAAAATTTGAACAAGACAAAGTTTTCTTAAGGGTCAAACCTAAGAAAAGTTCAATTTCGTTTGGAAAATCAACCAAACTGTCACCTCACTTTGTTGGACCCTTTGAAATAATTGAAGTAATCGTCTTGTGGCATACCATCTAGCATTACCTCCTGCATTGTCCAAGATGCATGATGTTTTTCATATTTCTTTTCTTAAAAATTATGTATCTAATTTATCACATGTTCTTAACTAGAACTCCTTACAGGTTCAGGATCCGGGAATCATCGTGGTTGAACCCATAAGAGTGCTAGAAACTCACAAGATGCACTTGTAAAATAGGGAAATAGTTCAGTGCAAGGTCCAATGGGACCAATTTTATGAAGAAAGTGCAACCTGGGAGAATCTAGATGAAATTAAAATTGCTTTTCCACACTTGTTTTAGTGATAAAACATGAAATTGTAATATGATATTATACTTTTGATAATTATTATTGTTTTACTTGATAAAAACGTTAAAATTTATGTTGTTTGGAAAAACTTGATTGAAAATGGGTTGTTACAAATAACAAATTTGGGTTATAAGTTATGAAAACATGAAGGTTAATAACTTTTATATGTAATCTTGATTATTTTGATGCATAAATAAGTATATTTTATCTGATTTTATTTTAAATTTGTTAATGGTTAGAGTTAATCATCGGGATGATGATTCTTAAAGGGGGGAAGTATGTCACACCCCCTCTTTTCTCTATATATATTATGTCACAAACGAGCTCCGATATCGTGCAACTCACGAACACGAGATACCGGTTTTGGTATGCTTCCCATAAACACGACAAGGCAGTCATCAGACTTTCCATCATGTCTCGTAAGCTACCGGATATCACAATTCTTTTTGTGTATCTTGAATGTTATAAATATCTCATTCTTATTGTAGATGATGATGTGATTTGTCGTCATGCTTTCACAATTTGCTTAAGTTATAAATCGGTTTTACGATTTTATCGTTATGGAAATATTTTCCTTTGTTGATTACTCGATATTGTTAACAATGAACTTGTTTATGAATATAATAATGGATGATCATATATGTTTCTTTTCATTGTTGGGATTGATACTATTCAGTTATCATTTACAACATTATACAACCGAATTTAGTATATGAGCATGTTGAACATAATTTTCTTACGATTCATATTTAGTGGCAACATAAAGGAAGAGGTCATAGACCTTGTAAGTATCTCAATCTAATTTAAAGTTTTAAAGCCCTTACAAATATGGGCAAGAAAGAATGGTGAATATAATATGTGAAGGAACATAGTCATCTTTGGGCAAGGTTATAACCATTGTCTTATTGATTCAAGCTTGATCAAATAAATAATGAGGAATTGTATTTAATATTATAAAGGGTTATGATCATATTGTTGGTGCAAATAACCATGGTCTTCAACCATGTGCTTAGATTAATACTTTCAAATATTTTTCCAAGAATGGGACTTGGTTAATTTCCGACCCAAGCTTTATATGTTTTTGAAATTCAAATTAAGCCTTGATTTTCTTAGGCTAACCCATTCAATGATAATCCTTTGATGGTCGATGATGACCCTAGCAAGGCTTGTTAATAAATTAAATTAATTTTTATTGGCCATTGGTGACCATAAAGAAGCTAAGTTTTTAATTGTGAATGATCTTTGATCATTCTATGGTTATCTCCATACAAGTTAGAAAGGTGGTGGTTATTGGTTAAGATTTATTAGGATTGCTAAACTTGAACTGGCGAGTTAATAAGCAAGTTGTTTTGGAGGGAACTCGCGGGCTTTGTACCCGCATGCATTAATTACATTTACTCTACTCCACAAACCTTGGTAGAAGTGAATCTTCTAGAGGAAGCTATTGAATCGGTTAGGGGATTATTTTTGGTTTTCATTGTTGCTCTGCTTTATTATCTCACTCCTTTGGAGCTCTATATGTTGGAGTTGTAGTAATGGTATTTTTAGTTTGTGGACTCAAGTTATTTTTGCGAGGAAACTCATCGTTTCTCCAGGTTGGTATTTTTATTTTGGGATTATGGAATTATTAATGTTGAAAGGTAGAGGTTATCGAGAGAGTTTTGAGATCGAAGGAGTTGTGTTTTACAAGTTTGAAAGATTTGGGAATGGAACTATGGAAGTCAAGAGGAAATCTTAGTGAAGTATTTTATCTTACATTACGGCATGAATAATTTGTATTCCCTTATTCATAGTTTATTCTTTATAATATTTGTGTGATGTAAATCTCTACAATACTTGTTTTTCTTTTATGAATTGGGTGTATCATATGAAGAAATGGATAGGGATTATTTTAAATGGGTTGATAATTTATGTGAATGAATAAATAACTTGATTATTTAAATCGTGAATGTGAATATATATATATATATATATATATATATATATTCACCCTTGGTTGTTTGGTTGGAAACCCATTTCAGTGCGAGTGTGAATCCGTAGGTATAAAACCTCTTTTCAATCTCTGGTTTACCCTTTGAATGCCCAAGAAATGAAAATAAATATTAATATTATCTTGCTCGGAATGTGTGAAGTTTATGGATAATAATTTTTTTGGGTTGATATAGTTATTATCTTGGTGAGATAAAATTTCACCCTTATTATAAAACTCCTTTGGGATATTTGACTTTGCGATAAATCTTGTAGGTTGACTTAGTCATACTTGGGTCATAGGGAATCATACTTTTTTTTAAAACCCGGATGGGTTATACGTTTTCATGTTTATATTTTTAGGTCTACTCATACACAATCGAGCCTCATAGTTTAAATTGCCCTTATTTGGGCACATGTGTGTCATCTTTGATGTTTTTATTAACGAGCTAAGACTGAGTTGAGAACCTTTGATTGTTTCATTTTGGGTAAATGAAACGTGTATAGGCATTGTATACACTCTGGGTTCCGTAATAGCAGGCAGGAGTCATGTTTGTAAGACGTAGTAGTATGAGTCTTGTATGGCTCGATTATCATGGACAATAATACCCTTGATTAAATCTTTATTGTATGGAATAAAATTGTTGACGAAAATTGTCTGTGAGGAATCATGTTGAGTTATATTGTGAATTCGTAGATGAAATAGTGTGCATTTGAATTGGTCCAAGTACTAACACAGTCCTTCGATAAAATTAAGAAAAGTTTTAGTACGGTTGGGATAAGTTAAGGTAATTCGGATTGGTTAAGGTTTTTAATACTTATCTTAATTTAATCGAATAGTTATATTCCTCCTCTACCTGAAGAGTAACTTTATCATTCCTATTTGTTGAAATGATTATCCTGCCATAGTATTCTTTGTCAGGAAAAATAAATTTATCACTTTTAATCTATATACGGTTTAACTAATATCCATTTTGGGGACTTAATGTTGAGCATGTATCATTATTAATGATCGTTTGAGAAAAATATGTATCATATCATAAGTGTGACATGAGCATTTTATTACGCATAGCTTAATAGTGGTTGAGTGATGTAATGCATGCACTAAATTATGAGGCTTGGAAAGTTATTTGACACTTTATTAAAAAAATTATGTTTTTCGGTAAATGATTTATTGTTATCTTGAATCAAATTAATGTGTCATAGTATGAGTGGGTAAGTGCACCAAGTTGGGGGTCCAAAAGGGGGTCTTAAGTGGACGATTTTTCTAAAAAGAAAAATCTTCAACTTGGACGTTTTTTTGAA
This sequence comes from Taxus wallichiana var. yunnanensis, assembly GCA_018340775.1. Taxonomy (NCBI): domain Eukaryota; kingdom Viridiplantae; phylum Streptophyta; class Pinopsida; order Cupressales; family Taxaceae; genus Taxus; species Taxus wallichiana. The sequence continues at coordinate 512,546,264 of CM031239.1, read as the reverse complement.
ATAGTTACACTCAAAATTATTGTAAAACGGATAAGTTTAAGTGGTTCAAACAACTAAAATACCAACATTTTTTTTTGATAGCTCTTGTTTTTGTTAAAAAATATAATAGAGTGACTTTTCATGCCCCCACCATTTTTGAGCACCATTTAGTATTTTTTTTTGAAAACCCTTTGGTAGAAAGATAGCTAGGAGCATCTAGTTTGGGCTCCATTTTTTTAGATTTTTTTAGAGAATATTTTTTTATTTATGATTTTTCTAGTACAAAATTTTATGTTTTGAAAAATAATGGAGCTCCGATTGTGTCCCCCTAACTACCTCAAAAATATCGAAAATTAGATTTTTTTTTTTTTAATATGTATAGAATTATGCCTAGTTTGGGCTAGTATAATTTTTTTAATTTCGATCACCCAAAAAAAGATACACCATGAAAGATAGACATATTTACACTTCAAAAAATAGCTATAAAAAGGCATAGTTAGAAAATAAATAATATGGAAACCTTATATTAGTCAGAAAATTTGAAAAATATATTTTTAGAAAGAAGAGACTCTGCTCTACGTCATGGTATAATTTTTTTTAAAATGGATCGATTGTTTTATTTTGATTTATCATAGAGGAAGTGTCATTTTTACATTTTCTTGTAAAAACTCGTTGTTTGTTGTGTTTGTGCAGGTCCATGCCTCAGGCTTGGGGATCCAAACCGGATCCCAAGCCTTGAGGCATGGCTTGGGAAAAGAGAAAACGCAAAACGTATGCGTTACATAATGCATACATGTTTTTTTTTTTTTTTATATATTGTGGCCCCCAACGTCCCTTTCATCTCTTTCATGGGAATTCTGCAAACATTCTGTTTTGTCTGTAATTTTCTCTACATTCTTGCATGATTTTTTAGTATTTCATTTTGTCCCCTACCCCACTAGTTGATTTTTTCTAATCATGGGTGATAAACGTCGAGCTAAGGACAAGAGGAAAGTCAAGAATAAGACACCAAAGTAATTGGAAGAGAAGAGAATAAAGAAATTGAAGAGAATGCAAAAACTTTGAGCAGGGCAAGGTACATCCGCTATATCAAATGTAGCTAATGTATTAGAAAATTGGGATGAAATACATAATGAAAATGTAGAGAATAATGATTTTGCAATGAATAATGATTTTGCAATGAATAATGATATTGAATTGAATGATAATGTTGGTATGGATGAAGAAATTGATATGAATCCAATTGTTGAACCCTTACTTGAGAATCCAAATGTTAACCCCAAAATTTGTATGAAAACACTAAATGAAGAAAGTAACCTTGTAAATGAATCTTCACCTCTAAGAACACCTCCTTCCATTTCGCGAAGAAAACCAATTCACTTAATTGAAATTGATGAAAACATTATAAAACCAATGCCTAACAAAATGTCTAAAAGAAATGCGAGAAGAAAAGCTAGTGGAATTTGGGATAATTACTTTGAGAATTTAAATGACACACAAAGATGTCAATTATTTGTTTCATTGATGAAATTAATTAAGATGAGACCTATAATGAAGACCCTAGGGTTAAGAACATCTAATGTTGTTGATCAAAATGCGTCAATTGTTGAAAACATACATAAAGCATACCAAACTGTAGGTGGAAAAATGCACCAAAGATAGTAATGCTACACGACATGCACTAACTAATTGTATAGTAAGTGATAAAATAGTTAATAAACGCTTGATTAGAAAAACAAGTAGTGCTTTGAAGCTAAACAGAAAAACACTAATGAAAGCAATAGAGAGACGTAAACATCTTGAGTTAGTCAATAACATTGACTATTGGGATTTCTCTAGCAGACTTCCATGAAAAGACAAGAATACATCTGATATTCTAAAAGAATTAATTGTAAAATTTTGGAATGAGAACACAAGGGTGTCACCGAATAGAAGAGATACAATAAAAAGAAGAATAGGTTCTCATAATCATGAATCATGTGTGTAAAACATTTCTTAGATATGACTCAAACATAATTGTTCTCTAAGTTTAAAAATGAAAATCCACAAATTAACATTAGCCAAAGATTCTTTGAAATGAGCAAACCCTTTTATGTGAAAATCAATCACTCACGTACCACTTGTTATTGTAGGCATCATGTTGAATTTTCAATGCATTATGATGTTTTTTTGTCAAATACGTCATGTTTTGCATATTGACATCATGTTGCAGGAGTGTGGAATAAATGTCCCACAAAAATCTTCAAGGGAATTTATTCCGACAATATTTTGTGAAAAATCAACAAGACAATTTTTTTATAACAAAGCATGTTTGGATGGAACGTGCAATGTATGTGGTGGCTTGCCAAATCTGAAAAGTTGTATCCACGAGGAGAGTACATATTCAATAGGAAAATAATTGGTTGATTTCACCAAATATAAATCGGTGGCATATCAATTAAAAGATGGAAAAGAATCTAAGAGGTGTGAGCTTGTTAGAAAATAATTACCTGTATCAAAATATATGGTCAAATTCAGAGAGGAAATTTTTTATGAGTATGCAAGGCACACACATAGAGCTCGATGGTTGGATGAAAATTCAAGTTAAGCAAGGACACATTCCCACTTGGTACTATTGTTTTAGTAGTTGACTTTGCAGAGAATTACACATTGTAGCCACAAATGGAGGTTCAGTCTCAATATTATAACTCAGTGCAAGTTTCTATTTTCGTGCATATAACATTCATGCACTCTCCTGAAAGCACTGAGCAAGATCAAAAAATATTAAGAGAGTATCATTTCTACATCAGTGATGATCGGACACATTCTACAAAATATGTACAAGGGTGTTTCCAGTGTTTTATGCAAACTTGAATGAGAGGAACATTAGTTTCAATCAACATTACATTTGGTCGAGACAACTACACATCACAATTCAAGAATGCACGGATGTTTTATTGGCTAAGCAAGATGCACAAAGAAACAAATGTACAACATATCTAGAGTTTTACTAAGGCAGGGCATGGAAAAGGAGAGCATGATGGTGTAGGAGCATGTGTGAAAAGAGCACTTGCAAGAGAAGAGTTAAAGTTCAAGGATGGTGCTAAATTTACAGATGCAAAAAATATTGTTGATTGGTGTGTTAAGAATATGGGCCATGAATCTCAAGAGAGATCAATGGTTCGTAGATATTTTTGGTTGATAGAGGAACAACATCTGACAAACTTTGAAGATTGTATGACAATTGTAGATCAAGTGATATGCACTCATTCCGTAGTTCAGATGCAAATGCTTGGACTATTTATACTAGGTGCATGACATGTTTTTGTATATCATGCATTGATTTTGCATGGAATGAATGTGAGTCACAATAGTGGGTGGATGAATGGACTTGTAGACCTCTAATTCCACTCGACACACATCAAGTTCCACAAGCATTATAACTTGCAGGGTCTTCAGATCAAATGACAACATCACCTGACTTTGACCAAGTCTCTGATTTAGTGCAACAAGGTACATACATATATGTACATGCCATGTTTTAGATTTATAAATTATTAAATGGTCAACTCTTAATGTATTTATAAATTGACTAAACAATTTTACTTTGTGATACATAGGGCACATGTTTTTGCAGTTATTGCGATGGAATTTAACAAAGAGGGAACATACTACTTCTTATCTCGTTGTGTAGAGGGGAAAAAATTGACTTCCACAATCATTGATGGTGAAGACCTTGAGTATCCCACTTGGATCAGTGGTAGTCACTGGAACTTGGCTTCGACGATATCCTATCAAAAAATCAAACATTTGGTTGTTTGAAGACTATGAAGTACATCGAAGATACTTCACTATTCACATTTGGTCCTTGCAAAAATATTAAATTGATCAAATATCGAGGTCGGACATCAAACAAGAATCAGTGGAAGGTTCGTGAATCAATCATGAAGCAATTCTTACTCTACTATCAAGAATAGAGTTGATCCTTGCGGTTCATTGGATTGAATTTGCAAAGGTATGTTCTTCATGAATTTAATTTGAATATTTACTTAAATGATTTTGTTTAAATTTTGTATGATTTAAAATTCTATTTAATTGCTTACTAACATGTTTATGTAGGTTAGTGGTGCCAAAAAAGATTCCACCTTCACATGGTTGGCACTGTTAGTAGAGAATTTATTATTCTCAAAGCCAAGTGAAGCTAAGAGAAATTAAATATTAGAAAGGAACAACAAACAAAATTCTCATTTCACCACCTATATTGTAAAAATATATTCTCATTTCACCACCTATATTATTCATATTATTCAGGTGATTGGCAATGGACAACCTTACACTGACTCAGTCTAAATGGAGATGGAGAAAACCATGAGAGGCTTTTGTAGAGGGCCCCGACGTGGAGGTCTCGGATCTGACGACGATACGTCTCTAGGTGCCACGAGTTTGAGAAATCACCCGTCGAAGATATGGCATGATTGGGCCTCAGGGCTCTTAAGCGACTACGCCGGATGAGGTAGCCCGAAAGCACGGGAGCATAGGGAACCAAAAATAAGCCTCCAATAGCATTCACCAGGCCACACCTCAACATGTTGGTGTAGTTGGTTTTGTCCCACAAGCTTCCATTTGCAAACTACAACGTTTGGCAGCCCTCTGACTGACTCAAACTACATTATTTCGTGCGTTTACAAACAATAGCACAACGAGAGAACCGAATGGAGATGGAGAAAACCACGAGAGAGGATTTCGTAGAGGGCCCCAACATGGAGGTCTCGGATCTGACGAGACATCTCTAGGTGCCACGAGTCCGAGAAATCACCCGTCGAAGATATGGCATGTTTGGGCCTCAGGGCTCTTAAGGGACTATGCCCTAGACGGGGTAGCCCGAAAGCACATGGAGTGTAGGGAACCAAAACAAAGCCTCCACTAGTGTTCACTGGCCACCTCGATGTGTTGGCGTAGTTGGTTCGGTCCCACGATCTTTTGTTTGCAAACTACAGCCTCTGGCAACTCTATACTGACTCAAACTGCACTATTTCATGTGTTTGCAAACAATAACACAACGAGAGAACCGGATGGAGAAGGAGAAAAACCATGAGATTTTTCATATAGATCCCCAATTGGAGGTCTCGAGATCGACGAGACGTCTCTAGGTGCCACGAGTCCGAGAAATCACCCGTCGAAGATATGGCGTGTTTGGGCCTCAGGGCTCTTAAGCGACTACGCCCGACGAGGTATCCCAAAATCACGGGGAGCGTAGGGAACCAAAAAAAGCCTCCACTAGTGTTCACCTGGCCACCCCAACGTGTTAGCATAGTTGGTTTGGTCCCATGAGCTTCCGTTTGCAAACTACAACCTCTGTCAGGCCCTACTACTACACTGACTCACACTGCACTATTTCACGCGTTTGCAAACAATAGCACATCGAGAGAATCGGATGGAGATGGAGAAAACTACAAGATTATTTCGTAGAGGGTCTTGACATGGAGGTCTTGGATCTAACGAGACATCTCTAGGTGCCACGGAGTCCAAGAAATCACCCATCGAAGATATGGCGTGTTTGGGCCTCAGGGCTCTTAAGCGACTACGCCTGACGAGGTAGCCAAAAGCACGGGGAGTGTAGAGAACCAAAAAAAGCCTCCACTAGCATTCACCAAGCCACCCCGACTTGTTGGTGTAGTTGGTTTGGTCCTACGAGCTTCCATTTACAAACTACAGCCTCTAACTGACCTAAACCGACTTAAACTACATTATTTTATGCGTTTGCAAACAATAACATAGCGAGAGAACCATATGGATACGGAGAAAACCACGAGAGGATTTCATAAAGGTCCCCAACATGGAGGTATCATATCTGACGAGACATCTCTAGGTGCCACAGAGTCCATGAAATCACCCGTTAAAGATATGGCGTGTTTGGGCCTCAGGGCTCTTAAGCGACTATGCACAGATGGGGTAGCCTAAAAGCACGGGGAGCATAGGGAACAAAAATGAAGCCTCCAATAGTGTTCACGTGGCTGACCCAACCTATTGGCATAGTTGGTTTCGGTCCCACAAGCTTTCGTTTGCAAATTACAACCTCTGCAAACCCTACATTGACTTAACTATTGCACTATTTTGTGTGTTTTGCAAGAATAGCACAACGAGAGAACCAGATGGAGACGGAGAAAATAACAAGTTCCTTTTGTAGAGGGCCCTAATTGGAGGTCTCGGATCTGACAAGACATCTCTAGGTGCCACAGAGTCTGAGAAATCACCCGTCGAAGATATGGCGTGATTGGGCCTCAGGGCTCTTAAGCGACTACGCCGACAGGTAGCCCGAAAACATGGGGAGCATAGGGAACCAAAATGAAGCCTCCAATAGCATTCACCAAGCCACCCCGACGTGTTGGTGTAGTTGGTTCGGTCCCACAAGCTTCCGTTTGCAAAATACAAAGATCTGACAGCCTTACACCGACTACGCTATTACACTTTTTTTTTCCATTTACAAACAATAGCACAACGAGAGAACCAGATGGAGAGATGAAGAAAAAACCGTTGAGAGGATTTTGTAGAGGGCCCCAATGTGGAGGTCTCGATCTCGACGAGACGTCTCTAGGTGCCAGGTGCCACGAAATCGTCGAGAAATCACCCGTCGAAGATATGGCGTGTGTTTGGGCCTCAGGGCTCTTAAGGGACTACGCCCGACGGGGTAGCCCGAAAGCACGAGGAGCGTAGGGAACCAAAAAAATCCTCCACTAGTGTTCACCTAGCCATCCCGATGTGTTGGCATAGTTGGTTCGGTCCCACAAGCTACCGTTTGTAAAATACAACATCTCTTGCACCTTACACTCGACTCACTCAAACTACACTATTTCACATGTTTACAAACAATAGGATAATGAGAGAACCGAATGGATATGGATAAAACCGCAAGAGGATTTCATAGAGTGCCCTGACATAGGTCTCGGATCTGATGAGACATCTCTAGGTGCCACGGAGTTCGAGAAATCACTCGTCGAAGATATAACATGTTTTGGCCTCAGGGCTCTTAAGGGACTATGCTGAATGAGGTAGCCCGAAAGCATGGGTAGCATAGGGAACCAAAAAAATGCCTCCAATAGCATTCACTAGGCCATCCAGATGTGTTGGCCATAGACCATGGTTCGGTCCCACAAGCTACCATTTGTAAAATACAAAGATCATCTGACCCTTACACCGACTCGGACTACACTATTTCGAGCGTTTGCAAACAATAGGACAACGAGAGAACCGAATGGAGATGGAGAAAATCGCGAGAGGATTTTGTAGAGGGATTCAACATGGAGGTTTGGATCTGATGAGACATCTCTAGGTGCCACAGAGTTCGAGAAATCACTCATCGAAGATATAGCGTGTTTGGCCTCAGGGCTCTTAAGCGACTACGCCCAGACGGGGTAGCCAAAAGCACGGGGAGTGTAGGGAACCAAAACGAAGCCTCCACTAGTGTTCACCAAGCCACCCCGACGTGTTGGCGTAGTTGGTTTGGTCCCACGAACTTCCATTTGCAAACTAAATCCTCTGGCAGCCTCTACACCGACTTAAACGCACTATTTTTCACGCGTTTACAAACAATAGGACAACGAGAGAACCGAATGGAGATAGAGAAAACCGCGAGAGGATTTCGTAGAGGGATTCAACATGGAGGTTTTGGATCTGATGAGACATCTCTAGGTGCCATGGAGTCCAATAAATCACATGTCGAAGATATAAGGTGTTTTGGTCTCAGGGCTCTTAAGAGACTACGCCCGAATGAGGTAGCCCGAAAGCATGGGGAGCATAGGGAACCAAAAAAAAGCCTCCACTAGCGTTCACCAGGCCATTTGGATGTGTTGGCCTAGATGGTTCAGTCCCACAAGCTACCATTTGCAAAATACAACATCTAGCAGCCTTACACTGACTCAGACTACACTATTTCACGTGTTTGCAAACAATAAGACAATGAGAGAACCGAATGGAGATGGAAAAAACCGCGAGAGGCTTTCGTAGAGTGCCCCGACATGGAGTTCTTGGATCTAATGAGACGTCTCTAGGTACCATGGAGTCTGAGAAATCACCTATCGAAAATATAGCTTGTTTTGGCCTCAGGGCTCTTAAGGGACTACGCCTGGACGAGGTAGCTTGAAAGCACGGGTGGAGGAAACCACCAATGTTCAATGATTTTGCCACAGGATAAAACTATGTAGACTATGAACTTATTTTTGTTGGGGAGACCACCAATGTTCCAACTGTTCATTTTGAAAGAATGAATATCTTTAATCAAACAGAGAATGAAGAGCCTGAATTTTTTTGGACATTACAAAAGTTTGTTTATGCCCAAAAAGAAGCCGAAGGCCATATAAATTGTTAGTCTTCAACTTTATATGACAATGAACATCGTGAAGAAAAATAATTAGGTGAATATGTCACTATGATTCAAGAAGAAATGCCTCTTGAAAGTCATAAAGAGTCAATTTGATTACCCAAAAACATCTGGAAGAACTTAAAGAGAAGATACGAGCAGAAGAAAAGGAAAAATGGGAAGCGTGGAAGGATCACAACTTAACTGGAATGGAATATCTATGTGATGTTGTCAATAGAATCATGGATAATATTAAGGACAACATGCCAAGTTGATTATTTTTATTAATCCCAATGATTGCTTCACTTCTTCACAATTCAAACCAGTAGCTTCCAAAAGCAAAGCATATCGGGCAAGAAAAACTGCAATGAAGTATTGATAATTGAGCTTGAAACTCGTTTAGAATTGTAATTTATTTTTTGATTGAGCATTCACCCATAGATCCTTTTTTAATGAATAAATTCATTTTATTTTTGAGAAATAGAATGTTGATTTAGTCTATTACTCACTATTTAGGTTAAATTTCGTAGACGTTCAATGAAAGTTTGAAGCTCTTCAGTACTAACATGAAAAAATTGTCAAGGCCCTATGAAATCCTCTCGCGGTTTTATCCATATACATCCGGTTCTCTCGTTTTCCTATTGTTTACAAACACATGAAATAGTGCAGTCCGAGTTAGTATAAGGATGTCAGATGTTATATTTTGCAAATGGTAGCTCGTGGGACCAAACCATATGAGCCAACACGTCTGGATTGTTTGTGGACCACTAGTGGAGTCTTTTTTTTGGTTCCCTATGCTACATGTGCTTTGGGATACCTCGTTCGGCGTAGTCCCTTAAGAGCCCTGAGGCCAAAATACACTATATCTTCGACGGGTGATTTCTCGGACTCCGTGGAACCGAGAGATGTCTCGTTAGATCCGAGACCTCCATGTCGGGGCCCTCTACGAAATCCTATCGCGGTTTTATCCATATCCATTAGATTCTCTCGTTGTCCTATTGTTTTGCAAACACGCGAAATAGTGTAGTCTAAGTCGGTGTAAAGTCAAAGATGTTGTATTTTTGCAAACAAAGCTTGTGGGACCAACCAACTACGCCAACATGTCGGGGTGGCTGTGTGAACGCTAGTGGAAGCTTTGTTTTGGTTTCCTCCCCCGTGCTTTTGGGTTACCCCATCAGGCGTAGTCACTTAAGAGCCCGATTCCCAATCACACCATATCTTTGACGGGTGATTTCTCAGACTCAGTGGCACCTAGAGACATGTCTTGTTAGATCCGAGACCTCCACATCGGGGCCCTCTATGAAAGCCTCTCACGTTTTCTCCATTTCCATTTGGTTCTCTCGTTGTGCTATTGTTTGCAAACGCATGAAATAGTGCAGTTTGAGTCAGTGTAGGGCTGCCAGAGGTTGTAGTTTGCAAACAGAAGCTCATGGGACCAAACCAACTACTCTAACATGTCGCAGTGGCTTTTGAATGCTATTGGAGGCTTTTTTTGGTTCCCTATGCTCCCCATGCTTTCGGGCTACCCCGTCCAAGCGCGTAGTCGCTTAAGAGCCTGAGAGGCCCAATCACGCCATATCTTCGACGGTGATTTCTTAGACTCCGTGGCACCTAGAGACATCTCATTAGATCTGATACCTCCATGTTGGGGCCCTCTACAAAATCCTCTCATGGTTTTCTCCGTCTCCATCCGGTTCTCTCATTGTGCTATTGTTTGCAAACGCGCGAAAGAGTGTAGTCAGAGCCGAGTCGGTGTAGGGTTGCTGCTGAGGTTGTAGTTTTACAAACGGTAGCTTGTGGGACTGAACCAACTACGCCAACACGTCAAGGTGGCTTAGTGAACACTAGTGGAGGATTCATTTTGGTTCCCTACACTCCCCATGCTTTTGGGCTACCCCATCTCGGGCATAGTCGCTTAAGAGCCCTGAGGCCCAATCACACCATATCTTTGACGAGTGATTTCTCGGACTCCGTGGCACCTAGAGATGTCTCATTAGATCCAAGACCTCCATGTTGGGGCCCTCTACAAAATTATCTCACGGTTTTCTTCATCTCCATCCGGTTCTCTCGCTTATGCTATTGTTTGCAAACACACGAAATAGTGCAGTATGAGTCAGTGTAGGGCTGCCAGACACTGTTGTAGTTTGCAAATAGAAGCTCGTGGGACCAAACCAACTACACCAACATATCGGGGTGGCCTGGTGAACACTATTGGAGGCTTCGTTTTGGTTCCCTACACTCCTCGTGCTTTCGGGCTACCCCATCCGGGCGTAGTCGCTTAAGAGCCCTAAGGCCCAATCACGCCATATCTTTGACGGGTGATTTCTTAGAATCCGTGGCACCTAGAGATGTATCGTTAGATCCAATACCTCCATGTTGGGGCCCTCTACAAAATCCTCTCACAGTTTTCTCCATCTCCATCTGGTTCTCTCACTGTGCTATTGTTTGCAAACACGCGAAATAGTGCAGTCTTGAGTCAATGTAGGGTTGTCAAACGCTATAGTTTACAAACGAAAGCTCGTGGGACCAAACCAACTACGCCAACACCTCAGGGTTTCCTGGTGAACACTATTGGAGGCTTCATTTTGGTTCCCTATGCTCCACCGTGCTTTCGGGCTACCCCGTCCGGGTGTAGTCGCTTAAGAGCCCTGAGGCCCAATCACGCCATATCTTCAAGGTGATTTCTCGGACTCCGTGGCACCTAGAGATGTCTCATCAAATCCAAGACCTCCATGTTGGGTCCCTCTACAAAAACCTCTCACAGTTTTCTTCGTCTTCATCCATCTGTCTCGCTGTGCTATTGTTTGCAAACGCACAAAATAGTGCGATCTGAGTCGATGTAGGGTTGCCAAACACTATAGTTTGCAAACGGAAGCTCGTGGACAAAACCAACTACATCAACATGTCGAGGTGGCCTGGTGAACACTATTAGAGGATTCGTTTTGGTTCCCTATGCTCCACATGCTTTCAGGTTACCCCGTCTGGGCGTAGTCGCTTAAGAGCCCTGAGGCCCATTCACGTCATATCTTCAATGGGTGGTTTCTCATACTTCGTGGCACCTAAAGATGTCTTGTCAGATCTGAGACCTCCATGTTGGGGCCCTCTATGAAATCCTCTCATGGTTTTCTTCGTCTCCATCCGGTTCACTCGATGTGCTATTGTTTGCAAACATCGTGAAATAGTGCAGTCTGAGTTAGTGTAGGGCTGTCAGACACTATAGTTTGCAAACGGAAGCTCGTGGGACCAAAATAACTACGCCAACATGTCGGGGTGGCTTGGTGAATGCTATTGGAGGCTTTTTTTTGGTTCCCTACGCTCCCCATTCTTTCGAGCTACCCCGTCCGGGCGTAGTCGCTTAAGAGCCCTGAGACCCAATCATGTCATATCTTCGACGGGTGATTTCTCAGACTCATGGCACCCAAAGACGTCTCATAAGATCCGAGACCTCCATGACAGGCCCTCTACGAAATAATCTTGCGGTTTTCTCCGTCTCCATTTGGTTCTCTCGTTGTGCTATTGTTTGTAAACGCGTGAAATAGTGCAAATTCGATTCGGTAGTAGGGCTGCCAAAGGTCAGGTGTTTACAAAACGGGCTCGTGGGACCAAACCAACTACGCCAACACGTCGGGGTGGCCCGGTGAATGCTAGTGGAGGATTTTTGGTTCCCTATGCTCCCCGTGCTTTCAGGCTACCTTGTCCGGCGTAGTCGCTTAAGAGCCCTGAATGACTAGATTGGCTTAAGAATGAATTTGATAGGGGTATGTCTAAGAACACACGGGAGTTATCAATAACCTAGTAAATATTTCTTATTTAGTTCTAGATGAGAGTCAGCTAGCCTACGGCTTAGTGACCTTCCATTCATTGATAATTTATGTTGTGATAAACCCATGGATGCTTTCAAAAGCACCTTAAAAAGGATAGGGGTAGTGATCAAGCCTAGTGAAGGGTGTGATGTGATTTCCAAATAACTTGAAATGCCTACAGATTTAAAGGTAATAACATGAATTGGACAGATTAAACAATCAAGAATCATTGAGTGTAATGTCATCGAATCGAGAATGTCATTGCATCTGGAGACATTCTCATTGTGACGAATTTGGTGTTTTAATAGGGGAGAAGACTACGAAGCATAGAAGAATGTAGTAAGTGCATGATAATATAGGAACCAAGTACAAAGAGACCATGAGCAAGAAGAAGCACAAGTAAGGTAAATACACATATACACATTGATAAATTGAATGAATAATTACTACTCGAGATTAGGTAACTCTTTATATACATACATTATATAAATATTGATTTCCAAAGTTTGATGCATATTATACATTGAAAATGATAGTACATGTACATCACCAATAAATGAAAAAATAATTCATAATGTCTTAAATATTGTCAAGTGCACATCATATTAGATTCATGCGAAAATAATCTCGAAATGTAAGGTCTCATACAAAATTATCAAGTTCCAAATAGTATTTTAATGTGCATAATAAATACAAAAATGCCCAAATAGGTCATATACCATCAAGTTTAAATGCCATATAGGCACACATACAATGCCATGCACATAGGCATACAAAAACAATGTCATGTAAGACATATATATTTCGACTCATCAAAATCTATCCCTCTCTTGGCCTTGCTCGAAGAATGTCCTCCCTTAGACGAAGATGGAGATCCATGAGATGACTTTGGATCATCTGAGCCCATGCTTCAAGTCTTCTTCCACTAAATACTCGCCTATAGATGAGACTGTAAATGCAAACAATGTTTTTTTGTCAAAACTTAATTTATATATGTTTTCAACATGTATTTAAGACCATGCTAGAATGAAAGTATTTACATAAATACACAAACTTACCGCAAGTTTTCGATCACACCGAATTTGCATCTCACGCTCAGATGAGTCATCGGGAGCTCCTACAGTACGAACGGGGGTATGAAGACGATGAGATGGAGGATTCTCGTGCCCTCAAAGTCAAAATGGAGGGGGTTGAAGTTCCCTACATACACATAAGATCAAAAAATCTAACATCAGAATTAGAGAAAATAGAACTAAGTACATGTATCTACATAATGACAATATTTTAACTAATTTTATCAATATAGAACTATTGTTTTTACCCACCATGCATGTGAATCAAATGAACAGGGTTGCTACCTGTCGCAGGTAACTCCTACATATACACAATGAAGGAGATTATTAACATAATTTAATAATTCTACAATAAAATACATTACTAACATGTAATTTAACATAATATGAATTGCGCCCTCCGAACGTGCCCCGATCGCGCCCTCGGCCCTCGGCCCTCTACCTGCGCCTCTCTGCGACCTCTCCGAACCCAAGATGGTTAAGCGAAGGCACGACGGCCATGGCGGTCTGAAAAATAGCGGGGATGATGGCAGACGTGCTCAGGAACTATTGCGAACTGAAGCAGATCATGTCCTTTCGTGGATTGATCAGGCATTCTGTGATGCTAAGGTGGCTCCCAACCCTGCTGGTTCCTCTCATGGGGACGGATCTCATCTGACGCCTTTACCGAAGACACGATCTTCCTGTGCTGATCACTCTGCTGCTATTGGGGTTTGCAATAGTGGTAGAGCTGTAGGCGGTGGATCTCCATTACAACCTCTGAACCGCTCTTCTTCAGTGGATTTACACACGAAGCTCACTAAGACAGACTGTCCTGATACCAGGGTTCATGTCCTGAATAATAACCCACACAAATCGACTACATTTAAAGATATTTTACAGGGCAGGAGCATCGCGCAAGGGACGAGCCCCATCACACCTTTGACCCCTGCGGTTACAAACCCCAGCGTTGCATTTGGGAATGAAGTCCTTGATTCAGAACGTTTCTACCTAGAGCATGCCCTGATCGGGAGATTCAGCGGGCTCTGGCCAAACCTAGCTACCCTTCATGACTGGATTACAAAGCACTGGATCCCGATTCTATCTAGTAAGTTAGATCTTTATCCATGTGCGAAAGGTACTTTTATTGTTGTTTTTTCCTCAATTAGGGATAAGGAAGTCATAGCTAAAAAACTCTGGGCTTTGCAATCCCACTACTTGGTTTTGAAACCCTGGTTCCCATCTTTTAACCCAATCACTGAATCATTTGCCTGCAAACCAGTCTGGATTAGACTGCCCCATTTACCGCTCCAATTCTGGGACCGTACTTGTCTAACTACTATTGGAAATACTTTGGGTCATACCCTTTTCATTGACCCCCAAACCACTGATTTCACGCACACAACCTTTGCTAGAATCCTTGTTGAGCTGGACACATCCAAAAATTTACCTGCAAATATAGAGCTTATAGTCCAAAATAGAACTTGGACACAATCATTAGATTATGAAGGCTTGCCCTTTAGGTGCAGAAAGTGTTTTGCTACCGGACACACCGCTGATGTTTGTGGAGTGGAAAAGAGAAAAAATGGAAAAAACAACTGGTGGAAAAATGCCCTTCCTGAACACCTAATTTTTGAAGCCAAAGAGGAGTCAAGTACAGATACTGAAGATGATTTTGTCTTGGAAACCCCTCTTTCAGAAATTCCAGTTGTTGAATGCGCCAAAGAATCTCATTCTGTTGGTGGCATTAAGAAAGATACAAAAGAAGATAATGAATCCGCTGTCCCAGTTGGATCTATGGAGGATAAGGAAAATACGCCTCCTTGTTTCAATACCCTAATTACGGAGGCGGCTACAGGCTGGATTACGGTGCGTAAAAATAAAAATTATTCTCCAAGAATACCGCTTCTCCGCCTCGCTAGTTTCTCGGTGCTGCTCTGCTGATCATCAATGTTTCACTTTCTTTGTCGAGCAGCAGCTGTTTGATCGCTGTAAACCAGTTGTTTTTCTGCTGATTTGCAGCTGTCCGTCTTGAGTTTTATTATGTGCAGGTTTTTTCCTGCTTCTGTTCTTGCTTCTTGTGAGTTGGGCCTTATTTGTTCACATCTGGCTTTTTGAGCCTTCTTGTATAAGGGTATAGTCCCTTTCAAAAAACTATTTGCCAATAATTAAAAAAAAACATAATATGAATTGCACGACAAATTTAACAAAATTTATGTGTTGTTTGAATACCTCAATGAGTTCTTGCGTAGATGAAATCGCAGGAGATGGCGTGTGGGTAGAAGGAGATTTGGCTCATGAGGGGGAAGTCGTTGTATTGAGTAGAGAGGAGAAGGATGGAATTGGGGCAAAGAGTGGAGTAGAGAACGTGATGGAGGAGCCGGTGAATTGGAGTTGGGAAACGAGGTGGTAGGGAGATAGGGAGCTCGGATGGAGAGTCGAGCGGAGGTGTTGTGTTGGTGGTAGCCGAGTGGGTTGGGAGTAGGTTGGAAGATCTCATGAGGGAAGTAGTTGGGGAGACCGTGGGCTCGGTGAGGAGAAAGGTAGGTTGGTTAGGAGGGATGGCTCGTGGCAAAAGGAGTGAGTAGGTTAAAGGGTGCAGGTGGGAAAGTGGCAGAGCTAGCCACATTAGTGGAGAGTAGAGGTGGGGTGATAGGTAGGGGATGGGTAGATTAGGATAGCTAGGATTCTAATTTTATTTTATTTTTTATAATTTAATTCTAATTTATTTTATAATTGTTTTGTTTTAATTAATTGTTATTTATTTATTTAATTAATATTAATATTATTATGATTAATAATAAATACACTCGATATTAATTATAATGACCACATAACAAGCCAATTAAAAACTAGAAGCACGTACCTCTAAGACAACCTAAACCACTGAATGTAATAATACAAAACCTTATAACTAGTGAGTAAGAACAACGAAAGATGCAAAATATATATCATGTGACGACAATTAGAGAATAAGGTTAATTTCTGGATTCATATCCCATGCGGTAGATTTCAACAAAAAACAAGAAGAGCATGTACCTCCTGGTGATTTCAATGAGTGATCGTACTAACCTGAAATCAACAAATACTAAGATATTGCAAACAAGCAAGTTAGAAAAGATGAGTAAAATAACAAATAAAACGACTAGATCTAGGATCTGGTCCCACTAGGCGTGCCAAATGTTGTACAGGAAACTTCGTTCTCACGCGGGTGAAAGTTGATACAGGAAGCCACCAAAAACTTCAAATGATGGAGGGCTTAGGACCTCAGATGCAAATGTGGATCTACGGGTGCAAAGAAGATAGATGTATGATATAAAGAAGCTAGATCTGTAAAACTGAAACAGATAAGATTAGATAACAATATGTGGGGTTTCTCGGACAGTGTCGGTTCCAAGAGGATTTTAACTCCCTTGGAGGATGTCAACCCCGTGTCCAAAAAGATAATGATAAAATACAAGATAAACAGATAACATGCAAGCTGATGAACAAAGGAACTTGACATTGTGGGTATGTAGATGATGCTCTTGATCTGATCCAAACACAACGTGCAACAAGAACCATGCTATGCGAACTAAGTAATCATGAGCAGAGTATTGTGGGGATTACAGTGTCGTTACCAGGGCAACCGTGAGAATATATGATAAATAAGAAGCTTAGAATTCAAAACAACATTTTCCCAAATTTTCTAACTTAATTCCTCTCTTAACTTTTTGCCGGTCGGTCCTTTTTTGCAGGTCCTTGAAATATGGGGAAAACCCATATTTATAGCTTGGAGGTGAGGTTAGATTGGGGTTAATAAGTAACCGGGGTTGGGTAGAGTAACCCGAGTTAAGAGATATGATGTGATCACGTGGGGCCCACGGTTTGACTTATTAGATGTAGTGGGGAGCATGATTTGAATGGGTAGGTGAGATAAAAGATTCCATTTGAAATTAAGAAAAGGGTGTCGGATGGGTATATTAATACCCATGGATTGAATAATTTGATATGGGAGAAAATGCCAAAATCTTAATTATCAAATGGGTCCACATGGAGCCCATTTAATAATTAATTAAATAAAGGTGAGTAAATGGATGGGATTTATTTAAATTTAAGAAAAGAGAAAGGCGAGAGGGGAAGTTGCATGAATGTGAGATGACGGAGGGTATATCAAAAATTGGTGTCTACACAATATTAAATTAAAATTAAAATGCATGAACGTGATTAGTTTAACAAAAAGTAGATTATTGAAAAATTATTTGCTATAGTATAGATGAACTAATAAGATGTTGAATGGATCATAATGAAATAATGTGAAGCAAAATAAGCTCAACATAAGCACTTCAATAACTCTTTAATCTAAACAAAATGCATGGAAATTTATTGCTTGAAGTTGAAACATACCAAAATGGTGGTGTAAATATCTTCATACGATGTTGTAATCAATGTGAGCATCATGCAAACAATGCATGTGTTCACATTGAATGGTGTTCAAGGCACATGCAATAATACTTTAAAATGCTAAAATGTGTCATACATACCATACATTAACAACCAATTAGCACTAACTTACAAATTGTTTAAGCTCTTCTATTAATATCACCATGATAGTAAAGCTAAAACAAAACAAACTCATAATAACATAAGGTGTTTGAATACTACTAGAGAAAATTGGAATCTACATAAGATATAACTAAACAAACACTAATAAAGAAAAGAGGTGTAAATAGGAAAATGATACCAAAACAAACAATTGAAATATAGAGCACTCAATCAAATATTTATCATTTTTGCATTTTTTTAATTGGATGGTTAATATTTTAGTAAGCAAACATACATGATATTTAGACTAGATGTAGTAAGGCAAATGTACTTTTAGTAACATTATGTGTGTCCAAGTAAAGATAGTAAGACATTTTTAAAAGTATTAAACAAGAACAAATAAATGACATTTATTAATGTAGAAGCAATATAATAAGGAGTCGGCAAAGTGTGGATCTTAAAGGAGTAGTCACATAAAAGAATACATGATATTTAGACTAGAGGTAGTAAGGCAAATGTACTTTTAGTAACATTAGGTGTATCCAAGTAAAGATAGTAAGATATTTTTAAAAGTATTAAATAGAGAACAAATAAATGACATTTATTAATGTAGAAGTAATTTAATAAGGGAGTCATCAAAGTATGGATCTTAAAAGAGTAGTCACATAAGAGAATACATGATATTTAGACTAGAGGTAGTAAGGCAAATGTACTTTTAGTAATAGTAAGGCAAATGTACTTTTAGTAACATTAGGTTTGTCCAAGTAAAGATAGTAAGACATTTTAAAAAGTATTAAACAAAGAACGAATAAATGACATTTATTAATGTAGAAGCAATTTAATAAGGGAGTTGTCTCTATGGATCTTAAAGGAGTAGTCATGTAAGAGAATACATGATATTTAGACTAGAGGTAAGTACGACAAATGTACTTTTAGTAACATTAGGTGTGTCCAAGTAAAGATAGTAAGACATTTTTAAAAGTATTAAACAAAGAACAAATAAATGTCATTTATTAATGTAGAAGCAATTTAATAAAGGAGTCATCAAAATATAGATATGAAAATTTTAATATTTTCTTATCTAATTTATAACCAATTAACTATTATGTCAATATCAAGACCAACTAATAGAAAATAGAAAAACATCTACCTAGCAATTAGCTTGCTCCCATTAAAAACTATTTAATCAAATCAACCAATTAACTATTATGTCAATATGAAGACCAACTAATATAAAATAGAAAAACATCTAGGTAACTAACTAGCAATCGCACTTGAAATGTGCGATGGAAACGCCGAAGGGGATATGTTGGAAGATTGATATTGTGGAATAAAACAAACACAAACGAACAAGGACAATCAAGAAGGGTTATAAGGAGGAGAAGTCGTAGGTCAGGAGAATTGGTTGGGGGAAACAAAGTTGAATTCTTGTTTGTTATAACCACATCGTAATTTTATCAATCATTAGAAGGAGAAAATGAGTATGGTGTGCAAGGTAACAAGACAACATAATTCAGAGATAAGTTAGAAGGTTAGGAGTAATCAATCAAAATTACGAATGTGAATAGCTAGTTATAATTGTAGTGCTTTTATTTTTTGGGAATTAAATTGACTATGGGTTATTCTTGGATTTTTTTGGGACCGACATTGTGACATGGTTTAGACTGCTCGTTCTAGTGGCTATTGCATCGAATGAAATAAATAGGGTAACTTATGACGCTCAATCTGTTTTATATGCTATATTTTATCGTTAAGCTCACATTATTCAAGGGAATGCAATTTACGCTTTTGGGAATAAAAAATGGGAAAATCCAATAGGTTTCACATTGGAATCCCAAATGCAATGTTGGTTTATTGTAGCACTTTGTTTTAGTTTCAATCTCGAGTAAATAAATGAAAACAAACAATGTGTGAACAACAATAGACAATTGAGCCCCCAAGATTGGCCTAGCTTTAAGAAACAAGAAGTGATGTCAACATTATCAAATGGATAACATTTATTTTGTTAGATAAGACAAAGATGTGAATAGAAAGTTGGAAAGAAAATGGGGAATTAAATGTGGGAATTCAACATGGCATGATTGTTCCTAAGTAATTAATATATGCTTTTGTGTTGATTTTATCTTCTCGACCTCCTTCACAATATTTACATGATCACAATTTATGCTTAAAAGGGACAAAAGGAGAGGAAAACTTTAATAGATTCTATGTTTGAAACCCAAACAAAATGTTGGCTTGTTGTAGGACATTGTATGCCCCTTTTCACTTTTAAGCTCGATTATTTCCAGAGACACAAGTGACACACAAATAATCAAGGATAATTGAATCCCTCCGATAGGTAGGAATATTAGTGTTGAGTAGTATTTATCTTCCAAGCATAAACTTTAAAATTAGACTCCCTACAATTTCTTACATTATTAAGTGCAATCTTCTCGCTGACTTGCAATGAGGGGCATCTACTCGGCATTTTTATTTGTAGCAGGGCAGGGTAGGTTGGCGGGTGGTAGAGGATATGTGATGGCTCATCTTCACTATCTGATGTCATAGATAAATCTTGATAACATGCATTCTATAGTGTCCTAATGCAAGTTGATGTTATGTTGCTTTTTCACGACTCTTACTCATGCACTATTATTTTCCTATAAAAAAACTATATTATGGTTGTGGTCATGTAGATTCGCAAGAAAGATAAACATTCACCTCCCTATGTGTACTTTGTATAATATAGCCTATGATAATGGCGTAACATGGAGCTAAATCACTTCATGGTATTATCGAAATGTTTGTTCATTACTCGTTTTGGTGCAAGTCTATTTAGTTAAAACTACTTGGGAATGATTTTACTAATTGTGGATTTTTTCTGGTAGTTTTCGGACCACTATTGTATCATGGTTTAGACTTCCTGCTCTAGTGGCTATTGCATCAAGCGGAATAATTGGGGCAACTTTATGACGATCTATTTGCTATCTATGCTTTGCTTTATTGTTAAGCTCGCATTAGTCAAGTGCATGCAATTTACACTCATTGGACAAAATAAAATATGGCAAAAATCCAATAGGTTCGACATTGGAAAAAAAACGCAATGTTGGTCTCTTGTAGCAGTTTGTTTTAGTTTTAAGCTCGAGCAATTCAATGAAAACAAGCAATGTGTGAACAAGAACGAAAAATTGAGCCCCTCCATTATTGGCATGGCTTTACAAAGCATGAAGGTGAGAAAAACATGTAAGTTAGAAGGCAGATAATGGTATTGGTAATTGACGACAAAACAATTCTCACACCATATCTGTCACCTGTATAATATCACCAAAAACCGCCTTACAGAAACATGGAATAGTAAAATCCTTGATCCATCATCCATATGGTTATTTTTGAAAGATCATGGGTCTCAAGATGATGTATTGTGGCGGTTGTCCAAGAAGAAGGCATGATGTGTGGAGGAGGCTATTTATCTCTCTAATCCTATGTTGTAGAGCTCCTTGATTTTATATCATAGCTACAAAATTTGAAATATTCAGACATCTTTTCTAACTACTTCTCAGACAATTTCCCCCACATTTGATGAGCTTCGCAGACTTGAGATTCGACATACTAAATTGGTACAAAAATGCTTTGAATGGAAGTTTTCTGTCTTTTCTCATGAATATGTACTGATTAGTCAAGTGGCGGTTGGGAGTCAATCCCTCTACTAATGTCAACCTATGTGCTTTGAAACCTCGACCTGCCAGAAAATCAGCTAAAGGACACATGAAAAACATTCACAAGAAGGCAAGAGTGGGACAATCCAGCAAGAAACGCCCATTACTCATTCAAAATTAAAAGTTAATGTCATTGATACAGATATGTGGAAATTATACGGTTTTCTAAATTTTTAGCCTGTCATTTTGTATGGGTACCTAAATTTTTTCTAATAAAACATGGTTAAAATCACACAAAACGACCCACAACCTTTCAATTTCCAAGTCTAATGGAAGAATCCCAAAAATAATTAGTGAGAAGTTTAAGCTTTACGATTCCTTTTGTTGATTCCTACATCAAATTATATTTTAAAAACTTATCCTGAAATGTTTGACCTCTATGATCCAATTGTGAATTGATGACTCACTACGAGTGACTCAATAGCGCAAGGTAAGGAAATCTTGTCACATCAGAGCAATCTTCTCCTAAAGTAAATTCCACCCGATCAAAATGTTGGATATCGATGCATGAACGCATCAATTTGGTTTTTCCCCATCCAAGGATGAGATTTGACAGTTGACTTCTCCTGTCAAACTGAAAATCTGTGATTTTCGGTTAAAAGGTTTTAAATGGTAGTTTAAAATATACATTGTTTTCTTGAGTTGTATTTATGAGTGTTAAGCGAGTTTCGGCATTATATGCTACGTATAATCACATTATCGGTAAAATATGGTATTTCAATTTCTATGTAATGTTGTGTTTATAGTTATATTGACTGTGTTTATAGCTGATAATGACGATTTTTTTAAATTGATCCACGTCAAATAGAGATGGGAAGACTATTTACAAAATGTAAAATAAGGTTAAAATAAGTAAAAACATCCAAATGAGCGTCAAATCTCAGCTCTGCCCTTGTGGACTATGACTCTTTTTGTTGATTTCTACAACAAGTTATATTTTAAAAACTTATTCTAAAAATCTTGATGTCATTGTACTGACGATAATCACATCCATTTATTTTTACAATGTATGTTAATGCGATGGAATACTATTTTGGTACTTATGTAGTCGGTTGTTCTTGTTTATTTCTTTATTTCTTGTACAAATTGTACATTGTTTTCCTAAAGACTATAGTTCATGCCCAAATGTTTTGTACAATGATTATAGTAATTGCAAATTAATTATTTTATTGCAAATCGATGAAGCATGACTGAAGCTCGTCTCGCCCACATCGCTTTCGCTGTCAGAGGGGAGAAGGTTGAACCCAACTTGAAAAACGCCTTCGGTGTAATAACACCTATCAAAATAAATATGCTACAATAATAATTAAATCCATTATAACTTTTTTGTTTTTATTAGGTAATCATATAAAACATTACTACAAAAACTAACAACAAGGTCTAGAACTAGCCATAAACCAAACATATATCCAGTAATAAATCAACATACCAACTCTGGCCAAGCTATAAACAACCTGCCAAGGGTACCTGAATTAGTGAAGAATCATATACTTCACCCTTCTTTTGTTTCCTTTTCTTGTCTTCAATCTCATTGAAATCACAAAACTAATTTGAATTCATAATTATAAGATTAACGGATTGTAGGTTGAAATTGATCCTTTTGCACATTCTAAACTTTCCGATTCATGTATACTTTTAAACCCTTATTTTAAAGATCAAGTATTAATTAATTTTTTAAACACTTAGTGCTCTATCAAGTTTATCAATATCATGGGTTGTTAAAATATAAAAATTTCAACTTGAGCTATAGTTAAGCACTTGAAGTTACTTAACTGCACAAAGTGGGGACAACGAGTATCATAGATTGTGGTATATTACGTTAAGGGTCCCATGGAGGGAGCAGAACTCCAGTAAAATTTTGGGCAAAAGGCCTATGACCAGGGTTGTTGTTTTGTATAAACTGTAAATATTGGACAAGAAAAAATGTCTACCTATGGGCAGCATTAGGCATACAAACTACCACCAGAACCTCTAGTCATTGTAAGGCTAAAAGACAATATTTGAATAATCCATCAATACAATCTATTATTTTGTCTGACATCACCTCTACAGTTCAAACAGATCATCTCCATCTCCTTCTCTCGTATTCATATTGATCTCCACCGATCTCCCATGAAAAAGTTAAAAATCCAATTTCCTTTATATTTGATCTCCCATGCCAAAGATTTCAATTTTGAAGAAAACCCTATTTACTTTCAAACAAAACACCAAATAAATTGTCATTTGAAGCTAAAACCCTAGATAAACTACATATCTGATAACATGAATACCCTGAAAGATGAGAAAAGAAATTAGGAGAAAAAACAAGAATGTAATTTTAAGCGTTAAAATGACCGCTACAAATTGTACTCAAACATTGCGTTGGGTAGCAGTAGCAGCAACCTTTACATGGCTTGAAAACCAGAAATAAACCTAGGTAAATAAACCATTTTTTCCCCAAATATCTCAACAGGGAGCAGATCTTAACAGATAACAAAAGAAAACCTAAGATTTCATAATAGTAACAATATAAATAAAGTTATACTAGAGACAAGCTTGACGTGAATATTACTCAGCTTTTGCAAGGGAAGGAATGTTCTCTTGTGAAAAGGGAGCACTGGGAGAACCCTGTACGAGAAGAACACTGAGAGAACTTGTGTTTTCCATTGTGGGAGGAGCACTGGGAGAAATCGTGTTCTCTGCCTCATTTTGAAGTGCATATGGTTGATCATTTTTCTTCACGGACATAAACAAGCGAAGCAAGAGAAATTTACCTACGGGAGGAATCCAGACTTTGAGAATGCCCTGAGGATGGCTGCGGGTCTCCACGCCTGAACAACGATGCAATTTATAGGGTTGGGGTTAGGGTTAGTGTCGCCCCCTTAAGGATTTGAGAAATGAGGATCCTGGCGTTGCCGACCAGCTTGTCTCGCAGATGACCCCTGGCGTATATGTCCACTTTTATAGCCACCAGGACATCTGAGAGAAGGGAATCGTCTGCCTGGAGAAGCATTTTGTGGTTCCACACAGGGTTTGTTCCGTTGTCGTCGTCCACTTGCGTGGTTGGGATCAGTGTACGCCTCCGCATAACATTTCATTTTGTTGAATCTTTTCACATCTTCGGGGTCATCGAAGCTCCTCGCTTCAAATATTTCTTCTCCCACGTTCATGGTGGGGGCTGTAGCCTACTTACAGTTGCAATATACAACCTGCGAGATAAGACACAAAAACTTTTAGGATAGGAAAAACAAACCTTTCTCTGAGCATCTGACCGGCACCGCCTTATCTTTGTCTCCAAACAAGTGCCTAAATTTCTCGTCCACAGCGAGCCAAACAACAACACTACATTGATGTGATGGGAAAACTTGCCCTGCAGAAAGGTTTATTAATAACAACGGACTATGGGTAGGTATTTACCTGAGGTCAACGATACGGCTTACCATGAGGATGGCAGAGATTGCCCAACGCAGCCATATTTGTCAGACACCCTCGACATTACTTCAATGGCGGAGATTTATTTAATCAACGTTCAATGTACGAGAATAAATCAAAACCATCAACGTCACTGTCATGTGTCAGAGGCGGAGGGTTCGACCCCATTGTAGAAACGCCTTCGGCATAATTAGCTTGCTCCCATTAAAAACTATTTAATCAAATCAACCCACTTCAACTAGTGGTCAAATTTGATAGTGACGTTATCGATAAAAAAATCATGAATTACTCATTCAACACACGTAAAACAATTCATTTTAAAAAGATGCAAACATTAAAGACAAAAAATTAAATATAAGAAGTTTTTATACAAACATGAAAGATTAAATATGTATTTAATATGGTTTTTCAAAACATTTGATACCTAGTCTCGTCAAAAACAAAATTAAGTTCCCAATTCAGTGTCTTTAAAATTTAGTCTTGTTTGGCATGACTATTCTACTGGAGTTGACGTCAGCGTCAACGTCTACGTCTAAGCAACTTCTACGAAAGATCTCTTCCTTTTTTTCTCACAATTTTCCACGTACGGTCTAGCCAAAGCCATGATACCTCCTCACTGTTGTTTTGCAATTTGCAATTTTATTTTTTTGCCTTGAAAATTCCCTAAGACGGCTGGAGAAAGGCGGCTGAAAATTCATGGATTGCAACGGAGCAACTCCCGGGTAACCTTCTTATCATATTTCTCTAAAATTGGTTTTGGAAACATCTTTGTTTTATTCCCTTTTCTTTGTCAGATAGATTTTTCTTAC
Source organism: Taxus wallichiana var. yunnanensis (assembly GCA_018340775.1). NCBI lineage: Eukaryota > Viridiplantae > Streptophyta > Pinopsida > Cupressales > Taxaceae > Taxus > Taxus wallichiana. The sequence continues at coordinate 512,520,656 of CM031239.1, read as the reverse complement.
TATATTGGAGTTTTGGAATCCATTTTGGTGTGTATGAGATTGTATATACCTTTCTAATCACAAAGAAGCTTTGAAGCATAGGTTTCTTCTCCATAGTAGACTCCAAAAATTAGAATAAAAAACCCTTACATGGTCAGAAACTGATCTACAATCAAATTCTCATCATGTTCTTGGAATACCCATAAAAGAAAAAGTTGGCTTGATCCCAAGAATTATGCAATCAAATACCCATCAAATTCTTGTAATACCCAAAAAGAAAAAATAATTTGATTCCAAGAATTACATGTTTCCATAACAGATATATGTTTGGAAATTAAAAGTATGTTAAAAGAATCTCAAAATTCTACTTTCCATCGTATTCTTTGATACCCATGAAGTAAAAATGGGTTGATTGATGGCAGGAGACTTAGCTGACTTCGTAGCCCAGGTCCGATAAGTTTGAGTATTCATGCTCCACTTAGGTTTAAATCCCACTAAGTCTATACAAGGTGTGGGGGGTGGGGAGCGGTGGGGTAGCCGCACCTTCGGGCAGATTAAAGTTCCCACCTCCATTGTTGATAGAAGTAGAATTTCTCAAGCACACACTGCACGAGTTGTGCAATGACACAGATCAATCAAAGAAAAAAAAAAGTTTATTGGAAAAAATCATATGAAAAGAAATTGTGTACTTTTATATGAAGCACCATAGGAAAAAAATGGATTGATTGGAAAGATCATATGAAAAGAAATTGTGTACTCTTTTATGTGAAGATGTGTTTTTTTCTCACTTGGAATTTGTAAAATGGATGCAGATTTGATCCTGGTTACTATGTCGGTACCTTTCTTGTGTCAAGTGGACTACTGCCACAGGCCTGGAAAGCCTCATGCGCTGCTTATACTAGCGATGAGCCCTATTTCATTGTTGAGGAAGACGTTGAGGAAGAAGGTAGGGTGTTTATTGCCTTCGAGGGGTCTCTGGATTGGTTTGATGTCTTCAAGGCAGATGGAATGTTTGGACAGTGTGAAATTGAGTCTGAGAATCATGGCGACCTTTTTGGGTTCATGGAGGATGAAGCCCTTGTTCACGGTGGGATTTTAAAGAGGTTTATGGATATGTGGGAGAACTCTGGAATCCAATCACAGGTTGGTTACAATGTGTGCAATCATTTGAAAATTGTACCATTTAAATGTTTTAGGCTTTGGGTTTTATATTTTGTGATTCGTAGAACTGTTTCATTTTTACATGAATGATGGGTGTACCCCTCTTCCAGTCGGTCATAAAAAATGATTCCAAAGCAGAGGTTAACCCAAAACAAAGCAATACGGATGATATTATGCAAGTATTAATAAGTTTTTAGGAGTCTAGGCAAGAGGATCATCAGTGGTCTAAAAATTCAAAAAGAACTTTCGTGAGTATTCTAGTCACCCTTACTCTTATGACTCTCAAATATATTTTTGATATAATGGGCAGTTCCAAACTTTATTTTCAGGTCAAAGTCTTTAGTTAGACTATTTTTTCATTTTTTTAATTTGACCAAATACCAATCCAATGAAGTTGGCATGTGGATCTTGCCAAGTCCAAGTCAATGTTCCAGTCCAGTTGACAGTTTGGTCTTGTCCAGTCTAAGTCTGGGTGTGACGGTATAAATCCATGGAGATCTTGTATGTGAGGCTATATTGTGGTTATGGTCTGATATGTTATTACCTATTTTAATGTGGATTTTAAAAAGGTTCTCTGTTTCTTTTCCTTTTTTTTGTTAACAGTTGTCTTGAAAGAGAGGTGATGCTGAGTTACGTGTGGAAAAGAAGGGAAATTTTGTTATTTTTTGACTAGTGGTTAACAATGAAATTGAAACTGCTGTCATTAAAGTAACAATTTTCGTATGGAGAGTATTAAATGGTAGACTAAAATATGGAAAAAAACAGTCCATAGAAAAATATAGAAAAAAATTTGATAAATTGTATATTTAAAAAATATGATAATTTTAATAATTAAACACATAACTATACAACATATTCAAAATTATTAAAATGACAAGGAATTATGGCTTGAACTTAAAACAGATATACATTAATTAAACTGATCAAAATAACATATTTTATATCTATAACTTCATGACAGTTTAAAGATTTTAAAAATAGGAATACAATTTTGGAGATCCCTTGAGGATTAACTTGATTAAACTTCTGAAAATAATAATTTTTACCTTATTTGTGCTCGTTATGTACTGTGTAGTGTTTTATCAAATAATAAAAATATACATTTAATTAATAATAAACAACATTTATAATACTAACAATAACAATAACATGAATATGGATCTGTTTTGGTAGAGTTTTTATTTTTCTTTACAGCATCTTTTAGATTTTTATTTTTCTGTATTTTAAATTATTAAAACTTATAATATTCACTGTTTAAAACAATGGATGGAAAATAACACAAAAAAAAAAAAAAAAATCTCACTGCAACCACCGTGTATTTGGTAATTATGGTTGTCACATACACAGTACACTCATATGACAAAATCACATATAAAATTTTCATGATTTGTTAAGAGTTATCTACAATTATATTCCTAAGATCTATACCACCTTTAATGTAGTCACCTAGTTGTTTGGGAGGCAGCTCAGTGGATTGTGTGATTTGTTCATGCCATTGTGTTTAATTGAGTTTCGAGAAGAAAACATTAGGTGTTTGTCTACTTCTCCTCGATCACATAGGATTCATAGACACTTGCTCACGTTCTATGTTCTTTTATCTGCTTGTTTCCATGCCAAAAGGTGTGATCTTACCTGAGTTGATAAATTAGATATTTCTTTTAAAAAAAAATCTTCTCTTAAAGTATTGCTGCTCTGTTTAGGCAATCATGGGATGGAGCGCAATCTTTTTTCCAATTTTTGTAAAGTATTTATTATCTTCTTGTTAAAAACTATAGACTTTGTAGCAATGAATATGCAGAAAATCGAATAACAAAATAACACTTTACAAAAATAAATACAAAATATTAAACATATAAAACACGATCACCAAATTTAAATTTCACTCTATTCTTCTTGAAAATGGTGCTTCTCTTTAAATTCAAGAGAGTATCCACTATAAAAAGTAGCATTGATATTTATGGAAATCTGGAATAGAAATTCGGAAAAACTTGTGTATACATATTGGTGTTTGATGGCTAGGCACTTTTTTATTGACATATTAATGCATGTTTTATGCTCTGTCCCGACGTTCTTTAAATATATTTTATATGAACTGGAAAAAAATCCCCAATAAGGTAAACCGTAATACTCTTGATTTTGGGCCAGGTCGAAGTTGATGCCAAGCATAGTTACCAAATATGATAAAATTTTAATGATTTTTTATATTTTTCTGTTTTTTTATTTAATTATATAAAATTTTGTATTTTTAGTGGTAAAGTATTAAAATGCAGGATTTAAAAAATTTGTGTTATTTTTTTCGTTTTATATTATAAATATTTAAATTATGAACACCTCCAAGATTTTATGGTGATTTTCATTTTTCAGTATTGTTTAGAAGGTTTTCAGCAGTTCCTTAAAAATTAGTGAGACTGTATTTTTCTGTATTGACCGTCTTTTTATTGACCGTCTTTTTATATATTTAAAGCCCATGACTTAATACTCTCCGTACAAAAGTTGCTACCTTGATGCCACATTGCCAAGTACCAAACCAACTACTATGTTATATACTTCCAAATGTTTTCCCATTCTTTCTCATTCTCATTTTTACACTGCAAATCAAGAATTACTTTTATTTATTTTCCAAGCAACGTAATCTAATTTGAAGAGTAGAAGTCCAATAGCTCTAAATGGGTGATTGGTTACAATACTCTAAGTAGGAACAAGGTCTAAATTGATGAGATATGTTCATTACAGATTCTGAAAGCAGGGGAACAGAACAAAACAATTGTGTTTACTGGCCACTCTTTGGCAGGGGCCATCGCTAGCTTAGCTACACTTTCAGTTTTGGAAAAATATGGGAGGACGGTCTCTGTTTTCTGTGTAACATTTGGTTGCCCTTTGATTGGAGATGACAAATTTGGCCAGGTCATTCGTCGCAAGGGATGGTTTTCTAAATTTTGCCATGTACTGTCAGTGCATGACATAGTTTCAAGGGTTCTTCTAGCTCCTCTGCAACTGATTCATGGCCCTATGGAGTTTCTGCTGCCTTACTGGTTTAGAAGAATGACTGAGCAAAATAATGATAAGACTAACAGTTTCATGGCTGGAATACCCCTTTCAAACCAACAAATTGCAGACTTCTATTCTATTGTCCTGCACCATATATCTGCATTAGTCACATACAGCAATCCTGTAAGCATGACAGCTCCTGAAAGCATGATAAGGGAAAGCATAAAGTCTGTCTTCAACTTAAGTCCATATAGGCCATTTGGATACTACCTCTTTTGCTCCAGAAGTGGTGCAGTTTGTGTGGAAAATCGTGAGGTTGTGTTGCAGTTGCTCTATTATTCACTAGAAAACTCAGATGCATCAACTGATCTGGCAAAAAGGGATTGCATCTCAGAACACACAGAATATGGCAGCTGTTTTGCAAGAATTTTGAATAACAGAATGAGGCTAGGAAGACCACATGAACATCTTGCCTTACCAGAGGCAAGATCTTACGATGTTTGCATAGCACTCCAACTGGAAGCTCTGGGTCTTGGAATTCAGGTAACACTTATTGAGTACGGTGAAAAACAATTATACCCTTTTGCAGCAGTAATCTTTCATGTCACTTGAAAAGGTCTCTTTGATGCTAGTGGATTTTCATCTCCCTAAACATGTCTGTTTCTTAACCATAACACAGTGATTTTTAGCAGATGGCTAGGATTCTCTTATATTTCTGACTCATACAGTAGAATTAACTAAACCCTATTACTAGATGAAATATTTCTCATGATAAATCATAAATTTATTGAATTAATAGGTTTTTTTTTACCTTTGCTGGTGCCAGATGCAAATTTGACATTATTACACAAGCTTTGTTTCATTTTTGCTTAAACCGTAAGTGCAGTTTTTTTGTATTCAAAAATACACTACGTAGTGCCAAATGGGACTCAATTTCTGAAAGCATATTTGAGATACTCAAAGACACTACAGAACAAAAGCTGCAATGTTCGGCCAATGGGTCACCATATTCCAAAACATTAGAAGGCTAAATCAATTAGATTATCCCTTCTATCAGTTGAGTCAAGAGCAATAACCGTTGGTGACATTATCCCCCAAAATCTCAGAGATGGGCATCATTTAGACCCATTAAATTATATGTATCCACACTTATGCAGGCATAACTTTGTTGGCATTGTAGCAGCCAATAATTTACTTGGGTTGCCATGAATTTCCAACTTGTATGAGGTATGCATCGTATATTGTAGATTTCTGGACTAGCTTAGTTTAAGACATTTTGCTGAACTTTTTTGAAATCCCTGTTATGATTCTAGTGTGAGAATTCACTAATGCCTGAGATTTTGGTGTAACGGCTCATTACATTTAGTATCCCTGGCAAACCTTCTTTCTCTAGAGCTACTGGAGATTTCAAACATGTTAATTAAATGCAGAACAGAGGGATTCCCCATGCTATGACAAAGTCTTCTACAGATTGGGCTCAAATCTAGACCAGGTCCGAGCTACAGAGAATGGTAGGATGTTATGATCCTAGTGTAAGAATTCACTAATACCTTGAAGTTTTGGTGTGACGGTTCATTACAATCCCTAACTCTGCCAAACCTTCTCTCTAGAGCTACTGGAATTTTCAAACGTGTTAACTAAATGCAAAACAGAGGGAGTCCCCATGCTATGACAAAGTCTTCTGCAGATTGGGTTACTAGTTTTCCAGTAAAGAGAAAAGTATAGCAAACTATAGAAATTGGAGTCATTTTCCACAATAAAGCTTTGGATCAGGACTAGTTGCAGGGCTTGAAAAATAAGTCACATAAAAATTACATAGTACAGTTGGGAAAACAAGAATGCTTTCAAGTGCATATTGGTAAATAAATCTTAATTTTTAGAAGTGGGTTTTCTAGTCATCAGTCCATAATTTTGTCTGCATATAAAATTTGTGAATAATATTTGTGCACATATGAAATTCGTGTAATCAATGTCTGGTTCTGAGACAAGTTGTTTGTTATTGAGTAATTACGTGTGATATGTTTTAAGTTGTTCTAATGATTTTGTTTAGTATCTTTGTGCAGAATCTTCCAGCACAACTGGCCTTACAAACTGCAGGAGAGCGTGAAAAACGTTTAAACATGAACAGTAACAAACAAGTGATTGAATTAAGCAAGGCGCAGAGAGCCATGGCAGAGCTAGAATGGTATAAAAGACGTTGCAAGCATGAGGGAATGGGATATTACGACTCATTTAAACTACAAAAAGACAAGAAGGACTTCAGAGCCAACATAAACAGAGGTAGGCTTGCCACATTTTGGGATGAAATCATACAAATGGTGGAAAACAATGAGTTGCCAGAGGACTTCCAATATAGAACTAAGTGGATATATTCTGCCACTGTATACAGACAGCTTGTTGAGCCACTAGATATTGCCAATCATTACAGGCTTGATAAGCACAAGGTCTCTGGACACTATCTCTCTACTGGAAGACCTCGGCGCTACCAAATTCTTCAAAAATGGTTAGAAGAGAACATGCCCAGTGAAAAGCAAGAGAGGAAACCTCGCACTGAGCCAGCCAGCTTGACACAAGACTCTTGCTTTTGGGCTCACTTGGAAGAGGTGCATCACTCAATGAAAAGCACCCACAAGAGTGGATGCCAAAGTTGAAAGAGTTTGAGAATTTGGTGAAGCGTCTGATTGATGCCCAAGAAGTTTCTCCAGAGATTTTCTTGGCCAACAGTAGCTTTATGATCTGGTGGAAGAATACATTACCAGAGGAGTATAAGCTAACCTCTCCTCTTTTCTCCCTCATGGAAGGAGGATGGAAACTATATTCCAAACTGCATTAGTTAGTAGCAGCCTAGTTCATGTGTATTTGATCTTGTACTCTTGCCTTCCATCCAAGCTGTACATATGTGTGCTTTTCTATATGGTTTATATATTTGTTACGACTATTATGCTCTCCCATGCGAGTGAAAGCATGTATATGGGCATGAATTCAGATATAGAATGACTTTGGGTATATCTATCATGGAGATATTAGAATACTACAATAATCAGTATACTAGTTGTACTTTGTTTGCCATTCAATAAATGTTTGTTGTTTTTCCCGAATTATTACCCACTCAATATTTGTATATGTTCAAGTTTTCCCTCTACATCAAATAAAATTACGAAAGTATACGTTTATAAGTTATAACCATAAATCACAACAAAGCCATTATTTTTGTAGTAGCACTTCATGTAATTATGCCAACAAATCCTGGTTAAGTATTGTATCTTTGATCTTGCATCTGACTCTCTCTCTCTCTGCAATATTACCTTGTAAAATCACTGCTCCAATAGAAACACCACTGACATATATGTTGTAAAGGAATTTGCTATATCTAATAAAGACCGGTACTTACAAGTTTTAGTTCAAAAATTGGCATATTTCTGTATCATCTGCTCAAATCTTTTAGACTTTTTAAGCATGTTTTAAATGATAGTTTGTATGTTTCGTTTCAATCCACTCAGACCTTTCAAACTTTTTAAGCAGCATTAAATGAATTAGCATTTCAAGCTAAACTAAGCTAGCTTTTTTATCTCATGTACAAATTGTTTTGACTCTCCGTGTCAGGTATCTCCAGGTTTTGCACTCAGCAAGACTTAATCCCTGATGAGCTCATTGAAATCCTAACAACATCACCAATAGACCAAGGGCCTTTCCACAAATATTTCAAATTTCAAAACATTATAATATAAAAAAATTAAAAATCGAACTAACTGGATTGAAAACATGTGTTATTGTTATGTATGATTAATTTAAGGCATGCCCTGTATAAAACAGCTAACAGCCTAAGCATTTTTTAATTTTCAGCAGTATCTAAAGTTTTCTGTTTATCTTTTTAGCAGTGTTTAGAAGATTCTCTATCAGTAATATCAATATTATTTTAATTATTAAAAATTATCATATTTTTAAATGTATAATTTATTGTATTTTTTTCCGTATTTATCTTATTTTTCAATGAACCGTATTTTTTCCTTATTTGAAGTCCACCACTTACACGAAAATTGTTACCTAGATCTCATGCATAGTCATTACTGTTTTGCGAATTTCAAATTACCTAGATTTTTTATCAGCTGCAATTCCTTATTTTGAAGCAAAATTCCCCAAATTCTAATCCTTAACAAAGTCACATTTCAAGATTGTGGCATACAACTTTAATTTGGGTCACTATTTTATCGAGGAACAGCGCCACAAGTTTTAAAGATGAGGCTTGAAGCCAGCCACAGGCTTCCCATGAAGGCGTGAAAACATTTTTGTTCCATTGGAGCAATGTGTAGTAAAAATTATTGTTGGCACTTCTATTTCATCTTTCCCAATTTCATGGAGCTCATAACACACTAATCCATCCTACCTTTTGACAAGCAAATATAATATTTGCAGACATTGTTTTTCCAAGTTCAGGTGGAAAGTACCATGGTTATCAAAGTCAATTATATATTGCTTACATACACATGACCTCATATTTGTAAGAAACATTTTTGCGTTCAAGTCAAACGTACTTAGAATTTATTATTAGTAAGTCGGGCACTTCCTCTGGTAACAATTTAGCTTTCAATCATGGCAGACATTCGTGTTTCAACCTGAAAAACCTGTTGAAAATGTTTGAAAACACTCAAAAACTCATTTTTTTACTCATCTCCCAAGTGAATATCCATCTCACAACATTTTGATACAAAAATATCCAATGATGAAGTTCAACTATTCCAGTTACAAGCTTGTTTCCGTTTTGATCTCGGAATATTCCAAGGTGGGAGATAGTAACATGCAGTGATCAATTTTGAAGGGCTAGTCAAAATTTAATTGTGAAGTGCATATATTTGACAAGCCCTTCGAGAATGAAAACTTGTATAAATATTTACACTTCGTATGAAAGCTAAAATTAAATAATATCTGTCATGAAAATTAAGAACAATTTCTTAATCTAGTGATTATTTTTTAACACATGATAGTGTGGGTCACTAGTATCTATGCAATTAATTACAAAATGCACTATATATTAAGAAGTGAAATTGGAAACATTAATTTAGGGTTTTAGGTAAGCTATAAGTAAGCTTCATATTATGATGAGATGTAAATATAGTGTTTCCACATGTTGAACTAATAACCCGCAAAGTGAAGATACAAAATAAAGTGGATGAATATTTTGAGAGCTTTTCTAAGAACCATAGGTCCATATTTTGAAAACATCAAGAGTAATCCCTTTAGAAGGCACCATTCATCAAGTATACCTAAGATATACATCTAAAATTAAAATAAAAATTTCTCAAATCTCCTCTGTGAAGACACATAATTAAATCTTTCCAAAAGTGACCTTTAATGAAGCACTAATTTATTGAATGAATATCATATATAATTTTTTTGAAAAATAATCAAGGATATCTAAAAATAAAACAAGAAATCACTTTTTATTACACCAACCATTGACTTTTTATTTGGGAATTTCACCAAACCATTTTTTGTACAACCCAAATGTAAACCAATTTTATTGCATTCCAACACTTTTCAAAATTGCAACACCTTCCTTGATTTCAAATTTAAGCCCTTATAAATATAAACTTAATTTTGAAAAACCATAGTGCTACAAATAGATCTAAAACATGTGATCACACCATTTCTTCAAATATTCAATCAAATAAGAAGTTAAATTTTATAGAACAAAAAGAAAGTTCATAACAAACTAGATCTTGCAAACTCATCAAATGAGGCAAAACTTTCTTCATTCCCAACTTAGTATTTAATAAAAAATTATTCATTTCTTGTATTTGTTTTACCCTCACTCATTTACCTTACATCAATCTTAGAACTGTTTTATACTACCAAAATAACAAACATAAATGTGAGAGAAATTTTTATACCATAAATTTGGCAAATTTTCAAATGAACTTGAGCTTGTCTTAGGTGTTTAGCAAAGTACCCATTAGTTTACGTTTCACTAATAATTTGTCCAAGAAAGTTAGCATGCAAGGATTGAGTAAATAAATTTATCAAAGAAACATACCATGTAAGAATTAAGTGAATAAAACACTTGTTGAAATTGTTGAAAAAGTCACATAAAATCAGTCAAATAATTATTTTCCAAACTATAATTTATTTCAAATAAATGTCTCCATGTCTCTGTGTCTCCATAATGTAAATACCTTGACCGAATGTATCTTAATGCTAAAAGTGTTGAGTTGCCATGATGCCCTATTTCAAAACTTGAGGCATATGCTATTTGCAAGTTCCCACATAAATGAATTCATATTCAACTAATAGCTTTCTATATAAAAATGAAAACAAACCTCACAAAGAAACAATACACAACAAGTCATCAAATTTAATTTTTGTTGTTATTTAAATGGGTCGTGGAAAAATATCAATTTCTAGTTCCCACAGGAAACACCTCTTTCTAAATGTTGAACATGTGATCTACCAAAATTTTCTTCTTACTAAATTTTAGCAAGCGAAATGGTTAGCTTGATTTCCAAGCTTAGACAAAACAATAGAATTCGAAGAAGGCAACCTACAACCCATTCACGCAACTTAGAGTTTAGGTCCTTAGCTTCTCAACTATGAAGACAAATGCAAAGAAACTGTTTTATAGGACAAAATGGTATGGATTCAATGCCCCAAAGGCCTTGAAAAGAATAAGAGAGCTTCCGAGAACACAAGCATTGTTTAGAGCTTCTTGGGTGAGGCTAATGCGAAGTGAAGAACCCAACTTATGGATGGTAGTGTTCATGAGAAAGAGTATGCATACAAGGAAACTCTCTTATGGAACGAATGGACAAGAGAGTGCAAACCCTTTAAATATGAGCTGGTAAAGCTCAATATGATGAACACTTTCGAATATAACAAAAGGGAATATAATGGAAGGAAATGTATTATCATAGAGGATTCAAACATGCAAGGAAGACAAATGAATAGTTAGAAATGAAATATGGAGTGGAAACATTAAGTGACTCTTGACGAATCCGCACTTGAAACATTGTAAGGTGTATATTTGAGGTGAGCTAAACTCAAATTACACTTAATGAATGCACAATTGCAACCCATGATGGTGATAAAAAAGACAACCCGTTAGCTCAACTAGGAAAGGAAATGCAAATAGAGAGAATGTGAGACTCATGTTGAAGTGCATGAATTGTCAGAGCGTGATCAAGGAATTTTACAAACCAAAGGGGGAACCCAGAGGGCGTAGGAAGAAATGACCTGGTATGAAGACCAAAAGAAGATGTAAAATAGAGCTTGAAGCACAATTGATAGAGCAGAGACACGAACCCCTAGTTGACCACGAGGGAATATCCTATCCATCTTTAGGCTAAGCGGGCCAAGAGACCAAATTGGAAATGCACTCTTAGAGAGTTCCAGTAATGTAATATAGTGGAAAAATGACAAGAACCCACTTAATCTAGACTAAAATGTGAGAAACCATGAGGGAAAAAAATATCGAGTACCCAAATGGGTCCTTGAGTCGAGTAGAAAAGTAATGACCAAAGAGTGGATATGGAGATCCTAGAAATGATCCATATTTTAAAAGCACTGCACTTTTAGATGTAATAAATATAGAGACAAAAATTATTACAAGTCGGTGATGTATTTATGATAAGCAAAAGAACTAAAAATTACAAGTGACGGGCTTTTAAAAAAGAGCCCTTCTTTTGTCATTTTTTTAGTTTACACAGTTTCAACTTTGTCATTTAATATTTTGAAATCATTTTTATTAACAGGGAAATTATATTCACACTTTTGGGACGGCTTTGAACCCCTTTGAAGTTACTGTGTGACGGGTTCAATTTTGAACCACGGTAACGTGGATAACATGGATTTTAAATACCTAAGAAGAAGGATAGAGTGTTAGGTAAACATACTTTACATAATAATTATGCATTGTATTTACATTTTTACCTTAGGTGATTATTAATTCACTAAGGTAATTTATATTTGGATTATTGTAATCTTGTATGTGTTTATTGTTGCATAGTTGCAACAATCTATTTGTTTGTATTGTTTACGGGTTGCACCTATGCAACTTAATTCTTTATTTGTACTAGGTTGTACAATATCTATAAATATTGCAACAATCTCCATTGTACATGATTTTATTGAACATCAATAATATTTATGAGGCTTCCATCCCTCTTCCATATTTGGTATCAGAGCAGGTGGAGCATTTGTAAGCAAGATATGAGACCCTGTCAGTTGGAGAGAGGTTGCAGAAGGTAGAAAAGTTTTGGAGAAGAATTCTACATTTTAAGAGAGCCAATGCTCCTCCAACAGCTTCCCAGAACGTCCCTACATCCCCACAACCGCTTGTTCATTCTCTAGGTGTTTGAAAAGCAAAAAAATTGCACTGGGCCAGAAAAATTCTGATTCAAGAAAATCAGAATTCAAATTAAAAAATCAAACAAAAATATATTGTTTTACCCTTAGGGATTTCTCGATTAAATCTAGCTGCCCATTTTTCTCTACAATTACCAGACCTCTGTATTTGGAGGAGTCTCCCACCACCGAGCTGAAAGGAGCCAGGGCGAGTTACATTGGTCTGGGGAGTCACCTGACTAGCTCCTGGAACAAGCTGCGTAGTTTACATTAGATCGAGCTCATGTACCAGCTGACGGGTGCTTCAAACCGAGTTGCTTTGGCCACTGCTCCGCATCCCTCCCAACGTGTCGGATCCACAAGGACGTTCTCCTCTGAAGACCGACCGAGCTGATTTTTTGACAGGCGTGTTGGTTGACGATCGAGCACCATTGAAGCCAAGTTGCAAAAGAGTAAGGGTCGAGACCCTGCACCGAGCTCTGGGTCGAGCCTGAGCCCCCTCTATGTTCGCCACGGCAGACTCAAGCCATCTTGGGTCCGAGAAAATAGAACTCCTCACTGAGCTGTCAAAAACAATCATCCTGCATTGGATCCTGTACAAAGCACATCAAATAAGAAGAAGCGGCGGCCCAAACGTCTGACCTGCGTCCTGCACAACACAAAAGACATTGTAAATCAATCAAAAAAAGGCGGTCAAACAACAAATCATATAGGTGGCCGAACAAATACATTGCGAAGGCGTTCAAAACTATGAGATCCGCCTGAAGCGGATAACCTAAACCGCCATCAACCTTGCTCCTGCCACGTGGGTCATCTCAGTCATAGCGCCACATCGGTTTTAACAGGTTAGTCTTGTTTTGCAGAATTTAAATATAAGTTGTTTCATTTTATATGCAAGGTGCATTGGGAGCTCTAGTGGCTGGTCAAGAGTTGGTAGGACATCAGGTGTGGGGAGGTTAGGAGTTCAACCCCACAACGGAAAAAAAAGGTCACCACTAAACTACTTAGTTGTTAACAAACCCCCTTTCTAAAACTAGAGGAGAAAACCATATTTTTGGGTTACAAAACCGTTTTCCCATTTGTCTCAAAATTTCATTATAATTTTTTTTTCAAAGGGTAACTAAAACTACACTTTTTGAGTTTTTTTTTTTACGTTTTTAACTCTAAGAGCCATATTGAGCTCCGAAGGCCACCAGGCTCCAGAAAAACAAATAAAAAATTTGCATGTCATTCAATTTTTCCACATATTGGATGTAATTATATATTTTCAATGTATTTTTCAGTGTATTGTACTAATTTGCAAGTTTTCATATTCAACCACAAACATTATAACTGATAAAAACTGATAGAGATTTGTAAACAAAATTAGTGAAATTTTGGTTTTGTAACACTCACGAGATCTTCGATCTCTTTCGCAATGTTCAGTATATACAGTGCCTTTGGGAAGTGCTTACGGGTAAAGTCGTCGCGACTACTACTGCACTTAATGCCTAATATAGTTGCAACAACGTCGTTTGGGCATCGTCCCTATAAATCGATGGGGAGTAATAAGGACATAGTGCACACACTTTGAGCCATCCCATGGTTTGTGAACAATTGCACGAAATAAATCCAGGACATTGAAATTATCCGAGTATATAGCGAAGTTACATGCACGTATGAGGATATTTCTTTGAGTCGGTGTCAATAATCGCACAAACCCCTTTTAGTATTGTCTTTTTACCACATATCAGATTATTTCGCGTACGTTAACGCCTCTTTCATGTATCGCCAGGTATATCGAAAGGGTGAGTTTCTTCCACATACCGACAGTATATCGAAAGGGTGCATATATAGAAAGTTTTGATATACTCGAATCGACAGATATATAGATTGGGAGACCTTATACCTAGAGTGATAAGAGCCTTACCCTTTGTCAGTGAATTCAGAAAATGGGCACCAATGCCCCCAAGTTCTTTCTTCCAGACTCATAGCTCCTAAGAGGAGATAATTGTTGCATGGAAGACTAAGATCAAAACACAACTTGAGTTTGAAGAGATATGGCCTGTTGTGAATGGTTCCACAACCAAATCACCAGATGATGCAACTCAACAGAGGCAGTTTGACAGGCCAATCAAGGCCAAATTCATAATCTTGTTTGCAGTGTCTGATGAAGTGTAACCCCACATTCGAGATGCCACAACAACCAAAGAAACGTGGGATAAGTTGAGCACAATGTACGAGGCCAAAAACAAGAACACAATTCTGAATTTGCAGAGTCAATTACACACACTGAAATTCAAACAGAAAGAGAAAGTGGAAGCTTTCTTAAGAAGAGTTGCATAATTGAGGAATTCACTTCTAGCCTTGGGAGAGAAATTCATTGATACAACTCTCTCGTTCCCATTATTCTGAGAGCACTCCCTCCTTCATACCACATTTTTGTGACGACACTCAACTTGTTAGATTAGACAGTTAGTTTTGACAAGTTGGTGAATCTACTGCAACAAGAAGAAGTTATGTACAATAAAGATGATGAAGAGGAGCATGCACTATCTTCTCATCAGAAAGGAAAAGGAAAAGTTTCATTCTTCTCAAAATTCCCAAAAACAACATCAACATGGGGACAAGAACAAGAAGAAGTGTCCTATCTACAACAGAGGACATGATGTGAAAGATTGTTGGTACAATACATACAAGAAAGGTTCATCAAGTAATTCTGGACCTCAAAATCAACAATCTCATAAGGGACATTCACACTATAATCAAGGGTAGAAGAAGGGGAATTGGTGAAGAAAACCCCATCAACAAGGAAATATAGTTGAGCAAGAAGAACATTCAGAAAATGAGGACTTCTTGTATACTACTCGTTCCAGTGAACCATCCACGTCATCTAGTGTTGTTTGGTATGTTGATTCGGGAGCCACTCGACACATGACTGGGCATAGAGACTGGTTTACTACCATGAGGGACATGCCTTCAAAAAACCATGTTTTGTTATGTGATGATTCTTCTTACACAGTACAGGGTATTGGGAACATTTCTCTACCTCTTGGTTCACGCAATTGTAGATTATCAGATGTGCTATATGTCTCTGGCTTAACAAAGAATCTATTATCAGTTAGTCAACTTCTAGATCATAATTTGAAGATTGACTTTGATAGTCATTCCGGTAAGAAAGTGTGTTTGATTCAAGACAAATCAAGAGGCTCGAAAATTGTTGCAAAAGCCTCCAATGTGGGACGTATGTTCCAGCTTGACTTTGTCCACATGGATGATCAAGCACTTGTGGCTAAGAATTCTTCATCAACACAATTGTGGCATCGAGAGACTTGGTCACATTAGTTTCAAGTATCTCAAACACTTCACCGGTATAACATGGTGAGAGGCTTATCATCTCTCTGTATGGATACGATAAGTTTCCTCACTAACTAGCAGTAAACAACAGCTTTATTCCAAAGAGTACTTATCAAGCTCATGGTAAGCTTGATCTTGGTTCATATCGATCTTTTCGGTTTGATGCAATCGAGACATTATGGATTTTAGTACTTCATGCTATTTGTTGATGATTATTCAAGGAAAATGTGGATATTTTGTCTTCGTAAGAAAAGTGATGCTTTTGAGAACTTCAAAAGTTCAAAGTGGTTGTAGAGAATGAGATTGGTCGGCATATCATATCTCTCCACTCAGATCGAGGGGGAATTCACTAGTAATGAGTTCAAAGCCTACCTATAAGATCACGGATTCATCAACAAATTCCTCCTCCACACACACCACAACATAATGGTGTTGTTGAGAGAAGAAACCGTATTATCATGGAAATGGTGTGTTGCATGATCGATGATTCTGGACTAGCGAGGACATTTTGGGAAGAAGCAGCAAAGACAACAGCTTTATTTGTTGAAAATGAGTTGCCCATAGTTGCTCTTAATGGAGTGATGCCACATGAAGTGGAAGCCATCCGTTGCACACCTTAGAGTATTTGGGTGCAAAGCTAGCATGTACATACCCAAGTAGAACAGAAAAGAAGTTGGATATGAAATCACAAAAATTCATCTTCATTGGCTACAATGAAGAGACTCTTGGGTACATATTGATGGATCCAAAGACCAAAAAATTCTACACCAATAGAGATGTTGAGTTCTTTGAGAAGAAGGAAGCTAAGACTCCTCCTCCAGACTCACCTGATGTAGATATTCCACTTGTTGTAAAAACAGAAGCTGATGTTCCCGCTGATGATGACAGTGATGATGGGGAAGATGGTGATGATCAGCTAAGACCATGACCCACAAGAGCAAAAGTATGTATGCCCAAGTGGTATACTAACATGATACAAGATGCTAAATTGGATGTTCCACCAGATAGATCCACCATTGGACCACGGACTCGTAGTAAAACCCGAGAAGAAATAAACTTTTCTTTAATAAGTAGAGTTGTTGAATTTGTTGAGCGCTTTATTGTCCAGAATCCCTAAATTCAAAGCTTGGAAAGATCATGGATGTTGATTATCAATCAATAATGAAAAACAACACTTAGCATCTTGTCGATCTTCCACCAAGGAAGAAACCCATTGGTTGCAGATGGATATTCAAAACAAAGTACAAAGTAGATGGGACCATAGACAAGTATAAATCAAGACTGGTAGCAAAGGGGTACACACAAAAAGAAGGCATAGACTATGAAGAGACATTTTCTCACATAGCTAATATCAAAATGATCAGGATGATCTTTGTTCTAGCTACACAGTTTGATGAGAAATTCCATCAAATAGATGTGAAAAGTGCCTTTCTAAATGGAGATCTATAGGAAGAAGTCTACATGACTCAACTTGAGGGTTATGTTGTACCTAGAGAAGAAACAAAGGTATGTAGACTCAAAGAAATCTATATATGGCCTTAAACAGGCACCCCAAGCTTGGTACATCAAAATTGATGAGCATCTCGTTCAACATGGATTCGTCAAAAATCCATATGATCCCAATATCTACCTCAAAAAGTAAGGGGGAAGATTGTGATTGTTGTTGTCTATGTCGACGATCTAGTCATCACTGGCAGTTCAGTGAAGATGATCGATGTAACAAAGAAATATCTTAATCGATCGTTCGACATGACAGATCTTGGGCTCATGCACTATTGTCTTGGATTGGAAGTATGGAAGAAGGAGAATCACATATTTGTTTCTCAGTTAAAGTATACCAAGACAACGCTCGAGAAATTTAGGATGATGGATTGCACACCTATTGTTACACCTATGGAGACGATATGTCGCAACTCCATCTCTTGTGGTAGATGTAACTATCTATCGACAGTTGATTAGGAGTCTCATTTACCTAACTTATACTAGACTAGATATCAGCTTTGTAGTGAGCTATCTTTCCAAGTTCATGCATGAACCGGGGAAGCAAAAACAAAACTTTGTTTCGTGTTCTTCTACGTGCTGAATATAGTGTTGCGGGGAGCTATTTGCGAAGTGATATGACTACGTCGCATACTGGAAGGACTTGGAATGCCATAGGAAAAACCTACCACCATGTATGTAGACAATGAAAGTGTTTTCAAAATTGTTCGCAATCCAATTTTTCATGAGAGAACAAAGCACATCAAGTACAGTTCATTTCATAAGCGAGCATGTCTCGAAATACAACATACAACTTCATTTTTTTCCAACATCGAACAATGAGCAAATATCTTTGCAAAGTCACTTGCACATGACAAGTTTGAGTTGTTCAGAGATTTCCTCTCCTCATCTCTTGAGGAAATGCAAAATTAAGGGGGAATGTTAGGTAAACATAGTTTACATAGTAATTATGCATTGTATTTACATTTTTACCTTAGGTAATTATTAATTCACTGAGGTAATTATTTGTTATATACTTATTATATGGTTATGTTTTTATAACCATTATATTTGGATTATTGTAATCTTGTATGTGTTTATTGTTGCATAGTTGCAACAATCTATTTGTTTGTATTGTTTCCTAGGTTGCACATGTGCAATGTAATTATTTGTTTGTACTTGGTTGTACAATATCTATACAAAATTGCAGCCATCTCCATTGTACATGATTTTATTGAACATCAATAATATTTACGAGGCTTTCGTCCCTCTTCCATATAGAGGAGAGCAACCTGAGTGTAATGGAAAACAAGATTTATCATAGTGGTCTTTACCAAGCTATATGATTCCTAATATATATTCAAGACACCAACCTTGTTCATGTTTGTGCCCACAATTATGAACGAGATATTCAGACAATCAATGTAGATGACAAATTCATTTTAGTTATACTTTCTCCGGAAGGGATCTCTCGATGCATTGGTATCCCTATGCCTAGGAATGTCATCATCTTGAAAAAATAAAATTATTTACTTGAATGGAAAAGAAAGGACTCATGCTTACAAGGATTGACTTTTGAAAATTGGATGAAAACTTCTCAAAAGTTCACTCATCTCCCCAAAACTTTCTCCTACTCTAATTATATAGAAGACATATCAAATTGCATCATGATGCTAAAATGATTAATGGGAGGAGCCTCTACTAATGACTTGTATTTATGGATGACTCAATTCATATCTATTTCTACAGAGGTACCCAAAATATGGATTGGATTCAAATCATAACTCGAAAACTTTCACTCTCAACCGATCAATTTGGAGAGAACGAAGAAGTTCACCATGACTTCTTATCTAGTATATCTTGTTGAATCTTGTACAATTGGACCAGTCTATCTACGATAGAAATATTCCCCTAGGTGCCCCAATGTATCTAGTTCATCTCTTTTGAAGTAAAAAAACACTACACCCACGTAAACAATGTTTTTTTCCATGTTTTTCATCATAATATTGGAAAGTAATATCAATGAAAACTGTCAAGGTAAGCCTATGAATTGGTGAAGAAGTATGGAATATACTTCATACAATTTAAAACATTCTCATATATTTGAATTGGTGGCTTCAACGATGCTCTCATGAGAGTTCCAGTAGTATCCAAGTGATAAGCTCATTCTCATTAAGTTGTGTTGGCGGATGGCTAAATTCCATCTCAAATGAAAGGATAAGAAGATCAAAAAATTGGTCTTCCTAATTCATCTGGGCATTTATACTCATACAATATTTCAATGGACACACGTAAGGTTGAGTCATCATGTAGCCCATTCAATATGCATGCTTACTCTACATGATAATTGTTCAATAGTAAGAAATATTTGGGGCCTAAACACAAAAGGCTTGGTGTTTCTCATAAACCCGAGGTAGAAGACTACTGGAAAGATTGTTTTGGTGAAATAGGAGTTCGAGAATGGAACTTCATGAGGATGACAATGTAACAAATGAAATACTTCGATTAAAATGGGTCATTGGGGTCCTAATCGATGATGGAAGTGACCCATACGAGTCGGGTTATATGGAATCCATATGAGATTCTTCCCCACCACCAATGAATTGGTGAATGGTAGAACTTCAAGTTTTTCAATTTGAACAGTAGCAGTTCTCCAATGGTAAAAACATGGTTTTACAAGAAACTAGCTGAATTTATCATTGTTAAAGGTCATTATGTCATTTTTTCTTCTAGTCGGCATCCAAAAAGGTTTGGGAACAAGAAGTATATCAAGGTTCCAAAGGTCCCCAAAGATGAAGGAACTTTTCAGGAGGTATATGTTCCCAACAAGTTTCTCTTGTAGTACCTCAAGCCGAGTCCTCTCATTGGAAAATACCGATAAGAAGGATTGAAAATCCCACTCTTTTTCTTAAATAATTCATCCCATCACCGAATAAAATCCAATCCAAGTCTCATCAACCTTCAACATATTCTCATCCAAAATCTCTTGTGTGTTCGATGAAATCTCACATGGGCACACAGCCTCTTTCTTCACACAAATACCTATGTAGCTTGAGCTTCACCTTCTTCCACAATCTTCTTATCTATTAGGTTTAGGTTCTCCTAGTGGTCAACAATAGACCATTTCCAAGGCTAAGACTCCAATAATATGAATATATCTTGCGCTTTGGCAACTCACACCTACTCCTTGGAAGGCTAAAGTCATTTCTCGGCTAATGTCAAATGTTTCCATATCTCAATTCATTGATACTTAACACTTGATGGTTGAAAAGAATGAAACTGAGGTGCAAATATAATCTTATGATATGATTAGGTTTCCTCTTGGAGAATCAATTCATGAGGATGACATTCATAATTTTCAATAAATCGTTGCTAGGTTAGTTGTCCAAGATGAGAAAGGAAAAGAAACTTAGGAGAAATTGGAGGAACACGTGCATGATCTGACATCATATGTTTGGACCTTCTTGGACCTTGAAGCTCCTCATATCACTTCGCCTAAGTAATTTATTCCCCTAAGTAAGTTTTATCCGCGTGTAGTATAAGAGGCCCAACATGTTGGTAAACAGGAAGGTCAACAGAGACATGGGTTGATTCCATTGTATATAAGGGATGTGATCTTCTCCCGAAATGTTAAAGATATATGAGGTGTCACCATTTCAACAAAAAATGTGCGAGATGTATTCACCTCAGTCAAAGGTGAAATTGATCATTTAAAGGATCTCCTACTGGTCATTCAGGAAATGAGTCTTATTGATTTTAATTTTTTGTTGAGAAAAAATGTATTTGTGAGTTAGGAAGATAACTATTCTCATACATAGCTTTGAAAACTTTATTGTAGTATAGGAGCACTTCATGAGGCCTTGGAATATTTCCCAACTCATATTAGCAAATTCTAAGAAATCAAGGGAGAAAAAAATGTTGACTTGGACAACATGTGGTGTCCATCATTGCATTTTGCTTAGACAACTTTGGAAGAACTTTGCAAACACTTATGGAATAATATCAAAGGAGAGTTGTTAGATCCACATAACTACGGTAATAAACTCATGGATATCCTTTCTTAGGTCCATATCACCATCGCTAATGCAACTTGAAATATTCCAAAATGGTTAGATCATTGTAGATCAATGCAAGCTACACTAATCATTGGTTATACATTTTGACAAACATTGTAATTCCATGCGTAAAAGAAATTCCATGTGCATTGTCAAGATTTAACTCAACAAGATGGAAGTTTTTCCTACTTTAGTGCATTCAAGGGTTTTCACATTTCATATCTCTATCTATGGGATAGTCTCTTCTTTCATCACCTTCTTACTTCTCCCCATCTATTTTCTCATCAGAAATAGCTTTTTTTTATAAAAGTAGCTTTTCTCACCTAGTGATTTCTATTTCTTCGTTGGGGTGAAAGTTTCTAGTTTCATGTTATTCACTTAAGTGATTTCATATTCCTTTATTATAAAAGTATTTTTCTTAAAATAAGGAAAGGTTTCTTATTTTAATCCGAGAATATGAAGGGTCGCATGGGAATGAAAAGGCATGTAAGAAGGTTATATATTGGAATAACTTCTTCGTTTTAAAGAATTGGTATTTTCTCTCCCTATCATGTTGTATTCTTCCATTTATCTATAATATTTTCCTCAATTCTCCATCTTGATACTCATATGAACATATTGTTGGTTTTGTAAGGAAGTAAGGACTTTGTACCTAATGAAATGAAATGAGAATCATGGGTTGAAATTTTTGTCAATTTGAGTTATTTTTTCACAACACTTATTTGATTGTGTATGTTTTCTTGCTTTTTATAATTTAACTAGAAAATTACTATGAGTTATTGGTTAATTAAATATATATTTCTCTCATTGGCGTAATTATCCTCCTATTGTTCCCTTTCTTTTCCTACACTTCTCTCTAATCCTACTTATAAATTTTCCCCTCGCTAATATATTATTACAGATTACAACAAGGGTGTCCATGCATATTCATTGGTCTTTGACCACTTGGATGTTACAATTAGTGTACATAATTTATAGTTTTCAATAAATGGTATCCATCTCATTCAGAAATGCAGAGGGACCTAGTCATGCAAGCGTTGATGAAACCCATATTTTTACATCAACAAAATATTTTTCCAACATGTTAAGTCCTACCTAACTCCATGTGAGGGAATACTTTGAGTTTATCTATAGTTTCCTCTACCCTCTAACACTTGTCATACATGATCCATTGCATCAAGCTACCCACCCATCTATATAGCTCACTCCATAGTTCATGTACACATCGCTCAAGTTACACCTTTTTCCCATTTACAACACGACATATATATCTCCATAATTAAAAATAAATTGGGTCAACTAAAAATAGGAAAACAAATAACATTTATCCTTATTTGAGTGTCCCATACCATCCATTCACATTAATGTCAAAGAATTCTAATCCTAGTTGTAATCCCAAAGAAACACTTAAACAAGCCATGAATAGTATGTAAACAATCATAACCTTCTAATGAGTCCCATACCACCTAAGAAGATCATTATTGCAATAATCCTAAACTAGGTTTGCAATCACATACAAGGAACTATATAATGTTTGTAATAGTTTTCATGGACTTGTATTTTAGTTTTATGTGTTCCAATATATAGCAATGATTTAAATATAATATTTAAAGTGATAAAAATAAATAACCATATATATTCAATAAAAGCATAAAAGGATATTACTTTATAATATATGCATAATTAAATATAATTCATGTATTTGACTCATAACCTATAATAAAGGTTCTCTAATGAACTGGTTATATTAAGTGTATAAGTCACATCTATAACCTTATGATCTTACTTTTGTTTTGGTTTAGAGGTCCGATTTAGTTGACAATTTATTTTGTATTATGACAAGAGTTTTGAGTTCTTAACTCATCATATTAAATAATGTTTATGGTCTTTCCAACCTTTTTCTATCAAACTCATATGTAATAGATATTGTTTTTCACTAAGGTGTAATCTTTCAAATCTTATGTTTTAATGATCTCAAACCATCATAAACTCTTGTTATTCTATGTTATGTTTGAAGAAGTTATTTTCTATCTCTTAATTTATTATAAAATAGAAAAAACAACATATAACCTAATATTAATTTAGTGTCTTATCTGGAAAAATTGAAACATTATCCCCAAAACTAATTCCTAAAGTTGATATCTTATTCGTGATTAAAAGAGTTTACGTGTTATCATCTAAAAGATCAAATATACGTCTCAACTAAAAACAATTTTACATCATTAATTGTATGTTCCATCCTATTGTCCTCTATGATTTAGAAAGTAACTTTTGATACTTCTTATAAGGTTCAACATATATCTAGATATCCTTATAATGATTTCCTTTCTATAACATACTTTAACCATGAAGGTTTAAGGTCTTGAATTCCTTTCTAAAAGAAATTAAGCAAAGATTTTGATTTAACAAATTAAACATGGGTCTAATTCAATTTAATGATTGCCTTCTTTTCATAATATCTAAAGATGTCTTTAATTATTATGGTTTAGAAGAATAAAGCAGATATGTACAATAAATATTTTAACATTTTCCCTTTAAAAATTCATGATCTTAGCCATTCGGCCCTCGACAAATTACCTTGTTTGTCTTGAAACATAATTGGTTTGCTCAATCAAGTGTTTGGTTTGGCTAAAACTTAATGTAATCGCCAGAAGAATTGAAGTCTAATCTTGTTTTCCAAAATATTTCCCTTAACCATTAGATAAAACTATTTATTTTTCATTGAAGTGGCTAGTTAAAATCTTAACACATTCGAGTCTCGATGAGAGCTAAAATCAATTAACGTAAATTATGACTTACAAGGACAAGATTGGTTTGTGGGTCGAACCCAAGAGTTCACAATTTCTAGATCGGTGCCTTGACCTATGTTTCCAAGTTACTATTTTTAACTCATCTATGAACAGAAGCTCTATGGACCGTGTCTTATTTCTAAGAATGTATTTCTTTCCCGAATCATTTTCAAGAAAAATAGGGGGATTCAAACCCAGATCCATTTAATTAGCTAACTAAGATTTTAACCTTTCAACTACTATTTGCACACAAACTATAAACCTCTTTATAGAGACAAGAAAGGAACCTAGAAAATAAGTCAAATCCTTTAGCTCCAAATTTGTTTCTCTGAAAGAGGAAACCTCCCTAAACCATTTTCTCTCTCTTTTTGCTCTTGATTCCAAAGTCTCAACTCATAACTTATCCAACTACAACTCCAAAACTCAACTCTCATTTCAACTCAATGTTTTAGACTCTCCTTCTCTCTTCCCATACTAGTTCTATGTGTTCTCTCTCTATTATATATGTGTTTTGTGTTCTATATTATTTTTATGTATTCTAAGCTTCAGCTTTGTAAATGTTCTGTCTAGAAAATTTGCAATGTGTGTTTAACACATGTGAAACGGTGTTAAACCATAAGTTAAGGTTATACGAACCTTTTTTGTGATTTAACCATGCTATATATATCACTTTATACGATAAGTTGATTTTAGTCGCTTTGTAACAATAAAATAGTGTTACGCACTCTCGCTATGGCGAGAAGCGCAACATCTTATTTTGAGCTAGTCAAGAGTAGCACATTGTCTCTTTATGACAATAGCCCACTCATGATGTGAATTGATTGTATTCAATTTCATGTAATAACCTTGCTTTTATTAAAAGGAAAATAAGAAAACTATATATTCATTAGCAAAAGTTGATGAAGGATAGTGACATTAAAAGGGTTGGGGATTTAAGTTGATGATCATAGTTCTTGTTAAAGTGAGCTACCTTTAAACTTGATCAAGCTATTTGTCGAGATCGATCTCCTCTGAGCTCTCATTGTTTTATTCCAAAGCCAACTCATTGAGTTGCCACCTTGATTTTGATTGAGTTGTGTTCGAGCTATGGAGGAACGTCATTGGAGGAAGACTCTCAACCATATATATATACATGGCTAAATCACAAAAAAGGGTTCGTATAACCTTAACTTATGGTTTAACACTGCTTTCACATGTGTTAAACACACATTGCAAATTTTCTTTTATCCAAACCCATCTTTTGCATTTATTTCTCCCTAACAAAGGTAAATTTTAGTCATGAATATTCGTTAATTCACGAATATTTCAGTTTTGAGTTGTGTATTTTGTGATTTTTTAGGTGTAGGGATTATGACTAGGTTACCTAAATTTTCTGGGTTCAAGTTACTTTTAGGGGTCGGTTTGCCTAGCATTTACACCAATAGTCGAATGTTTTAATTCAAATCACCATTAGTGTGAAATTGAAATTTACAAAATTCACCTTCATATATATACTAATTACAAATTTACAATTCTAAATATCAAGTACACATCAAATTTTCTTCACAATTCCTTTACTTGTGCCCATGGTGTTTGTTAGTGCAAAATCACAGCACCCCCAAATGAGTCGTCAAATCCACTTTTCTAAGGCAGATTCATTTGGTGTGATTGCACAACATTGAGCTTTTCCCAAAGTGTGGGACTTTACAGAATCGGAAAAGCTCTCCAGATTAAGGTTGGTTCCTACTCCTCTGTTTAGGTGTATGCATGAAATCGCAAAGGATCTATCCTAAATCCTACTCTAATTTGCCAAGGAGACAGAGTTAAAAGGGGAATGCAAAGAAAATAAAATGTAAGCTACTAGGTGATACACCAAAGGAGTGATGAATAATTAGTTTTGTTCATAGACACAAACCAAAAGAATGCAACACAAGAGCATGCACAAATAAACAAAGTTGTAATGAAAGATCAGAAGACAAAAATTAACACAGAAAGGGATGAAGATCACCCACAACACATGTATTATTTCTCTCACGGCTTGATACGATGCATTACAATAGTAATAAAGCAAATTTGCATTTATAGTCTATATGGGAGGTCTGAAACTCCATGAATTCACTTGCTAAGGGGAAGAGGGGAGCCTGCAAAATAGAAGAATTTCCAACCTTTTACAATGAGTCTCAACCCTGTATTTATAGACTCAATTAGAGAGAAGAAAGAAAGAGAGAGAAGCGAGAAAAGCAGGTCAAAGCTCAACCACTGCTATTAATGTCTCCTACAAAATCTGCCCCAATCTTCCTTGACTACATCAACCATTGGTTTGATGCCTCAAGGAGAGGAAACGATGAGAATAGATCGAATCTGATCTGGTTGTTGAGGTAGATAGATCCACATTAATGGCCCTGAAGATGTTTTCTCCATTTTTCTTTACCTAACCTCCCCAAACTTAAAGTTTCAGATCTCCATGGCATGGGCAAAGCTGAGATCTTTCCAATGGTGTCGATTTTTGATATTTTGAGCCCTAAGTCAAAAGATATGCCCCTTCGAAGTTTGTATCGAGTCCGTACAAAAGGGTAGGAAAACTAGTTTGAAAAATGGGCCCTTTTTAATATAGGACACGTGGAGGGCTAGCACTTTTCTGAAGGATGCCTTTGTAATCTGCTCCTAGAATGGCTTGAGGCCGACATGTGGCTTCCTCCACCGGCCTGCTTAATTTATTTGTTTCTCGGCTAAGTTCTTCGCATGGTGGGGTCACGTTCCTTGATCGGGGACATGCAACGGTCTAGTGCTTGTTTGAGAACCCTTTCTTAGACTCACCCTTAAGTTAGCACCATTTGGACACTTGGCACTCTTCGTCGACCTACCACTATGCATTGACTATTCAACTCGACTTTGTCCCCTTCAAAGAGACTAGACGCGTGGAGGCTCCGCGCTTGTTTGAAAGCCCGATCAAGATTTTACCTTTGAAAGAGAGTCAGATTGACACTTGGAATCCTTTGTAGGTATTTAGACTTTTCAACAACCTTTACCTTACCTTTTCGGACCCTGGGCTACGTGGCGAGTTGGTGCTTATTTGGGCCTCCGCATTTGGATTCAACTTTGGAGATGTGTCGCTCTCGACACGTGGCCCTCTACGCTAGTGCTTCTATACTTAACCCTTTTTTAGGCCCGCCCTTTCCACATTTTGACCCCTATTGACCATTTTCTACATGGAGGGCTAGCGTAAGTTTGAGTCTTCCCCTTGGGCTCCCATTTTGGATTTGCACCGAGCCGACACCTAGAACCTTCCTGTCTAGCCGAAGACTTTTCAACGGCCGCACAAATTTTGGGGCACTGGACGTGTGGAAGCCTTGCACTTGTTTGAAATTCCTTTCTTGGAATCACCCTTGGAGAAGCATCATTTGGACACGTGGATCTTTTCGCAACATCCTCCATACTTAGCCAATTTTTGACTCATTTCGAACTATTTTGAGCCCGAGGACTTCAAATCTTCGTCGTTTCTTCCATCTCTTGCTCTTGGCTTCTTGGTGACATTTTTCCTCTTCCTCCCACCATGTTTTTCTATTTCCGAGCCCACCTAAAATCTATAGAATGGATTCAAGGCCTGGATCTGCTTGACAAAGTCATTTTCTGGATTCTCCCACATAGGGTTGTTTGACCTTCGAAGGCCCCGGCACTTCCATTATAGACTCCCTCTACAATCTGTTTGTAGGATCTCGAACGTGATTTCTCAGGTTCTTTCAGTGTGGGGTCGTTCTAATCCAATATTTTGCCCGAGGAAAAATATGGATAACAATTTGGTGACTCACAGGGGTATCTACCTGCTAGATGAAAAGACCAATTGCCTTGTCGTATCCATTGGGCATGGAGTCGAGAACAATGGTTTGATATTGATTCTACCTCTGATTCACGAGCCTGACTATTTACACTCTCAATCTTCATAAGAAATCTTGAAATGACAGCTTTAAGAGTAGAAAATTGCTTCAACTCAAGACTTCATCTGTCTCTCGAAAGGGTTATGCAATAGCAACAAAATAACACCACAAATATATACAAAATCTGAAATCATACATGTTCTAAGTAGATCATGCAAAGCGTACAAAGCAAATAGGAGAAAAGCAACCTAAACTACAACAAGACAATGTGCACAAGAACTTAGAGGAAAGAGAAACTAAACTAACATGTACAAGGTGAGAACTTTCCTTCTAGTAGCAGTGTTTAAGATAAATTCCATTCAATGGAATTTACAACTCTTCGCCATCCAATGTAGACAATTGGAAAGCATTGCAACTTTTACATCTTGTGACCATGTAAGGGCCACTCCAAATGGCATCAAAATTGAAATGTCTTCCCCGGTTTTCCCGATCCGTATCCCATTTCAAAACTAGGTCCCCTTCCTAGAAGGTCCTTGCTCTTTCCTTCTTGTCAAGCATCTCTTGATTGAGGCCTGATCCTTCTCGATTGTTTGAAGTGCATGTTCTCTAGTCTCTTCCAATTCCATCAGCTTTGCATACCTGGCCTCCATTGGTTCAAACTCGAACACCTCAAGTTGTTTCATGAGTTCCAATGTTGGCAACTCAAGTGATATAGGCAACATTGCCTCTTTCCCGTAGACAAGTTTGAATGGAGAGTTTCCTGTAGATCTCTTGGGTGTTTTCATGTCAGCCCATAAGGCTGATTTGAGTTTTGTGTGCCAAGTTCTCTGATTTTCATCCAGAGTTCTTCTGATAATCTTTAGCAGGTTCTTGTTTGTAGACTCTACTTGGCCATTACCCTAAGGGTAATAATTTGATGAAGTGCTTAGGTAAATCCCATTACTCACGGCCCATCCTGTGATTTTGGAACCCATGAATGCCAATGCATTGTCTGATATAATGGTGGCTGGCACTCCAAATCTGGTCACTATCCCTTCATAAAAATCTAGTATACTAGACTCATTAGCTTCTTTGAGTGTCATTGCCTCGGTCCACTTGGTGAAATAGTCTCATTTCCGTTAGAATCCATTTGTGGCCTTGGCTCGAATTTGGATTGATGACCCCGATGAAGTCCAATCCCCATTGCATGAATGGCCGATCTACTGAAATTGGATGCAATGGTAGTGCTGCTAGCTTTTCCTTGCCTCTAAAGAACGCACAGTTCTTGCACTTTTTGATCCATGCATAGCAATCACTAAACACCCTGGGCCAATAATAACCCGCCTTCATGATCTTAAGCGTTGTCACTCATGGAGAAAAATGGCCTCCAATGATTCATCGTGGATTTATTGTAACACTCTTTCAATCTGATTTGTCCCAATGCATCTTCACAGAATGCCATTGACGTCCCTTTTGAACAAGACATCGTTAATAAGCACGTATGGGATGGCCTATAGCCTGAAATGTCTCCTTTTTGTTTTACTCATTCTTTGGAGGACACATACTGTCTAAAGGAAGTGCATCATGTTCGAGTCCAACAAGGAGCAGCACATTCTCATTTTTTTCTTCGCCTTGACTATCATGTAGGACCAAAACAACTTTTTTTCATCACTTGCTTCTTCTTGTTGACTTGAGGCCAACTGTTCACACAATCCCTTCCCACGGACTAGCTTAGTGACCTTGATCTCAATGTCATACTCCATGACATGAGTGATCCACCCTACACACTTTTCATTCAGATCCTTGTTGAGAAGGAAGTATTTAACCCCTGCATGGGAGACCAACAGTTGGATTTTGTTGTTTGAAACCAAATGCTTAAACTTCTTCAATCCTCTGATCACTGTCAGGACCTACTTCTTGATGAAGGAGTATCTCACTTCATAATCTTCCAGACCCTAGCTGAAGAAAGCAATTGGCTACTCTGTGTCTTCTTTGTTTTGTTGTACTAGGATTGCAGAAATTGTGTCACTACCACCAAAGGCATATAATATGAAATCCTTAGAAAAATATGGATTCACAAGAGTTGGGGCTTGTGATATAGCTTCTTTGATGGCCTCAAAACTTGATTTTCTTTCATTTGTCCACCGAATGCTAAACTCTTCTTCAACATCAACGTGATTGGCTTGACAAGGGCAGCAAATTTTGGTACAACCTGCGAACAAAATTGATTTTTCCTAAGAATCTTTGAAGAGCCTTCTTATGGCTTGCAATGGCAATGCTCGTATTACTTCAACTCTCTCTGGGTCAGTTGCCAAACCTTCCTTTGACACAATGTGGCCTAGAATCCTGCCCTCATGGGCCAAGAATATGCATTTTTTGGTTCAATGATACCCCAAATCTCCTACACCTTTGGAACACCTACCTTAGGTGAAAAAGGTGGTCTACTACATTTTTGGAGAACACAGTAATGTCATCCAGGTAGATCAGCACTATTTTGTTGATCAACCCTTTGAATGCCATATCCATTTCCCTTTGGAAAGTGGCTCCGGCATTAGACAATCCAAATGGCATTTTTCTGTAGGCATAGGTGCCCCATTTGGTGGTGAAAGCTATTTTGAACTGATCATCTTCTTTCACCATGATCTAGTTGTACCTTGAGTAGCCATCTAGGAGAGAGAATCTCTCTGATCCAGACACCACCTACAAGATCTGCTCCATTGAGGGGAGTGGGTAGTGATATTTGAGGAAGCTTTGTTCAAGTCACGAAAGTCAACACACAACCTAATCTCTCCATTCTTCTTCCTAACTAGGACCAAATTTGTGACCCAGCTTGAGTGTTTGATTGGAAATATGATACTTGCCTCTATCAACTTGTTCAACTCTTTCTTCATCAGAGGCTCAATATGTGGATTGACTGGTCTCTACTTTTGCTTGATGGGCTTAGCAACTGGATCTAGTTCGATTATGTGTTGGGATAACTTCAGATTGAACCCTCTGAGGTCTTCATAGCTCCAAGCAAACACATTTGGAAACTCTTGTCAAAGTTACATGAATTCGTACCTTTCTCGCTAGGTGGCCACTTTGCCAATTTGAAGCACTTTTCCTTCTCTAACTAGAATTGACTCTGAATCTTCTCTTTTGATCTGTACATTAGCATTTTATTTTCGAAATTGATCATTGGGATTGAAGATAGACTCCAATGTCACTAAGACTTTGGGAAGCTTGTTTGTATGCAGCAATGCACTACTTGATCTTCATATTGTTGCTCTAGTCTGCTTTGATTTCTAGTTGAGAATTCAACTTCCTCTTGTAAAAATTTATGATCTGTTGATCATTCTCAAACACCTACCAACGCATGTGTTATTATCTGGCATTGTTGGCCTCACAATCACATGGATATGTGGTTGTTCTTTATCCCTCTTGATGTTGTCAACTACATCAAATGTGGCTCCAACTTTTGTGTTCCTATCAGCAGCTTCGTTCTCCTTCCTAGGTATGGACACAATGTTGAAGGCTTCAAAATCTTCAATGAGATCTCACACCCTACTCTTGTATCTTTTGAGTAGGTTATTCTTGACAACATTTTGTCCTTTGACTTGATTGGCAACCAGTTCATTGTCACCAAACACCTACAGGTTCTTGATTCCTCGTCTTTTGGCCCAATGCAATCCATGGACCAAAGCCTCATATTCTATAGTGTTATTTGAGCAGAAAAATGAAATATGAAGGCCGAATAATACTTCATACCTTAGGGGACACAATCATAGCTCCTCCTCCGGATCCTTGTCTAGCTCCTCGAGCCATCAAAGAACAGTTTCCATACTTCATTTTCATCCTTGTGTTCTGGCTTAATGATGTCGGAAGAGGATGATTCTCCTCATGCAGGCAGTAGAATCCTAGTTCAAATTCTTCCATCTCCTTATAGGGATCAAAAGCATGCCTTTTGATTGCCCATTTGTCAAGAGTCAGGTCCGGATACACCCTACTTTGGTATCTTCCTTAGAAGTGTTTAGGAGGTCCTCTTGATCAAAAGCCGAACAATTTACATTGATTGGGCTAGGCACATAGGACTCAATGTGATAATTTGCTATGGGCTCAGATCTGATTATGGCCTTCACTCCATACCTTGTTCTAAAGAGCATATGCAACCAGTCAACAGACAAATATCCTCCAATTTTGGTAGTGAAGTCCCTAGACAAACACAATGCAAAATGTGGTGGAAAGTCTATGACTGATACGTTTTGCAATACAATCACGTTAGGGTAGGCATGCAGAGTGAGGCTCATATCCTTGATGATTCCAATAGTGGTCACTGTTGTCCCATCTAATTGTACTACTCCTTTAGAGATGACTTCATACTGGAGGCCCAGTTGGTCAGCTATTTGTTTGGGCATTACAGAACTACTTGCCCTCGAATCAATCATGCAATTATGCAGCAATTTTTCTCCAATTATTAATGAAACATAAAATGGAGGAGGCATCAGATTCTTACCTCGTTGTTCTCCATGACTTCTCTCATGTTGAGCCGTATTGGTAAGCACTTTCTCTTGCTGGTTAGGGGAGTGATTTGAGCTTGACCAATTTTGCATGGTATTCTCGCAATAAAACCCTCTTCCCGGAATGGCCAAAGTGACTCCCATAGTGAAATGTTCACACTTTTCCTCTTCATTTGCTCAATGATATTAAATGAATTGTCTTTCTGTTGCCCCTTCCCTGGTACATTTTTCTCTTGCACATGGGTTGTTACAACCGGTGCCTGAGTAGGTCTGGAAGGTGGCTTGGATTGACTTTGCACATTGGGAGTTGTATTTTGAATGCCAATACCTTATGGAGTAATGGAGGGTTGAGGATCACCTGAGCTTGGTGAATTTCCTTCTCCAATATTTCTCTTCTTGGACCGTGTATTGGCAGCTATACTTTGAGAAGGGGTCTGATTCATTCCACAAAAGTCCTCAGCCTGCCAATTGACAAGCATAGTTTCGCTTGGGGTCCCTCTTGCTGAGCTCCTTGTTGTTGATTTTATTCCTGGCTAGGTTCTTATGACACACCAACGGTTTGCACCATCAGAGCCTGATTTAGTGCACCATTGAAACACATCGACTGATTATGTGGCTGATTGCATGGGAAACACCAATCATATTCTTGTGCCATGTTATTCTACACTGGAACCAATGCTCTTGATGTTGAAGTTGTGTTTGGATCATATGACCTGAAAGGTCTAGCAGCTTGAGGTTACTCTTGGTTTTGAATCTAATTTACAGCACTGGGTTGGTGGTCTATTTTACGATACGGGGTCTAGCCTCGATACTAAGCTCGGGGCTGATATGGCCTAGAACTCGAGCCTCGCTATCTTTTGATGGTTACTAGCTCATTTGCCAGTGTTTACAGCTTGTTTCATAACTTCCTGAAGCTCCTTTGAGGTGTTAGATGATGAAGTGGAGGCTTCAGCTGAACTTTGACTCCTAGGGGTGAGTATAGGAGCTAATGTGGGCATTTGGCTGGTACCCTGAATTCCTAACTTGGGGTGTAGAGGCATGGATGGCCTAGGAGCAAGTTTTCCATCCTGAATCAAATGATCCTCACTCTTATGGAAAGGCTATAGGCTACGGGCAAAGTTGTGCCCCCTATTGACAGAGATTCATCGAAGAAATATCAGAATTTAAAGCTCTAAGAAAGTATAAGAAGGCACCTTCATTAGTGGGCTTTACTGCTATTGGAATCCTATCCCAGGTCCATTGAAATCACAATTGCTCATTTGGAGCCCTCTTGATTGTTTTCAGCTTCTCCAGTAAGGATAGGTTATCTCCCTTTTCTCCAAACTGGTTGTGAAGAGTTGTGCACAGATGGTCCCAAGATTGAATAGAGCCTACTTCTAGGCTCCTGAACCATTGTGAAGCTTTTCCCTTGAGTGAAGAGGCTAGCAACTTGACCGTAATGTCCATCTCAGTGATCTCATGGATTGTATAGACATTTGCAATGTCTTGAACGTGGTCACCGGACAAGTCTAGTTTTCTCCAATGAAATATGGAATGCTCTTCAATACTGCCATCGAGACTGGGTTTTGTGCATTCAGAGCAAGTGGGTCTGCTGCTTAGTGAAGTTGACGTAAGGATTTGGTTGTTGGTGTGCCATCCTGATTGGCATGAGCACCCTTCTTGATTGAAATAATGGCCTACTAGGAGGAAGTGTTGATAAGGCTATGTTTGGAGGAGATAGAGACCTCTGGGCTCTTCTTCATTTTCTTCTTCTGTCTAGAGACAAGTATATGTGTACAAATTGTCCTTCTTCTCTTGTTCTTGACCTAGTTTTTATCCTTCTCATGAACTTGGGAAACCTACACTCTTTTGACCAAGGTGGATTTTGTCCCTTTTGGACTCGTTAGATGTGAAGTTTTTAAAAGCTTCTTATAATCTAGAATCACAGCAAGTGCACATCGATCTTACTGTAATAAATATGGAGACTTCTGGTCCCACCAAAGCCAAAACTATTAGTGTAAAATCACAAAGACTCTCGAATGAGTCGTTAGATCTCGCTATTCTAAGGTAGATTCATTTGGTGTGATTACACAACATTGAGCTTTTCCTAACATGTGGGACTTTTCGAATCAAAAATCTCTCCAGTTAAGGTTGGTTCCTACTCCTCTGTTTAGGTGTATGCATGAAATCGTAGAGGATCTATCCTAAATCCTACTCTAATTTTCCAAGGAGACAGAGTTAAAATGGGAATGTAAAGAAAATAAAACTTAAGCTACCAGGCGATACACCAAAGGAGTGATTCTGGTAGACACAAACCAAAGAATGCAACACAAGAACATGCACAAATAAAAAAATTTGTAATGAAAGATCAAAAGACAACAATTAAAATATAAAGGGATGAAGATCACCCATAGAACATGTATTATTGCTCTCACGGCTTGATACAATGCATTACAATAATAACAAGGAAAAATTGTGTTTACAATCTATATGGGAGGTCTGAAACTCCATGAATTCACTTGCCAAGGGGAAGAGGGGAGCCTGCAAAATAGAAGAATGTCCAACCCTTTACAATGAGTCTTGACCTGTATTTATAGACTCAATCAGAGAGAAGAAAGAAAGAGAGAGAAGTGGGAAAAGCAGGTTGAAGCTTAACCACTTGCTAATAATGTCTTCTATAAAATATCCCCCAAATCAACCTTGACGCGCATCAACCACCGGTTCACCGCCTTGAAGGGAGAGGAAATGGTGGAATAGATCGAATCTGATCTAGTTGTTGAGGTAGATAGGTCCGCATTAATGGCCCTGAAGACGTTTTCTCTCACGGCTTGATCGACACCATGATCTTACCAACGGTGTCAGATTTGCGATGTTTCGAGCCCTGAGTCAAAAGATATGCCCCTTCAAAATTTGTATCAGTTCCGTATAACAGGGCGGGAAAATCAGTTTGAAAAATAGGCCCCCTTTTTAATATGGGATACGTGGAGGGCTAGCGCTTGTCTGAAGGCAGCCTTTGTATTCTACTCTTGGAATGGCATGAGGCTGACACGTGGCTTCCTCCACCAGCCTACTCAATTTCTTTGTTTCTTGGCTAAGATCTTCGCTCAGCGGGGTCACATTCCTTGACCAGATACATGTGGCGGTCTAGAGCTTGTTTGAGAACCCTTTCTTGGACTCACCCTTGAGTTAGCACCATTTAGACACTTGGCACTCTCCACCAGCCTACCACTATGCATTGACTATTCAACCCGACTTTGTCCCCTTCAAGATACTAGACGTGTGGAGGCTCCATGCTTGTTTGAAATCCCGATCAAGATTTTTCCTTTGAAGGAGCATCGAGTTGACACTTGGAAGCCTCCATAGGTCTTTAGACTTTTCAACGACCTTTACCTTACCTTTTCGGACCTTGGGCTATGTGGCAAGTCGGGCACTTGTTTGGGCCTCCGCATTTGGATTCAACTTTGGAGATGCACCGCTCCGACATGTGGCTCTCTCCACTAGTACTTCTATACTTAACCCTTTTTGAGGCCCACCATGTCCACCTTTTGACCTCTGTTGACCATTTGCTACATGGAGGGCTGACATGAGTTTGAGTCTTCCCTTGGGCTCCCATTTTGGATTTGCGCCGAGCCGACACCTGTAACCTTCCTATCTAGCTGAAGAATTTTCAACAGCCGCACAACTTTTGGGGCACTCGACGCGTGGAAGCTTGGTGCTCATTTGAACTTCCTTTCTTGGACTCACCTTTGGAGAAGCGTTGTTTGGAAACTTGGCTCTTTCCAACATCCTCCATACTTAGCCAATTTTTGGACTCATTCTCGAACTGTTTTGATCTCGAGGACTTTGGATCTTCACCGTTTCTTCCATCTCTTGCTCCTGACTTCTTGGTGATGTTGCTCATCTTCCTCCGACCCTGTTGTTCTATTTCCGAGCCCTCATGAAACCTATAGAGTGGATTCAAGGCCCAGATATGCTCGACAGAGCTATTTTCTGGATTCTCACACACAGGGTTGTTTGACCTTCGTAGGCCCCGCCACTTCCATTATAGAGTCCCTCTGTAATCTGTTTGTAGGATCTGAACATGATTTCTTAGGTTCTTTCAATGTAGGGTCATTTTGATCCAATATTTTCCCGAGGAAAAATATGGATAACAGTTTCTTGGCATTGATGATCGAGATCGACTGCATATTGTAACCCTCAAACATTAAGGTATTTTAATTATTGATATGTTATTTTATTGAAATTGCATATATTATGCTATTAGATGGTAGTGTACCAAATGGGTGGCAATTTTTTTAAAATTCATTAAAAAGTTTTTTCCACCAAATGCTACCTGCGGGTAGCAAAAAAAAATGCTATTGACAATGTAATATTCTCAGAAACCCTTCATATTATCAAATGAAGAAGTTGCGAATGTTTATCAACATTGAACAACTATAACAACATCCATGGAAAGTGTTTCAAATATACTAACTACGAAAAATATGCAGAAATAGAATATTGCCCCTAACTAATCACATCAAGGAATATCCGGGAACATTCCAAAGCAGTAAACTAACAATAGTATAGCCCCACTAATCTAGGGATGTGAC
Source organism: Taxus wallichiana var. yunnanensis (assembly GCA_018340775.1). Lineage (NCBI taxonomy): Eukaryota > Viridiplantae > Streptophyta > Pinopsida > Cupressales > Taxaceae > Taxus > Taxus wallichiana. The sequence continues at coordinate 512,483,635 of CM031239.1, read as the reverse complement.
AACTAGATAATAGCTAACTAAGTTAAAGTAATAAAATTTAATTACTTTAACATTACAACTTAGTAAATGATGAATAACCTTAAGTTTATTCATAACAAATGCTACCACCCGACATCATTTTTTTATTAGCGTCTAGTAGCATTTATTTTGCTACACTGTCTCGTAGCATTTTTTTTACCTTGATCGGGGACTTTTTTTTTGCTATCGGTGGGTGGCATTTTTTTCCTACCGATCGGTGAATTTTTTTGCTACCGATCGGTAGCACTAAAGGAAAGAAGAAGAAAATGAGATTTTTTTTTCTTACACCATATTTTGTGAGGACAAATTTCTCATTGAGATGATCATTTTAACTGCTAACATCAAAAACAATTTTTTCCATACAAAACTGACGAAATCAACATTTTCTTCACAAAAAAAATCACTTTTTATTTTTTTGTTTACGCCATATTTTGTGAGGAAATATTTTTTTGTTCACGTCATATTTTGTGAGGACATATTTCTCATCGAGACAGTCGTTTTAAATGTTATTGTCAAAAATGATTTTTAGAAAATTACATATGTTGTTGACCGACAACATATGTTGTTAGTCAACAATTGCTACCTACCGACACCATTATCAAATAATTCGCCAAACCGTCTGTAACTCATTTCCTTCAAATTAGCCATGATTTCAAAATTTATTTTCACATATTCACCAAGCAATATGTATAAGTTTTTTTAGAGGGGGTCTTAAAATTTTCCCTATTCCCCAATGATACCATTTCTTGTAGCCAAAAATATATGCACACAAATAACAAAATACATAGTGCATTATTCATTCCAATATAACCAAATCAAATCAAACGAACTATAATTAACATGTACTCTCTCTCTGTCATCTCAATTAAATCATCCTATGTTAATCAAATAAATGACAGTAATTGTTTTAATCTCAAAACATGTGGGTAAGTGCACCAAATTGGGGGGCCAAAAAGGGGTCTTAAGTGGACGTATTTTTCTGAAAAATAAAAAACTTCAAATTGTACGATTTTTTTGAAATACTTACACTCAAAATTGGAGGATGTTGTATAAACATGAATCATAGAATTTTGAGTCTAGTTTCTAAGCTACTAAATTTTATTGAAAACGAATAAGTTTAAGTGGGTCAAATAACTAAAATACCAACATGTGCTCCTATTTTTGTTAAAAAACATAACATAGTGACTTTTGTGCCCCCCACCATTTTTTGAACACCATTTAGTTTTTTTGAAAACCCTTTAGCAAAAAGATAGATAGGAGCATCTAGTGTGGGCTACATTTTTTTATAGATTTTTTTAGCAAGCATTTATTTTTAATGATTTTTCTTGTACAAAAATTTTAAATTTAAAAACATAATGGAGCTCCGACCGTGCCCCCTAACTACCTCAAAAATATCAAAAATTAGATTTTTATTTTTGAATGTGTATAGAATTTGGCCTAGTTTGGGCTAGTATAATTTTTTTCAATTTCGATGAGCCAAAAAAATATATATGACAAAAGATAGATGTGTTTAAACTTCAAAAATAGCTATAAAAAGGCATTGTTAGAAAAATAATAATATGGAAACCTTATATTAGTCAAAAAAATGAAAACTTATATTTTTAGAAATTAGATAGTCTGCTCTAAGTCGTGGTATAATTTATTTTAAATGAATTGACCATTTTACGTCGAATTATGATGGCGAAGAGAGATTTTTACATTTTCCTGCAAAAACACGTAGTTTGATGTGTTTGTGTAGGTCCATGCCTCAGGCTTGGGGATCCAAACCTTAGGGCATGGCTTGGAAAAACTAAAATAGAAAAACATGTATGTGTTATAATGCATACGCGTTATGTTCTTTACTTATTTACTGGGGCCCAACATCTTTTTCCCCTTCTTTATGGATTTTCTATCGTATTTATATGTCTGCAGTGCTCCGATTCCCGCACACTCTTTGTGAAATTTTTAGTACTTCATCTTGTCCCTACTCCACAATATATTATTCTACAATCATGGGTGACAAAAAATTACATAAGGACGCAAAGAAATTCAATAACAAGACACACGAGCAATTGGAAGAGCTAGGAATTAAGAAAGTGAAGAAGATGCAAAACTTCGTGTAGGAAAGGTACTTCATTGTATCAAATATATATAATGTATTTGAGAATTTTGATTTTTCTATTGTTGTCATGCAAATGTGCAACAGGAAATTGGTAATTTTCCAAAGATGAGAACAATACCCATATACCAAAAGTTTTATGTTCTATCCTTCGAGATACCCCGGGTCTACTGAGTCGACCCAAAGAACCTCTCAATTTATGTTAAATCATTCCCTTAAGTGATTTTAGGAGTTCATTAAGAAATACAAACTTCGGGCAGCTGTGGGAAGGGCTATCACTGACCTTCCTAGAACTGGAACAACCCCATGGAGTGGAACAAAAATCCAAACCGTGTATGGATCAAAGGCATAGAAAAATCATGGAATTGATTTAGTAATATTCAAGAAGGATCCAAAGAAGTTGGGATAGTTTCACTAAAATCAGTGTTCATAGGCCTAGGCAGTGCACAGGCCAAAACAGTTGTTGAGCTTCTGAAGGTGATTCTAAGAGCTCTAGATGGAGTTACAAGAAAAATGAAACATCTATGGAAAGGGAACTCCAAGCCCTAGAATATGGTGAAATTATTTTTCACAAAGACTTTGATGAAATGGGTCTCAAAGTAGATTTTCTCATGCAAAAGTGGAGTACCGATATAAACTCTATTTTTTCAGGGATAAAATGGAGGAATCAATACCTGATACCCCCACCATTGGATTCATAATTCCATTTCTAGTCAGGATCATATAAAATTTCATCAAAAAAGTCCATCGAGAGCTCAAGTTATCGTTATTTCAAGTTGCCCTCTTGGAGTGAGTTTGGGAGTTAGTCAAATTTTGATGAGGACACGTGTCAACTCCAGGATCTTGGCACAATTTTGTGTCCCTTATGTCCCTCAAGGTTAGGGACATCAAGGTCAATAAAATTTACCTAGCCCCATAAGCCCTCTGGACCCTCATGCAACCTCCAGGATCGTTAGTTCAACCCCCAGTGCTTGTGGGAGCTCAAAGCCTTCACCGTTGGATTGCTGCCACATGTCATCACTTGGCACACCATGAAAACTGATGTCCTTCATGTCCCTTTGAGGTGAGGGACATAAAGGATGAAAAAAATTGCCCAGCCCTCATGATGCCTCAAGGTTCCTCATGTGACCGCTTCTCATCCCTTCCAGTGCTTTAAAGCTATTTTTTTAGCTTTAATCTCATGTCGTTGGGTCTTTTCCACATGTCAAGTTGAGACGTATTGTGAAAATTGATGTCCCTCACGTGCCTTTGAGGTGAGATATGTCAATGAAATGAAAATTTTCCTCTCTCACGCCTTTGCAAATTTTCAAATTTTAAAAATCCCTCCTGCTTCTACCATCTAACATCTAACCTTCTCGTGCACAGCTTTCTCTGCAATTTCCTATCACCCCTCCACCATTGTTGAACCTTGAACCAGATCCATCACAACACATTATCCTCCACTCCATGATAGCATATAGGTCTCAAAAGAATATTTCATCAAAATGAGAAGAAAAGATAAAGAACAGAAAAAGAAGAAAGCCTGAAAACTCCATTGACATAGAGCGAAGAATCAAAGAGATCTTGCAAACCACTACACAGAACAACAAACCATATTTTTATGTTCATTCCTCTATCAAAAACCATTAAAAATCACCTTCAAACCTCCCATTCACAGCAAGGAATGCTCACAACAAATAAATTTCACTTCTAGCCGCACGAAGAACAAAGCTCAATTTCCCGTCAAACCGACAACCGGATCGAAGAGAAATTTCACCAAGTGAGACAAGAAGAAAAAACCTATCGCAATGGAGTTGATTTCATTGCAAATGGAGACAAAAAATAGACCTATAAATTTCAAGCTCCATTAATGGCCACCATGACACAGTAGTGGAAAAAATCAACGAACTACCATTCCACTTCTCAGGGTTCCAGTGGGCGAAATTGCACGAAAATTAGAGGGAATGATCGTTGAAAAATCTAGTTTCATGTAAAATATTTTTCGTGGCATAAAGTACCTATTTTTATGGATATGGATGGTTGTGTTTTTGTCAATATTCTTCCCCCGCCAATGAAAATCTCATTTTCCCACTTGTTTAGATGAAGGAATTACTCAAAATGCGGAGCGTGGAACCTCGGAATAAAACCCAAAGTTTCAAGACATGTTTTTTGCAATCTAACATCCACGGTGCACTTACTAAAAATAGCATGCCTTCCTACATATGGGTCTATTACTTTAGGTAAGCCACCATTTGAAGAGGCTACGAAGAAGGTGGTGAACATAGAGGGAGTATCGCAGCAAAGTCATCAAAAGGTCATCTCAGCTCACAATTGACACTTACTAAAAATAGTAAGTGGTTCCACAAGCCCCTGATATAAATAGCCAATTGGTCCAAAAGGTGAGAGGAACATATTAAGAACAAATAATTCAAGCTACCATAGCCGGTTGAGGTTGGGAAAAGCTAACTACGACACTTACTAAAATAGTAAGTTTCCCCATGTGTACTTACTAAAAATAACAGGTTGTTCTCAAAGGGAAAGTTTGGCACAATGAGACATTGAGGGATAATCAGTCGATATCGCCATTTCGGGTCCGAGAAGGAAAACTCGAAACTTACTAAATATAGTAAGTTGTCCCTTCCAAACATAGTAAGTGTCAAGGAAACATGAATTTCAAGTGCACAGGTTGGTCTAGTTTCTCAAGTGTAATCAATCATGAAGAGATGGCGGTTTTTCATGGTTTGGAATGATCATCTCATATTACAAAGCAAGGCATCGCAAGGCACATCATGTGAATTCATCCTCATCACTTAAGGAGCCGATGATTCAAATAGAGTTAATCGAATGATTTTTATGAGTTAAGGAGTTCATCAACCAAGTTTCAAGGAGGGTCATCGTGGGCATTGTATGTGTTCATCTTGAGCTTGCAGTGGTAAACCTCATAACAATGTTTCTGAACACTCATTTTGTGGTCCAGGATGTTTGTGCATCATAGAGTTTGCGGTCATCACCGGATTGGGAAAATGATTCAAAGTTATTCAAGGGAGCAATCTTCATCAAAGGTGTAGAAGATCACCAAAGGTGGCGAATTATTCGCTCAAAGTTCATGACTTCATCAAGGAATTCAAAACATTTCATCACAAGGAGTGTTTTCCCTCCATCCCTTCCTTCTTTATCTCTCTTCTTTCTCTCTCCGTTCTAAATCTTCATTATGCGTCATCATTATATTTTGTCTTATTCACTTAAGTGACCTATTTTAAACTTTTAGAAAGTATTTTCTCAAAATTATAAGAGAAATACTTAATTCATGGAAAACGAAAGGTCACGAGTGGAATATGGAAACAAAGAGTCATGTGAGGGAGGTGAAAGGACAATTCAAATTGTTATAAATTGGGATGGCCTCTCCATCCCAAGGGATTCATATTTTTAAAGAACTCTTACTATGTAGCATTGTGATAGCTTGGTTGAAGCTTTGTATTCATCACTACACATGGAATAAAAGCTACACTTCTTCTATTTCCCTTTCTTGTATTTCCTCTATTTCTCTCTTTCATGCACTTTACAAGCATAGTTGATCCTATATGGAATTGGAGAGGAACTTGGTGTCTGTGATGGATGAAATTAAAAACTTGGTGTTTTAATTCATTGGTCCCGCTTAGCTTCATTGTGTTTTCCGCTATATCAAAGGTTGAACTACTCCAATTATTCGGTGTGAGCTCTGTAATCTACTCATGACAATAATCTTCCTTGCATAATTTCTCCCTTTCTTCCTTCATTTTTGTAATTTCTTCCCTTGTACCCCTATACAAGCACTTTGCCATAGGTTCAACGGAGTGTCCCCTCATGTAATCCCCAACCAATTTGGCCACCCACGACATTTAGATAGGATTAGGATTATTTTACTTTCAATAATGGGAGTTGTAACATTCAATGCAAAGGGGTGTAGCCTCGTGAACATTGGTGAAGACACCTAATTTTTCTACTCAAAAATTTTTCTCACCAACAACTATGAATGTTTATATTGAATTGAATGATAATGTTGGTATGGATGAAGAAATTGATATGAATACAATTGTTGAACCTTTACCCGAGAATCTAAATGTTGAAGTTTTACCTGAGAATCCAAGAATTGAACCTTTACCTAAGAATCCTAATGTTTAACATTTACCTGAGAATCCAAACGTTTAAGCTTTACCTAAGAATCCAAATGTTGAAGTTTTACTTGAGAATCCAAGAATTGAACTTTTACCTGAGAATCTAAATGTTGAACCTTTACCTAAGAATCCAAATGTTAATATTGAAATTTGTATGGAAAAATTGAATGAAGAAAGTAACCCTCTTAATGAATCTTCACCTCTTAGACCATATCCTTCCATTTTGCGAAGAAAATAATTCACTTAATTGAAATAGATGAAAACATTATAAAACCAATACCCAACAAAATGTCCGGCGAAATACGAGAAGAAAAGCTACGCAATTTGGGATAATTACTTTGTGAATTTAGATGACACACAAATATGTCAATTATTTGTTACATTGATGAAATTAATTAAGATTAGACCTACAATGAAGACCCTAGGGTTAAGAACTTCTAATGTTGTTGATTGAAATGCGTCAATTGTTGAAAATATACATAAAGCATACAAAATTATAGGTGTCAACAGACACACCAAAGATAGTAATGTTACACGGCGTGCACTTACTAATTGTATAGTAAGTGATAAAATAGTTAATAAATGCTTGATTAGAAAAACAAACAATGTTTTGAAGCTAAATAGAAAAACACTAATGAAAGCAATAGGGAGACACAAAATTCTTGAGTCAGTCAAATAACAATTACTATTGGGATTTCTCTAGCACACTCCCACAAAAAGACAAGAATACATCTGATATTCTAAAAGAATTAATTGTAAAATTTTGGAATGAGAACACAAGGGTGTCACCTAAAAGAAGAGATACAAAAAAAGAAGAATAGGTTCTCGTAATCATGAATCATGTGCAAAACATTTCTTAGATATGACTCAAACACAATTGTTCTTGATGAGTGTCATTGGGGCTTGTACTTTAATCAATTTAATTTGTCAATCCAGGTGGCATCCAATAGTTTTTTGCAATAAAGGGAGCAAGAGGAAGACAGGACTCAACACGAGTTTCTATCTTAAAACTAAGAATTTATTGAATTGATCGTGATTACAAATGAAATGCATGAAATTAAAGTACTAGAATTGAAAGCAAAAACGAAGTTAAAAAAATTATTAACATTAAAGACCGAATTACATTTGAAAAGGAATAGTAAAATTGTAACAATGGTTAAAGAACAAAGCAAGAAAGTAAGAATGAATCTCCCTCTCATTGGGTAGGAGTGGCCCTTTCTCCTGCCCTTTGATCAAGTCTGGACCGAGCTTTAGACAAATAAACTTTCTCCTAAATTTGATCTTTATTGAATTCAAAATATGTTGCTACAATTGAAAAATATGGAACTTCTAATTCTAATTACATTCTCTCTTTTATACAAAAAGAGTCCTAGTCTCTTCATGAGACATAGTTATTTTGAATGACTACTTCTAAATCTAACTAATTGTTTGAACTAAGAAATTCCCTTGATTCTTGGTAATACATTAATGGCAGGAATAATTCATAGGTGTTTGATCTTGAAGCGTTTACAATAACTGAAGAGGGGATCCGTGATTGACTCCTTGAAGGAGTCAATCACCCCTAGAAGATTCTCCAAATCATAACTGATTGAAGAAACTGAAGTGATGGTGAGTCTTTAGTCATTATTATTTTGCTCTTCTTGTGGCTTGAATGTTGATTGATAAATGGTGATGATTCTTGGTAGCAAATGATGTTTCCATCTAGAATTCCAGAATCTAAGTTATTTGCATGTGTGCTTGTGTCACTCGAGATTTGAGGGATTGAGTTTCATGAGTTGGATGCTTGAATGTACTATCTTTAGGCCTTTATTGATGAGGATGAGAGTCCTGCACTAACATGTGAACTAGAGTCTAGCGCTAACACATGAAACAAAGTCTTATGCCGGTGTATATACCAAGTCCTACGCTTAATATAACAATTCAACATATGCACTTTTTGCACACAAAATTAATTTTTATCCATATCATATTCAAGACATTTATACTTAAGAATTAACAAGGTAAAACATCATAAGTACACAACAATTTCCCTGTAAACATAGTAAAGTAATAATGTAGTGCCCACTTCCCTTTGACACTTTTAGATACTGATTTTGATACTATTGATCATATTATGGACACTATTATGTTTTGTTTTAGTATGATGGTTAGATGTTAGATCATGGATTATTATTGATCTGGATTCAGTTAGTATGCATGATGGTTACTAGAGACATTTTGATATGTGGATGATGATAGACTGTTGACATGGACATATTATAGATGTTGATTTGGACTTGTGACATTTGATATTTTGAGTAGACCTAGTATGGAATAGTATAGATGATGATATAGTTGATTTATGAATTAAAAATGATAATGTTGAATTCTTGATATTGTTGTGATTCATGTGTTTAGATGATCTTGAAATGTTGTTTATATCATTTTGGATGTTCTGATATGGCCACGAGGCCGAAGGAGGTATTTGCATTTTTGCAGGTTAAAAATCACAACAATGTCGGGGACTGGAGACTAACCATATTAGAATTCTGGGTGAAATCAACAAGGTCACCATGGAAACTGTTTTGTGTGTGTGTGTTTGTTAGGGATTCCCATGGGGGATTTCCATTATATGTGACCATGGGATATGTATTTTATTATGTGTTCCTTTTTTTTAATTATTGTTGTATGTATTTTATTAGTAATGTGTTCCTTCTTGTAATTAATTTAAATGTGCTATATTTGGAGGCTTGTGGGACAAGTTAAGCTTGTCCCACACCTCTTAAAATTATTCACCAACCATACCTATGGTTTGGAGGTTAAATTTAGGCCCTTTTAATGCATTTTGAAATGACTAAATGTAAGTTTTAATTGCACTTCTCTTACATGTTTTAAATTCAGTCCTTTTGGAGTATGGGTTGTTTTGGAGTGTGTAAGTTAAATTGTCATTTTTATTTATTGTGTTTAGGTGCATGATGTTGACTTACTCTTGGGGTTGAGGAAGAATGATGTGGCATCCCACATGGATCCACATCATCCTCTTCTCTTCCCTCTCCTTTAAAAGTGCAACTCCTTGCTTATTTGTGGTTGTTGAAACTTTGTTCATTCCTCTTGGGGGCACATTTTTGCTTGCTGTTTTGGGAGCTTGTTGTGGAAGAAGTTGGAGTCATTTACATGCTTGAGCATTGCTAGTTTTGAACTATTTTTGGGCATTTGGAAAGCTTTTGGATCTTGGAACAAACTCCATTATGGAGAGGTAGGATCTTGAGCTTGTTTTTAAATGTTTTCTTTCTCTTGCATGCATGTTTAAATGGTGAATGTGTTTTGTGTTCTTGGCTGGTTGGGTAGACTGCTTAGGACATGGTGTAGGAGAAGGCTATGGGGATTTTTAATGGGGGGCATAAGGGATTGCCAATGGCACCAGTTTTATTATGGAGGGATTTTTGGATTGGGATCCACCTTGGAAAAGAAACTGCTTGCATTTCTTACTCTTGGGGGGGCATAAGGGAGAAACTTTGGGGGCATAAGGAGGGGTTGGGAGGCATAAGGTTTATGGGATTTGATATGTTTATTGGTGGTATGATTTAGGTGGATGCCCAATTCTAAATAGGGAGGCATAAGTAGTTCCCCATAGTTCCTTGCTCTTGTTGGCTTGCTTGATCAAGCCTATGTTTTGTGTGAATGGTTTCCAATTGCAGTTGTGAACTATTGTCTTTTCTTGGACTATGTATCTTGTTGATTTATGCATGTGAAAGAATGTTGCTTGTTTTTTGTGGAAGCCATTGTTGCCATGAGTTGATTTTCATTCTCTATTTCAATATGGTTGGGGCTCGGGGCCAATGAGGAAGGATGGCTTCTCCTTCTCATTAGATGTCTTGGTTGGGTGGAGAGCGTTGTCTTTCCCCCTTCCTTATTGTGATCAAAGATGAAAAGATGGAGAAACTAGCATGCTTTGTTGTTTTGGAGCAAGAAGATTATACAGTTTGACAGTCCCATCCTTTGAGCAAGTTTATTGTGATCCTTCCCACCTTGAGTGGTTGAGTTGTATAATATTTGTAATGTGAAACCATTTGTATTGATAATGGAAGATTGAAAATGGACTGAGAAATGTAAAGGAAATTTATATTTGTTCTCTGTTTTGGAAAAGAAATGTAAATGATGTTACATGCATTGTATTTGTATCTTTGAAACCAAATGGAAAGGAAAAGTTGTAAAGATGTAATTGTTGATCAATAAAGGATTGCATTTTTTTACTCAAATTTGTATGGTGTATTGGATTTGGATTTGTTGTTAAAGATTTGAAATTATTATTTTAAGGACAAAAAAGAGGAGAATGTGTATGAAGTAAAATACAGTGTTTTATTCTCTTGAAAGGAGTCGAATTTAGAAATAAGGTTTGCAAAATTGTTATTGAATGGTGGATTGAATTTAATTAAATGGATTTGACTAAGTTTAGGAACTGTATACACATTAAATGAGAAAATTGATATGTAAATTTAAAAGAAATAGTTCACTGTTTTAAACTCCATTCTGGCAATTCATATTTTAATAAAAACGAGCAGTTCAAACCTACACCAAGCAATAAGATATGAAACCTTGAAATTCAGACTTGGTAAGTCCTAAGGAACTCAAATTTACCTTAACATATAAGAAAGAACTTTCAAACTTTATAAAAATCCAATTTGGAACTTGCATAGTCATTTTTCTGTCTATTATCGGAGAAATAAAATCTTAAATCAATTGGAAAAATTAATCTTCCAAAAACACTCTAAACTCTCCCTAGTTTAATCCTCCATGTCTATTTGACATGTTGAGTGAAGGAGGAGATCTAATTTAACCGAATTGAAAAGTTGAAAACTGCCAGTTTGTAAATTAAAAACCTGCAGATATATTTCACAAAATTTACCACTTAAACTTCATCAAATTCCCAAATTGATGACTCTTGTGTAAAAATGGAATCGAGAGCTTTCTGAAAAGTCCTCGTTTTCCCAAAACTGGGATTTCTAGCTCAAGTTATGGCCATTTGAAGTTTTACTTCAATTTGGCATTCAAAAAGTAATAAAAATTTAATCTAACTATTGAAAATTTTAAATTTTAAACTTTGGAAAAATTTCCCCAAAAATTCCGTGGCCCCCGCCATCCCACAACCAATCGGGACCTGCCACGTGGCACCTAGGAGGGGCGGACCAAATTCAAACTTATCTTTTTAAAATTTTACCTTGGGAAAATTTTCCCATTTTTCCTCGCAACCCCGTCGGCCCGTGGCCAATCATGTGTTACGTGGCACGGTGGAAGGGCGGACTCCTTCTGAACTTTAACTTATCTTTTTAAAAATTTGACCTTGGAAAATTTTCACTTTTTCCTCCGCCGACCCATAGCCAATCAGAGGGTGCCACGTGTCCTCTTGTGGCTACGACAGAGGCGCGGTTTCTTTTTAACCCTTAGCTTTTATAAATTTTTGGGGAAACATTTCCATTTTGGCCCTGTCGGCTGCGGCCAATGAGAGCGTGCCATGTGGCACTTTGGGGTGGAGGCAAGAGGGTGGACCCTCCTTTTTTGTTTTTTTGGCTTTGGGAAAAATTTTAAAGTTCTCCCCGCATCCCACACCTCTGCCTTCCCCTTGGAATTTGTTCTTCCGTGGGTGCGCGGACTGCGCATCTTTTTCTTCTCTTTTTCCCCATTGGGCACAAGGCACTAAATTCACCCGCCGCTCCACCCTTTCCTTCCCCTTTTCCGCTTGACGCCAGGACTTGACACGTGTCCACCAAGGACTGCGGGGCATGGAGTGTTTTGTGCCTTTGAGCTATGTGATGGGAAAATTTCCCTATGCCGCCCCGTGACCCACCAATCCATTCTAAGTGCTTTCCCCCTCCTCTTGACACGTGTCCCCTAAGGGAATTTTTGACCTTAGAACTCCGCCCACTCATATCTTGAGTTTTGTAAGGAGTTAGGAGGACTTCTTTATATCACCGAAAGGTGAGAAAATTTCCTATCCAATGGAAATGATTTAGGGAAATTTTGGAAGTGTTAAGTATGAGAAAAATCTAGTTGAAACTCTGAGCCTGTTAGAGAGTAGGCATGGGGGTAAATTACTCCCTGAACCTAACTAAAACATTTAACCTTAAAATTTGAACCTTGTGAACTTGAAATTGTTAACGAAGGAAAACATATGTTGTAGTACATTGGTCTTGTTCCGAACTTGTTAGTGAAAACTAATGTCTTGCAACCTAGTTGTAGACACTTCAAATAAAAAAATATCCCATAATTTTCTAGCTAACCCTAGGTTGTTTCTTGGGTCTCAAGTGGTTGTTTAAACAGCACTACAAGTAAATATAAAGTATGTATTTTTCCATCATGCATAATAATATCAAAAGTAGTATAGGTTCTGACATGGCTTAAACATAATTACACAAGGTTTATCATGACAAAAATGGGGCTCATCACCTCCCCCTGACTAGAGATTTAGCAGGTCCTCCTACTACCTATTAAGGTGTTATACTATCCTAGAACAATTATATTCATTTGTAAATGTCTGTCATGTCTCATCAGCTATTATATCAGAAAACCCAAAGTGATCAACCACATTCTTCCTCCAGGTAGTATAATTGTCATCTAATTGATCATTAGTCGAATTCCATCATGGTACTGGTGCAAGAAGTAAAGGTGGCCTGTATCACATTCCAATCCACTGCTCTTTGAGACCTAGAATAATTTTGCAAACATCTTTGGCCCTCTTTAAGGACCACCTTAGGTTAGTGGGTGAAATGACTTATCTTCTCTTATATGGCTCGACCAACAGCTGATAACATATCTGTGAGGCAAGAAAGTTAACATTAAATGTGGGGATCACCTGTTCTCTGAAGTTCTTGACACAATTCTGAAGAATTTTGGTGTACTTGTCTACAAGACTGAGATAGTACACCTGTGAACGGAACTTGTTGAAAAATCTAATTGGAGCTGGAAAATCATGCCTCATAAGGAGGCCCACTATGGACTCTGATTGTATAAATATTTCCCTTTGGTCTCTCCACTCACCTTGATGTCTTAGGGTCAAAACAAATGACCTCAATTGTACCTCTCCCACATACAAATTTATTGGTATTTCAATTTGCTCAGGGAGAAAAAATTTGTGCACATAAAATTCACATAATAAATTATTTTCAACATCATTTGTAGCAGTGTATGCTCCTACAAACTGATGGTCATCTTCAAATTCAATGTCCAATCTTTCCCTAGCTCTACTGATTTTCCATTTGAAGAATTGTTCTTTTAAGAACAGGGCATAAAAATTGGAGGGAGGTCTGCAAGAGAGCACCTGGTCATACAACTGACTAACATGGACAACATTTTGTTTTAGCAACTCAATTTCTTCTTTTAAACTTGTATTCTCTTCCTCAACCTTTTTCAACCGGTAGCATTCTTCCATCCATTTGGTCATCCCCTTCAATACAATGATTTGAGGGAAGGCCTCGCTCTTGTTATTTTTGCAACTGAGTAATGTGTTTCCAATTCCAATTTAGCAACCTCTAATACATATACTTGTTGCTCCTTTTCTTACAAGGCATGTTGTAACTAAAAATTTACCTCTTCCTGGTGTGATACCATACTCTGCAGCTCTTGAATCCATTTTTATTGAGAAGATAATTACTGGGAAAAAACCGACATCCTTAACTTCTAATAATGTTTGCAATTGGTTAACCCTTTCCTGAGCCATTTGAAGTTCAAACTACACTTTAGACAAGGACAACACGTTGACAACAAAGTATCAGGGTCTAGAGGAGAACTAGGTTCTCCTTCCTCCATGAGTGGTTTACCCTTATCCCTAACCAATCCTTCTTCAAGAATGGATGGAAGAGTTGGCTCAGTTGGAGACTCAGGTGGAGTGTTAACCAATGTTTGAATGGTTTCAACTACTTCATGTTCTTCCTTTGTCAATGGATTTTCCTCTAGGGATTCAGGGATAACATGGTTTGTATGAGAGGTACGAAGCATTTTATAGGTCTACTAGAAGTGGATGAGGGAGAGTATGATTGTTGAAATTTAAGCCATTGTCTCATGCCATTTCTCTTTTCAAAAACTTATGCTTGCAAATTAAATGAATGAGACCCTGAAACTTGAGATAGGTTGCCCCCAAAAAAATTTATTGGTAACACATATAGCTTCATAGAGAAATTGGGGCAAATTAACCTTATACTTTGGGGTTTTTCCTTGCCATGGCATAAATGTATGAGCATCCTCAATACTGGACCTAGAACTATCTCATACTACCCTTCACAAGTAAAATATCTAATCAACCATTTTTCTACCCCTGCCTACAGGTTCTGGTATACTCAGCATTTGATCCCTTTTTCCTTCCCTTTACTATCAACTACCAACTGTAATTTTTCTCTTCTTCCTACTACAAATCTTTTAATTAATTCATGGTACATTGTCCGCTCAGTAATAGCTAAACCATCATTTGGAACTCCAGACAATTGACTGATTACAGTTGGGGAGAAGGGTATTTCCTTACCATGTATACTTGAGTAGCCTTCCTCCATATTCCTTGTGAATTCCTCTATCATGGGGATGTTGAATTCTTCATATGCTAGGAGAAAATCCAACCACTCATCTTTGTCAAAAACTTCCACTAAATTTGCATCTGCCAAGAGCTCAACTAAACTGGTAGGCTCATGTCTGAGTTTGGGTCCCATTTTAGGTTCGAGGAAGCAGGAATTAAGCAACACATGATTGGTAATGCAGATTTGCTAGGAATAGCACAAGAGAAGTATGGTGTAGGATAGAGAGAAACCCAATTGAGAGCACAAATATCAAACCTTGTTATGCAGGTGATATAATGAATGTGGAAAATTCAAGCTAAAATCCCGAGGTGATGGGATAAGTACTTTGACGCGTGCGAAACATTATGGAATTTAATGGGTGGCAGATTTGGAGTGGATTTTGGGATGTGTGATATGATTTGGGAAAAAGGTGGCTAATTAATATACATGATGGAACAATTTAACTTTAAATTTAAAACCTTACAATGATAAGGGTCATTAATTGTGCATACCTTGATATTAAAGCTTGTCAATCTCTCGTCATTATTTGAAATTTGAAGTGTGACACCTCTCTACCACCTTTCATGACATCATGCTCCATGCGTAAGTGGTACTATCTTTTTATTCCTTTTGATCAATTTAGGAGAGAGAATATCGCCATTGTTGGTTTTCAATCTTCTCTATTATTATTTTTGTTTAATTTTTTTCACAAAAATTGGGTGCCATTTCTGGTTTTCACCCAATGCTCTGGAGGAAGATGATTTCCATTTCTGGTTTTCAATCATCCCCTCTTTATTTCCATTTATTCATAGTTAAGTTTTGAATTATGATAGGTAAGAAACCTTGCCTACACAATGAAGATTTGAATCTTCTTGTATTGCTCTCTGAAACTCTTATTGAGATGTTGGTTTATGGTATAGCCTCAATTTGTGACCATTAACCAACATGAATTTCCTTTCACCATCAATTGGAATCAACTGGACGGTCCCATTATCATATACTTCAGCAATTTGGTAAGGACCCATCCACCTCATATGTAGCTTCCCTTTGAAATCTTTATATTTTGAATCAAAAAGTAAGGCCCAGTCTCCTTTTTGAAATTTCCTTGGCTTGATTTTCTTGTCATGCCAAAGTTTCCTTTGTTGTTGGATGATCTCAGTCTGATGCAATGCCTAAAGCTTGATCTCATCCAATTCATTCAATTGAATAATTCTTGCTTGTTGTACCTTGGTCAATTCAATTCCCACCTCAGATGTTGTCCTCAATGTCTGGATTTCAAATTCTATGGGCATGATTGGTTTCTTACCATAGACTAATTCATATGGTGTAAACCTTGTTGTTGTCTTCCATGCAGTATTATAGCCCATACTACTTCTAGAAATTTTGTGCCCAATTTTTCCTTGAGATGTCCACCGTATTTGTGAGTATGTTTTCCAACTCTCTGTTGGTCACCTCTACTTGCCCATTTGATTATGGATGGTAGGGAGATGACTTCTTGTGTCTCAGCTTGATATGTCTCCACAAAAGAGTTGATTACCCCTGACATGAATTGTGGCCCTTGGTCTGACACAATTGATCTTGTGCTCCAAATCTTTGGAAGATTCGTTCATAGAGAAAATTTGTAATCTTCTCATCTCTTGCATATGGCAGTGCACACTTCAGCCCATTTGGTAACATAGTCAGTACAAACTAATATATACTCCTTACCTTGTGAGGTTGGGTCAAATGGCCCAATGAAATCTAGACCCCACTTCTCAAATGGCTCTAGAACAACTTGTGGTTGGAGGGGCATCTCTGATGTAAATGTTGGTTTCCCCATTCTTTGGCATTTATCACACCTCCACACATACTTCTTGACATCCTTGAACAAGGAAGGCCAATAGTATCCAGATCCTAGGATTTTATGAATGGTTCTTTTCACCGAATAGTGGCCTCCTGATGGTTCATCATGGCATGCCCGTAGGATATCAAATATTTCATTCTCAGCAACACACCTGCGTAACACATGATCAAGACCACATTTAAATAGATTCCATTCAACCAAGTATACATCACACTCGCTTAATTAATTGCTTCTTTTTCTTAGGTGTGAAAAAGTTTGGAAACTTCCCTGTGGCTAAGTAATTAGCCATGTTTGCATACCAAGGAGAGGTAGTAGATAGTGCAAACAAATTTTCATCTAGAAATTCATCATTGACTTGTTCATCTTCTTCTAAAGTTGTGATCCTGGAGAGGAAGTCAGCCACAACATTGGACTTCCCTGGTTTATCAACAATTTTAATATTGAATTCTTATAATAGTAATAACCATCTAGACAATTCTACCATGAACCAAAGGTTTATTCATGAGATATTTAATGGCAGAGTGGTCAATATGTACAATGACTTCATATCCTATAATATAATGTCTAAACTTATTGATCGCATATACCACAACTAGGAATTTTTTTTAGTTGTATAATTTTTCTCAAAGATGAGAAATATTTTTACTAATATAGTAAATTACATGCATTGGTTTCCCTTCCTCCTGTTGTCCCAGGACAACACCTATTGCTTCATTGGAGGCATTTGTTTGAATGTGGAATGGTAACTCCCAATTGGGACCTCTCAACACTGGAGTACTAATCAGTTTGTCCTTAATTTCATCAAAGGATCCTTGGCATGCTTTTGTCCATTCAAACTCAAAATATTTAGTTAGTAGAGCAAACAATGGAGAAGCAATTTTACTAAAATCTGATATGAACCTATGGTAGTAACCAACATGACCGAGAAAAATTCTTACCTCAGTTTGATTGGTGGGTGATGGAAATTTCACAATGATGCTCACCTTATCTGGGTCAACCTTAATTCCTTCAATTGAAACATGATGACCTAAGACAATACCTTGTTCCATCATAAACAAACATTTCTCATGGTTCAAGGAGAGCTGATGTTTTTCATAGCAAGAAATAACTTTATCCAAATTACTGATTGCTTCTTTAAATGTTTCTCCATAAACTGTAAAATCATCCATGTAAATTTCTACACAATCATGAGTGAGGTCTGAGAAGATAGCTAGCATGGCTCTTTGGAAAGTGGTTGGGGCATTGCATAACCCAAAAGGCAGCACCCTATAAGAAAAGGTCCCCCAAGGATAGGTGAACGTTGTTTTGTCTTGGTCTTCAGGTGCTACTGTTATCTAATTGTATCCACTAAATCCATCTAGAAATGAGAAGTATCTTTTACCTGATAAGTTATCTAAGACCTGATCAATAAATGGTAATGGGAAATAGTCCCTGTGAGTGGCCTTGTTCAACTCTCTATAGTCCACACACACTCTCCATTTCCCATTCTTTTTAGGTACTATGACTAAAGGAGAAACCCACTGACTGTCTGAAATTGGGTAAATAAAACCTACATTCAAGAGATTTTCAATTTTAGTCTTAACAATGTCTCTAAGTCTTGGTTTATCCTTCTTTGAGGTTGCCTGACTAGTTTGGCCTCAGTGGTGTAAATGTGATGTGTATAGATGCTAGGATGTATACCTTTCATATCACTATATTCCCAAGAAAAAGCTTGGGGATGAGAGTAGAGGAGTTTGAACAATGTATTTTCCTCTTCATCCTTCAACCACTTTTTATTGTCAAAGTTTTTCCAGGAAGAACATGCAATTGTTTTGTATCAAGTTGAATTGAATTGACCTCTAGATAACTTCTTAGAAGTGCATTTAATGGACATTTATGTGGTAGAATTTTGTGCACTGAGGTTATGTTTTGAAATAAGCATTCTGTTAAATCTATGTTCCTTGCAAATGGAAAAATAATGGGTTGGTTATTCTCATCCATGAAGTCATTTTTATCTCAGTAAGTTGCAGCATTGGATTAGTATAGGAATCAAGCATGATTTGGGTGCAGGACCTGAAATGAACTTTGTGCAAGACTCAAACTATGTAACGCATCAACGCGTCATGGTAGTCACATTGAATCTGATCTGAGTGTTCTCAAATTACTACCATGGCAAGAGAGGAGATAATATCCTCGGAACCATCAGAGTCATCATTAGACCAATGTTTGTTGTCTGTGGAAAATGGTTTAGTTGTAGGGTATAGTGACAATTTCTTGGAATCTTGACCATTGGTAATGACCATATTTCTTGTCCTATAGTCAATGAGGGCAGCAATGTAGCTAACCATGGACGTCCTAGGATTATGGGGTAACCAATATTTCTATTCTTTGTTTTGATTATCATGAAATCTACCGCATAGTCCCAGACTCAATTATAACAATAACATATTCTATTATTCCCTTGGGTTTATTCACTGACTGATCTGCCATTTGCAAGATGATATGTGTTGACTGAGGTTCAAGGAGTGCCAATGTGGACAGAGTATCTGTAGTCATGACATTTATGGCAGCTCCTAAATCAATGAGGACATTAGGGATTTGGACATTTCCTATGAAACAATTATAATAGGACTGTCAGGGATCCCCATACTTAGGAGGAGGATTAGTTCCTTCTAAGATGCTAGCAAGTTTCCCATCAACATGAATGGTTTTTGGTTGATTCTTCCTTCTCCCTAGAGTCTTGAAACAGAGCTCTTTAATGGTTTTGTTTAGTTCAGAATATCCTTAAGATCCTATAGAAAAGGAATGCCAATACTTAACTTCCTCAATCCTTGAATTAATTTTGACTCTGGCTTTTCAGGAATTGTGGCAGTTTGTTTCTCAACTAGTCTAGATGGAAAAGGAATGTCGTGTCTGATTGATGAGTTTCTTCAACATTCTTAGGCTATGTTTTCTCTGGTTCTTCGTTGTCTTCAGGGATCTCCTCAATGACAGGAGAAGGAGGTTTAGATGTAACCTTCCCTGAATGTAGCATTATGTTCTTACAATCTAGAGAGTTTAATGTAGGGTTTTTCTTTGTTTCTACCGTATATGTTGGATTGCCCTGCCTTATATTTTTAGGGTTTTCCATAGTATAAGCATGTATCTCGTGATTGGGCAAAGTTGTTCGGGTTGGGAAGAATTAATTGGTCCAACCAATAGGATTTCATAGAGCTTGATCATTAGGATCCAACCAAATAAGATAGGTAAATGTTATGCCTGGTGGATTTTCTACACCATTGAGGTCAGCCATCCTGTTTCGAGCAACACGTTGTTCAAAAGGTCATTTTTTTGGGGAGTTTTGAAGGTTTCCTAATAAATCTTCCTCTATGGTCTCTAGGTCTAAACATACAATCCTAACATACTAAAAATGGTTCCCTAACTATTGATACTAAACTTGGTTGTGTGTGTTCCACATACTCATCCCAGGGGATCCTTGTTGTCACTACAAGGTTTCTTGATTCTTTTGTTTTTTTAAAGAAAGAGTTATGGAAATGAACTTTCTAAATGGAAACTTACCAGACACCCTCGCAATATCTTCTAGTTAGCACCTTAACCTTTGATGACACCTTGCCCCTGGTGACGGCACCAAAAAGTGACGAGTGTCATTGGGGCTTGTACTTTAATCAATTTAATCTATCAATCCAGGGTGGCATCCAATGGTTGTTTGCAACAAAGGGAATAGTAGGAACATAGTCTCAGCACGGGTTTCTATCTTAAAACTAAGAATTTATTGAACTGATCATGATTACAAATGAAATGCATGAAATTAAAGTACTGGAATTGAAAGTAGAAACGAAGTTAACTAAAACATTAACATTAAAGATTGCATTGCATTCGAAAGAAATAGTAAAATTGTAATAGGAATGAATCTCCCTCTCGTTGGGTAGGAGTGGCCCTTGCTCTTGCCCTTCAATCAGGTTTGGCCGAGCTTTAGACAAATAAAATTTCTCCTAAGTTTGATCTTTATTGAATTCAAAATATGCTACTACAATTGAAAAACATAGAACTCCTAATTCTAATTACATTCTCTCTTTTATACAAAAAGAGTCCTAGTCTCTTCATAAGACATAGTTATTCTAAATGACTACTTCTAAATCTAACTAATTGTTTGAACTAAGAAATTCCCTTGATTCTTGGTAATACATTAATGGCGGGAACAATTCGTAGGTGTTTGATCTTGAAGCATTTACAATAATTGAAGAGGGGATCCATGATTGACTCCTTGAAGGAGTCAATCACCCCTAGAAGATTATCCAAATCATAATTGATTGATAAAATTGAAGTGATTGTGAGTCTTCAATCATTATTTGTTAGGTTGTGGATCGTGTTTTCATGTGTGAAAGTGTCAAGACCGGCACACTAAGAGTATTGTACACTTTCCACAATTGTCTTTCCGAGGTTTGAGGCCGGGCCTAGCCCTTGGTAGCAGGGGTTTTGGGGGTGCAACCCTTGAAAAAAAAATGGCCTCGAAACAAAATATGCCCAATATACTAGGAAATTTGTTTTTTCTCATATTGGCAGAATTTTTGACCCATAGGTTTATGGGATAGTTTTGGCCCATGGTTTTGATACCCAAGGTTTTGTAAAACTACTTAAGAAGTTGTCTACTTATGTGGTTTTGTGAATATGGTAGGAATTATGTAACATTGCAGATGTGTTTTGAATTCGGGTGTGAATTTTGTAGAGTTTGTTGAGCATAGCTCCAAACAAATATGGGTATAGTATTGAGAGAGTGGTGGCTTCTAATAAAAATGAGCAAGTGATTCTTAGTGAACGTAGCCCAAATTGGGTGAACCATGTTAAATATTTTCTCTTTGTGTTGTGTTATTATTATTTTGCACTATTATTTGAGATCATAATATTTTTTGCATATTAGTTTCTATTGTTGCGATTCTCTGAGGGATTATTCTGCATATTTTATCCCTTATTTCCTAACATTATTTTTTCGCTCTTCTTGTGGCTTGAATGTTGATTGATAAATGGTGATGATTCTTGGTAGCAAATGATGTTGCCAGCTGGAATTCTAGAATCTAAGTTATCTGCATGTGTGCTTGTGTCACTCAAGCTTTGAGGGATTGGGTTTGATGAGTTGGATGCTTGAATGTACTATCTTTAGGCCTTTATCAACGAGGATGAGAGTCCTGCGCTAACACATGAACCAGAGTCTGCACTAACACATGAAACATAGTCTTGCACCAACGTATATACCAAGTCCTGCGCTCAATATAACAATTCAACATATGCACTTTTTGCACACATAATTAATGTTTATCCATATCATATTCAAGCCATTTATATGCAATAATTAACAAGGTGAAACATCATAAGTACACACAACAATTTCCCATAAACATAGTAAAGTAGTAAATATAAAGTATGTATTTTTCCATCATGCATAATAATATCAAAATTAGTATAGGTTCTGACATGGCTTAAACATAATTACACAAGGTTTATCACAAAAAAATGGGGCTCATCGGTTCTCTAAGTTTAAAAATGAAAGTCCACAAATTAACATTAGCCAAAGATTCTTTGAAATGAAAAAACCCTTTCTCGTAAAAAATCAATCACTCACATACCACTTGTTGTAGGCACCATGTTGAATTTTCAATGCATTATGATGGTTTTTGTCAAATACGTTGTGTTTTGCATATACGACATCATGTTGCATAGTGTGAATTAAATGTTCCACCAAAATATTTAAGAGAATTTATTCCAATGATATTTTGTGAAAAATCAAGTAGATAATTTTTTATAACAAAGCATGTTTGGATTAAACTTGCAACGTATGTGGTGTCTTGCCAATCTGAAAAGTTGTATCCATGAGGAGATTACATTCAATAGGAAAAAAATTGGTTGGTTTCAACAAATATAAATCAAGAGTGTATCAATTAAAAGATGGAAAAGAATCTAAGAGGTGTGAGCTTGTTATAGAATAATTACCTATAAAAGAATATATGGTCAAATTCAGAGAGGAAATTATTTATAAGTATGCAATGCACACACATAGAGCTCGCTAGTTAGATGAAAAATTCAAGTTAAGCAATGACACATTCCCACTTGGCACTATTGTTTTAGTAGTTGACTTCACAGAGAATTACACATTGCAACCACAAATGGAGGTTCAATCTCAATACTATCACTCGGTGCAAGTTGTTATTTTCGTGCATATAATATTCATGCACTCTCCAGAAAGCACTAAGCAAGATCAAAAAATATTAAGAGAGTATCATTTCTACATCATTGATGATCAAACATATTCTATAAAATATGTGCAAGGGTGTTTCCAGGTGTTTTATGCATGCAAACTTGAACGAGAGGAACATTTTATTCAATCACCATTACATTTGGTCCGAAAATTGTACATCACAATTCAAGAATGCACAAATGTTTTATTGGCTAAGCAAGAAGCTACACAAAAATAGGTGTACAACATATTTAGATTTTTACTTGAGGCATTACATGGGAAAGGAGAGAATGATGGTGCAGAGCATGTGTGAAAAGAGCACTTAAGAGAAGTGTTAAAGTTCAAGGATGGTGCTAAATTTACGATGCAAAAACATTGTTTATCGGCATGTCAAGAACATGGGCTCTCAAGACAGCTTCAATGGTTTGTAGATATTTCTAGTTGATATAGTAACAATATTTGGCAAGCTATGAAAATTGTATGATAGTTACGAATCCAATGATATACACAAGTTTCGTAGTTCGATGCAAGTTCTTGGACTCATTATACTAGGTGCATGGCATGTTTTTGTATATCATGCATGGATTTTGCATGGAATAAATGTGAATCGCATCGCTGGTTGGATGAATGAATTTGTAGACCTCTAATTCCACTCGACAATGTATATGAAGTTCCACGAGCATTACAACTTTCGGTGTCTTTAGATCATATGACAACATCACCGATTTTAACCAAGTCTCGATTTAGTGCAACAAGGTACATGTGTATGTCATATTTTAGATTTATAAATTATTAAATGATCAAATTTTAATGTATTTTAAATTTGATTTGAGTTTTACTTTGTGATGTATCCTATGCGGGTAATCAAGTAGTGTGAGTTATCCCATGTGTCCTCCTCTCATATTGAGGGTCATCTTGCATGGGTTAGGCTTAGGGTTTTATGTGTGTCATGCACTAGGGTTACTCAAAGGACCCTATATGTACCCCTTTACTATTCATTTATGAGCATGCCAAGACACTCCGTTGTCTTTTCTCTATGTGCAAGTTTTGTATCTATTGAGCAAGTTCTTCCATTACTGATTGATTCTTTCTTGTAATTACGCTGAGCTATCACGATTCCGTTGGAGTGCAACTACTTCGTGGTGCCTCATTTCTGATTCAATTCTCGCAAACTCTTTTCATGGTATCAGAGCTACACGACTTGCCGTCACACCAAAATCTCGAACTGATGGTGGAGAGGGATCTCATTGTGTTAATCAGTTGCTACGCCAATACCCTCCCGCATGATGGAGCCGGTATACACCCAATCAGGCCCAATAGCATTAGGAGGAAGTGACACCGAGAATTTTTCGGGAGGTCACCCATACAAACTACTCCTTGGTGGTGCACTTAATCCACCTCGGTATCGAGCTACATGACTTGTCATCTCACCAAAACTTGAACTCGATGGTGGAGAGGGATCTCATCGTTTTAATCAATTCTACGCCAATACCTTCCCGCACGATGGAGATGGGTATACACCCAATCGGACCCACCAACATTAGGAGGAAGTGACACCGAGAATTTCCCGGAGGTCACCCATCCCAAACTACTTTGGGGTGGCGCGCTTAATCGCTGCGTGGACATCATATTGCAAAAAATAGTAAAATCTCAACTTGTAGGGATTATTAGCTATACACGCACTCTAAATTAGAAAAATTTATATAAATATGAATCGTAGCATTCGGAATCTAGTTTCTAAAATACTAATTTTTGTAAAAAACGGACAAGTTTAGCTATATTAAACACTTAAAATTATATGACTTAGTTTTTTTTTTTTTAAACTTATAAGATTGTAGTCCGTTTGCCCGCATTTTGGATGACCAAATCTTGTTATTTTTTTTTTTCCTTTGGTGAAACGTTAGATGTAGTTGTCTATCTTGGGATGGATTTTATTTTGTATTTTTTTTAGCAATATTTTTTTTTATGATTTTTTCCGTGAAAGTGGTCTGAAAATATTTAGAAAACGGAGCGCTTTCCGTTTGCCCGCCATAACTATATCAAAAAATATCAAATCAATTTTTATTTTTTTAACGTGTATAGAATTTGTCCACGCTTGGGATGGTATAAGTTTTATCATATTTTGATAAGCGAAACAAAAGTTACAGTCTTAAATGTAGACATGAACATTCACGGAAAAAATGTCTTAAAGACTTATTGTTAGTAAAAATTATAAAATGATATTTATCTTATTCTATTCACTTTAAAAACAATATTTCTACGAAGCTAAGAGTCTCCCCTACGCGATGGCACCATTTTTGTGAAATGTTTTTAGTTTTTTAACACGGTTCAAGTCTTTGGAAGAGCATATTTGAGGTTTTTTGACCTTTTACACTTCATAATGACCTTCCATAGCTTTGGTTGGGGAAAAACAAAGATTTTCCGAGCCTTAGGTTCGGCAGATAGATCCACAATCATGGTTTTTTAAACATAAACCGTGATCGTGCTTTATAAACCATATAAACCGCGATGCTTATATAACCGCAATCGCGGTTTATAAATCATATTTACACACATCCCAATACTCAAATTACCATGTGATTTTTACTCTCGACCTTACCGCATTTAATTACTATGAAATTATGTCTTTTTTTTCTCGCACGTTTTTCTTATCACCGAAGCAAAACATCATGGGAGACAAAAACGAAGTCAAAAAGGAAGTCATTAAGAAAAACACCAAACGAATTAGAGGCCAACAAAATTCAAAATGCCGAGCGAATGCGGAAACTTCGTGAATCTAGAAGAGGTTCATCTTCAATCCCAACTATCAGTAAGCAATGAAGAACTAGGTAATGTTTCTACACAATGTTGAAGTTGAATTAAATACTCGTGATGAAGAAGTTTTTATCACAATGTCAAGAAGAATTAAATACTCATGATGTAGCAAATGTTGAAATCAAGGAGACAATGAAAATGTGAATAAGGAAATTCATGTTGAAACTCTAGACAAGCAAAATTTGACAAAAACACCTCCTAGGATTTTACGTAAGAAACCTAATTTTTTTATTGAAATTGATGAAAACATTTTGAAACCAATGTCTAACAAACTTTCTAAACGACAAATCAGAAGAAAAGCCACTGAAATTTGGGATAATCATTTTGAAATTTTAAATGATTCCCAAAGATGTCAGTTGTTGGTTAGTTTGATGAAATTGATTAAAATGAGACCTACATTAAACACCTTAGGATTGACAACATCTAATATACGTGGTCAAACCTCTACAATTGTTGAAAACCTTCATGATGCATATCACACTATCAAAGTCAAGAGACGCACTAGGGATAGTAATATTGTGCGCCGTGTACTTGCTACTAGTGTTGTAAGTGAATCAATAAAAACAACGCTTGATTACGCAAACAAGTCGAATGTTGCAAGTTAATCGAAAACTCTAATGAAAGCAATCAAAGACGTAATATCCTTCAATCACTCAATAATGCCGATTTTTGGCATTTTCTGCTAGAGCACCGCGTAAGGACAAAAATAATTCTGATGCTATAAGAGAAGTTATTAAATTTTGGCATGATAACACTAGAGTTTCACCTAATACAAGAGATGTTATAAAACGGAGAGTTGGTTCTACTAATCGTGAACCACATCCAAAGCATTTCTTAGATATGACTCAAACTCAATTTTTCGTAAGTTTGAACAAGAGAATCTGAAATTAAAATTAGTCAACGTTTTTTTGAAATGTTGAAACCATTCTATGTGAAAATCAACCATGCTCGCACCACTTGTTGTAGGCAACATGTTGAATTTGCGATGCATTATGCTAAATTTTTACGTATTCGTTCTAATTTTCATTCTGAAACTATGTTATCTGAATGTGGTGTTCAAGTTCCACCAATATCTTCCAGGATTTCATTCCTACTATATTTTGTGAAAAGAAGTTGACAATTTTTTTATAGTCGATTGTTTAGATGGAAGTCAGAGTACATGCGGCGGATTACCTAAATTGGAAAGTTGCATCCATGAGAAAATCAAGGTACAATAGACATAATTTAGTTGAATTTGATAAATATAAATCAGTTGATACCAAATGAAAGATGGAAAAGAGTCAAAACGGTGTGAGCTAGTTACAGAACAAATGCCCATTTTTCAATTTATGAGAAAATTTAAGGATGAAATTGTTTATGAGTATGCGAGGCATACACATAGAGCTCGATGGTTGGATGAACAATTCAAGCTATGCAAAGACACATTTCCTATTGGTACTATTGTTTCAGTGGTCGATTTTGCAGAGAATTACACATTGCAACCACAAATGGAGGTTCAATCGCAATATTACAACTCAGTACAAGTTGCCATTTTTGTGCATATAGCATTTCTACATTCTCCTGACAATACAGAGAATGATCAAAATCTTAAGAGAGTACCACTTTTATATCAGTGATGATCGTACTCATTCTACTGAATTTGTGCAAGGGTGTTTCTAGTTATTTTATGGAAACTTGTCCGATAGGGACATCCACTTCAAACAACATTATATATGGTCGATAATTACACGCCTCAGCTTTAAGAATGCATGAATGTTTTATCGATGAGCAGAATGCACGCCAAGATGGGTGTGCAACATATTTGAGTTTCACCGAGGCCGACATGGAAAAGGAGAGCATGACGGTGCAGGGGGCATGTGTGAAAAGAGCTCTCGCAAGAGAAGAGTCAAGTACAAAGATGGTGCTAAATTAAAAGATGCAAAGAGCATAGTGGAATGGTGTACTGACAACATGGCCCGAGGTTCTCAAGAAAATTCCACAGTTTGCAGATATTTTTGGTCGATAGAGGAAAAACATATTGCTAACTACGAGGATTGTATGACACTCACTGGGTCCAGTGATATGCACTCATTTTGTAGCTCAGACGCTACTTCATGGGCCGTATGGACAAGAAAGTTGACATGCTTTTGTGCATCTTGTATCGAATTTGTCACTGCTGAGTGTGATTCACAAGAATGGGTGGAAGGATGGATTTGTAGGCCTCTAACTCCGCTTCCTAGTTATCAACCTCCACAAGCATTACGACTTGTTTCTTTGCAGATGAAGTTACAACATCCAAGGACTTTGACAAAATTTCAATTTTGGTGCGACAAGGTATAAATATGGTTATTTTATTTAATTTTTGTAAATTGAGTTATATGTCCATTGAAATTTTAATATGTAATTTAAATTTGAGTTTGTTCAACTTTCCTTGGTTATTTTTTTGTAGGACATGTGTTTGCATAGTAGAATCATGATGATGTAAGACAATGAAGAAGGAACAGACTATTTCTTATGTCGTTGCATCGAGGAAAGAAAGAAGTTGACTTCTCCTATTATAGATGGCGAAGATATTGAGTATCCTATGGTGGTCAAATGGTAGTTACGAACTTGGCTTCGACGGTATCCATTAAAAAACTCCTCTGTTTGGGTGTTTGAAGACTTTGAGACACACAGGAAAATACTCTTATATTCACATCTAGTTCTAGCAACAAATATTCAGTTGTATAGATATCGAGGAAGGCCTAATAACAAGATTCTTTGAAGGTTCGAGAGTCGATCATGAAGCAATCTTGTCTCGCTATTCGTAGTAGATCCGATCCTCGATGGTTCATCGAATGAATTTACAATGCGAGCATGTCCGGTATATATATAATTTCTTTTCAATTTATATATATATATTTTTTTAGAAATTAAAGATCTAGATTTAAGTTTGAATATATATTTTATTTTAAATTTGTGTATTTTAAATTTGTGTATTTTGCACGTACATTATATCTATATCTATAGTATATATGGTTTTGATTTGAAACTTAAATTTCTTTGACTAACACTTTTATTTTAGGTTAGTGGTGCCATAAAAGCTTCCACCTTCACGTGGTCAAGCACTCGTTAGTAGAGAATTTTAAATTCTCGAAGCTAAGAGAAGCTTTCATTGTTTGAAAAAGTTGTAAATTTTGAAAAAGTTGTAAATTTTGAAAAAGTCAAGTAAATTTTGAAAATGTTGTAAATTTTGAAAATGTTGTAAATTTTGAAAACGACTCCTCCCCAAGTGTTTACAAGACCATACTTACGCGTGTGCACCGATATGAGAAGGAAAAAATGAGAGAGGCTATTGTAGAGGGTCCCTACGCCGAGGTGTCAGATCAGACGAGGCCTCTCTAGGTGCCACAGAGTCTGAGTAGTCACCCGTCGAAGTTGAACGATATTTTGTCTCGTGGCTCTTAAGGGACTACGCCCAACGAAGTAGCCCAAAGCAACGACCATTTCACGCACCAAACACCACCTCCTCTAGCATTCACCTGCCACCCGGACGTGTCTGCCAGAGCCTCCGCTTGGTGCCACGACCCACCGCTTGCAAAATATAGCGTTTGACACAACCTTACACTGGCTCCAACCGCACTATTTCGCATTGCATAAAAAGAGGATAGGACAACGAGAGCACCGAAATGAGAAGGAAAAAACCGAGAGAGGCTATTGTAGAGGGTCCCTACACCGAGGTGTCGAATCAGACGAGGCCTCTCTAGGTGCCACGAGTCCGAGTAGTCACCCGTCGAAGTTGAACGATATTTTGGTCTCAGGGCTCTTAAGGGACTACGCCCGAACGAAGTAGCCCGAAAGCAACGACCATTTCGCGCACCAAAACACCACCTCCTCTAGCATTCACTTGGCCACCCAGACGTGTCGGCGCAGTCCGTTCGGTGCCACGACCCACCGTTTGCAAAATATAGCGTTTGACAACCTTACACTGGCTCCAACTGCACTATTTCACGCGTTTGCAAACAATAGGACAACGAGAGCACCAAAATGAGAAGGAAAAAACTGAGAGAGGCTATTGTAGAGGGTCCCTACGCCGAGGTTTCGATTAGACAAGGCCTCTCTAGGTGCCACAGAGTCCGAGTAGTCACCCGTCAAAGTTGAACGATATTTTGGTCTCAGGGCTCTTAAGGGACTACGCCCGAACGAAGTAGCCCGAAAGCAACGACCATTTCACGCACCAAAACACCACCTCCTCTAACACCACCTCCTCTAGCATTCACCTAGCCACTCGTGTGTTAGCAGCGCATTCAGCTCGGTGCCACGACCCACTGTTTGTAAAATATAGCGTTTGACAACCTTACACTGCTCCAACTGCACTATTTCACGCGCTTTGCAAAAAAGAGGACAAAATGAGAGCACCGAAATGAGAAGGAAAAACCGAGAGAGGCTATTATAGTAGGGGTCCCTACACCGAGGTTTCGATTAGACGAGGCCTCTCTAGGTGCCATGGAGTTCGAGTAGTCACCCACCAAAGTTGAACGATATTTTGGTCTCGTGGCTCTTAAGGGACTACGCCTTTGACGAAGTAGTCCGCAAAGCAACGACCATTTCACGCACCAAAACACCACCTCCTCTAGCGTTCACCTGGCCACTGGACATGTCGGCGGAGTCCGGTTCGGTGCCACGACCCACCGTTTACAAAATATAGCGTTTGACAACCTTACACTCGGCTCCAATCGCACTATTTCTATTTCGCTGCATTTGCAAAAAAAGTAGGACAACGAGAGCACCAAAATGAGAAGGAAAAACTGAGAGGCTATTATAGAGGGTCCCTACGCTGAGGTTTTGGATCAAACAAGCCTCTCTAGGTGCCACAGAGTCCAAGTAGTCACCCGTCGAAGTTAAACGATATTTTGGTCTCGTGGCTCTTAAGGGATTACGCCCGAACGAAGTAGCTCGAAAGCAACGATTGTTTCATGCACCAAACACCACCTCCTTTAGCATTCACCTGCCACCTAGATGTTTCGCCACAGTCTGCTCGGTGCCATGACCCACCGTTTGCAAAATATAGCGTTTGACAACCTTACACTCGCTCCAATCGCACTATTTCACGCGCTTTTCAAGCAAACAAGAGAGACAAATGAGAGCACCAAATGAGAAGGAAAACCGAGAGAGGCTATTGTAGAGGGTCCCTACGCCGAGGTTTTAGATCAGACGAGGCCTCTCTAGGTGCCACAGAGTCTGAGTAGTCACCCGTCGAAGTTGAACGATATTTTGGTCTCATGGCTCTTAAGGGACTGCGCCCGAACGAAGTAGCCCGAAAGCAACGACCATTTTGTGCACCAAAAAACCACCTCCTCTAGTGTTCACCTAGCCACCTGGACATGTCTGCATTCATTCCGCTCAAAGCCATGACCCACCGCTTCAAAATATAGTGTTTGACAACCTTACACTCGGCTCTAATCGCACTATTTCGCACGCTTGCAAACAAAGTAGGATAAATGAGAGCACCGAAATGAGAAGGAAAAAACCGAGAGAGGCTATTATGAGGGGTCCCTACGCCGAGGTGTCGAATCAAACGAGGCCTCTCTAGGTGCCACGAGTCCGAGTAGTCACCCGTCGAAGTTGAACGATATTTTGGTCTCGTGGCTCTTAAGGGACTACGCCCGAACGAGGTAGCCTCAAAGCAACGACCATTTCACGCACCAAAACCCACCTCCTCTAGCATTCACCTTGCCACTCCGATATGTCGGCAAGATTTCGCTCTGGTGGCCACGACCCACCGTTTGCAAAATATAGTGTTTCCTTATTTATTTAAATTAAATTACAATGACTTGGATGTTATGTTATCTCTCATTGTCATGTCATCAAGTGTCCTCGTAGGATGATATATGGGGCTCATGAATCTTATTTTCTGCCTTATCCTTAACACTTGGTTTTGTTATAATATTATGGGTAATATTGTTCTACGGTTTTCTTTTCCTTTCTCTTCTTTCTCTCTTTCTATGAAGACCATCAGTTGTGCTACCTCTTGATTCAACTCTCTGACCTCCTGTGAAACCATAATTATCTTCTCTTCCTCCTTTCTTCTTTCTTTTCTCCTCTCTCTCTCTCTCTCTCTCTCTCTCTCTCTCTCTCTCTTCTTGTACCTCATTAGCTCTATCAACCTTTGAATCACATTTCCTACTAGTTCTTCTTCTTCTTCACCATATATCAAGTCTGATTCATGAGGCCTAATAACCTTCAATTACCTTTCTCTACGTTTCTTCCTTGTTTTCATCATCTTTTCTATTTTTCACATATGTTCTTGAACTCTCTTATCCTTTCATGTAATTGCTTTAGTCTAGCATCTTATCTCTCTGATACTAACTTCTCCATCCAATGTGGCATTTTGTAACCATGACCTCACTCTTTACTTCACCCATCATTTTCATCTATCTCTTTGTCTCTCTTCTTGGACCACTGTATCAACCTTATCTCAAATCCTTTTAGCTAATCTTCCTTGATCTTCAAGCTATGATACCACATGTCATAGCTTCAAAAAATTTATAACATATGTATTCAATGGTTTCTATGTTTCCCTAAAACTCAACTCGTTTTTTGATCAAGTTCAAACAACTCCTTTTCACTAGTTAACATGTACTCCAAATTTAATATTATCCCTTATCCTCTATATGGTTTCTTTACCGATATTATTTATCTAACTCTAATGTAGATACTATGAGCGTAATCAAAATGATCAACTACCATCTTCAACTGCCAAGTTCAATATCCATGATGCATAGACAAATACAACAATGCCCATGTTGAAGGTACTTACAACTTCTTCACAGCTTTGGAACTCAAAATACATGAAGCAATCAACTAAAACAAATGTACAAATACATTTGAAAATAACTTCTAGGTCAGTGATGCAAATACAAATACAATGGTATGTTTCATGATGCAAATAAAAATAATATAAAGATATGTAGCCACATATCATTCATGATTTAACAATATTTCAGGATTATTATGAATTACAAAAGAACAAGATAAACAGATTGGAAAATCAATACGCTATCTTCAAGGATTAACTCATATGTACACAAAAGTTACAAACAATGCAACTCCATTTTTGGGTATACCCGTAATATTATCAAGATGATAAATCATGAATTCCATATTAACTTCAAGGATTAACTCATATTGCACACTTTTCCAAATACAACAGATGATAAATTGATGAATTCCATTAAATATATAAGCTTTAGTTACTAATACTTAAGTTGGCACACAGCTAACAATATTGTTTTAGTTTGAAAAATAAAAATTCAAAATGCCCATGGTGAAATATACCACAAATAATAATCATTAAAGATACTAGCTATAACTAGAAGTAATACACTAAATCCACCTCAAGATTTAAAAGACCTGAAATAGTTCAAATTTATAGCCTCGAAACAAAAAAGCAAGAACATCCATATGAGTTCCATATATGGAGGAATCGCTTTTATCAACAAACAAAAACTATGATCTATGTATACTTTTGAACACTAAATTTTATTTAATAAACAATACAAATATTATTAACCTAGTTTGGGTACAGATAAATTCACAGATAGAGAATACTCGGGGCATCTACAAGTTCCAACGAACAGAGATCAAAACCCACTTTCTCAGAGTTAGCAATAATACCAAAATAACCAAAATAAATATGATTTAACCAACACACATGGATATATATATATATATATATATATATATATATATATATATATATATATATAAGAATCAAACAAAGTGTGCTCCAGACGCGCACGTCTCTGAAAATATATATGTACATAAGTTCATAATGTATGTATACATCTCGAACTAAGCACGTGTCATAATGTACATATGGGACCACATGCGGTCGCAAAAGGCTATATATAGTACAATGGACTGTGAATCTACTCATGACCACATATGTACATCCAGGTGTCCACTATAAATCTACTCATGAAACATCTTCCCTCTCTTCGCCCTGCTAGAAGTAGCACGTCCACGACCTGGGGATGTAGTGGAGGGAGATGCCACTACGGATTTCATCCGTGTGGTCCTAGGTGTCTCTAAGCATGCCTGCAACCTAACTTGCACATTCATAAACAACAAGTTTTTAACACCCAAAATTTTAAAATACATTCAAAATTTAGAAACTTGTACAATTTAGTTAAAATGCATGTGAAATCTTACCGCAATGTCATGATCCCTATCAATTTGTTGTTGACGCGTCGCAGGGACAACAATAGACTCACGAGGGGTAAGCTACATACAAATAATTAATTTTCAAATTAAATATTTCACATATATACCTACAAAATTTGATATTGTAGATTTAAGTTTAATAAGAAATAATGAAGGTCTCCAAAATTTAACAAATTTAAAAAATTGTGTACCTCAGTTAGTGGATCTGCAGATGCTATGGCAAAGATCTACAAAGAGCCTCCACACCGTATATATGGAGGAGTCTCTCTAGCAGTCATAAGCTATACAAAAAACATGTACAAATCAATATTAAAATCTACTTAAGAGCTTAGCACTCCTATCGAAACCTATTGAAAAAAATAATAGTAAAGGAACTCAAAGGTCCCTACACTCTAAACATATCTTTTCACGTTCATCAAGGAAACACCAGATCTATATATAGGTACATGAAACATTTACAAGCACTCATTCCACATGTTGAGATTTTAAGAAGGTAAAAAAACTATACAAAGGAGGGAAATTATACATTCATTCCCGTCCCTACTATACAATCTTACCCCAGGTGGTACTTTCAAGACATGTAAAACCAATATATGATTACATACATGGCTAGTTATATCAAATGAATTGGCATTTCCTACTAAATAATATATAGGTTGAGTATAAGAAAGTGAAACTCATGTACAGAGGTCCAAAGCATGCAATCCGTGCGTGAACTTCCAGTAATTAGAAACAAAGTGTAAAGAGATTTACTAACCTGCGTAAAACTCATGTGAGGCGTGCCAGTAGCCTCAGTTCCCTGAGCAGATGATGACCCGCCAGGCTCCTGTGTATAAAAGAGAAAAATATTAATACATGTACAACATACACGTGAAACAAATTATAATAATAATCTAGTGCAATTAAATGATTTATTAAAAATGTAAGTTTGTACAACTTGAAACTTACGTTTGAAACATGCCCAGCCGCAGTAGCTAGCATGTCGACACCGGATGTTTCCTTCACCGGCTCTTGCTATTTAAAATAAAATAAAAAATTAGTTTTTTACATGTATGTACATGACGTACAATCAATATATATATATATATATATATCTCAAACATGTGAATTAAACTATTATATATATATATTATTTAAATTTATTTAAAATTTACTTGTGAAAGACCAATATCAAGTGGCTCCAGCCCCAAAACACTCCCCAAAGATCTCATCTATAGAAAAGAAATCATGTGAACCAAAGCAAATGATGTCTCGCCTCAGCAATGCATACGGCACCACATGATCCACAAAGTGGGTGTGGTGCACTAGAATCGGCGCCTCCACCAACATCATCATGCAACTGGGTGCTATGCTTGGGTGAGAGTGTCGTGAGCTCCTCAATGCATGCAATGTATCAATCTCCACAACCTCCTTCACCGTAGGAGGGATAACTCAAGGTAGTGGGGTTTTGGGGCATGGGGATCCTAGGCTAACCTACGTGTGCACCAGTGTCTGCTCTGCAGCAGCCACCTCCTCGACCAAAAAGTCGAAAAGTCAAAATAATTCGGGACCTCATTGAGCACGAACTCACAATATAATTTCTTCAAAAATAAAGAGGAACCTCATTGTTGCTGCATGGTGGATAATCAAAACCATCCACCATCGGTCCCAAAAATTGTTTTTGATTCTATCATCATGGCACCAATGGATTGGGAACCGTTTAAAGTAATCATGCAGGGGGGCATTGGTTCTAGGGGGTAAATAATGCACAAATGAGGTCTTTTCCAAATTTTTTGTCTTTGATGGCCGCATGGGATAGTTTATCCGCATACCACCGCCTACAGTCACTTCTAAAGGTGTTCCATCTATGTATTTGGTTGGTTGCAGACTCGACTTCGCCAATCAATGTTTGCCATGTATTGGCTAAAGTCACGGGATGGATTTGAGCATGATTTTGTCTTATATTTTGAATTAGGTTCTCAATGGCAATTTTATTTTCTTGGATTCTTCCAATGATATTATCTTGCGTTCCTGCTGGCTCAGTGGGGACAGAAGGAGCCACAGGAGGCGGATCTATGTTTGGAGGAGGGTTTTGAGGAATGTTCGGAGGGTTTTGAGGAATGTTTTGATGGTTTGCACGATTTCGAGCTTGCCGACCAACTGATAAAACAAGAAAATTGTATACATAAACAAACATTTCAAAAAACCCATGAAAATGCAAAAAAAAATGCAAAAAAATGATTACCTTGGGGACTTACCTCCTCGCAAAAAAATGATTACAATCGGGACTTACCTCCTCGCCTCTTGCATGGTTGAATATATCGCTATCCGTAAGTCCGATGAGCAATTTTGAGATGGTATTGAAAGCGCGAGTGAAAAACGTTTAGGAAAAGTTCACGGTTCGAAATGAAAATGAGGAAAATAACGAGTCGCGGGACTGTTAAATTTTGTCTCAGAGTTCCGCGATCGCGGTTTATAACCGCGCTCGCGGTTCTAAACCGTGATCGTGGTTTTAGGTTCGGTAATTACCGAACCTAGAATAAAGGAACCGCGATCGCGGTT
The DNA here is from genome assembly GCA_018340775.1 of Taxus wallichiana var. yunnanensis. Classification (NCBI taxonomy): domain Eukaryota; kingdom Viridiplantae; phylum Streptophyta; class Pinopsida; order Cupressales; family Taxaceae; genus Taxus; species Taxus wallichiana. The sequence goes on along the minus strand of CM031239.1, from coordinate 512,447,277 downwards.
TATAACTCGCAATCGCGGTTCCTTTATTTCGGGTTTTTATGTCCACGGAATTGTCCACCAACTTTGTGCACTTACCCGACCGCGTCCTCCCCCACGGTTATTGCCTCCCACGTACGCCGCAACAACAAAAAAACAAAAACCCACTTTTTTCACAAACCATGTCTTTTTCATGACATGTGCCTCCTCAACACTGCCACTGACCGAGTTTTTACCTAAAACTCGTGTTTTCTCCCTGTCACGGCCTTTTTTTCTTCCACGGCTTTTTTTTCTACTTTACTTTTTCTGCGTAACAAGTCACCTTTTTTTTTGTAAGTGTTTTCAGATCTTTTAAAATCATCAAAGCCTTTTAAATTACGGCTTGAGGCATTCCTTCGTGGTAAGTTTTTTCTAAAAGTTTTTTGGAAAGTGCCTTTTTTCATTTGGTAAGTGTTTTTTAAGTTTTAAAAACATACGCTTTTAAAAAATACGTTCACTTTTCAAAAAGATATCTTTTAAAAATTCCTTTCATAAGCTTTTTTAAATACATATACCTTTTAAATAGAAATTTTTCTCTTTTATCAAAACTTATGGTAAGTTTTTTTTAAAACAAATCATTTTCTACTAATAGATCTAAATTAAATTAAATTTAATAGATCTTATTTAAATATTTAATTAGGATTTTTTTAACAAATTAGATCTTAATTTCTTCGTAATTAATTAGATTTAATTGTAATTAAATCTATTTTTATTACGATTCTCTCTTTCGATTTATAGTAAATTAAAAATCATTCTTCATACCTTTTTATCATTTTTTTCAAATAGCTCTAAAAATAGAAAAATTGGGCATTTCCAAATGGTAAAATTTAGGTGTTCTTGTCAAAAAAAAATTCACTAATCGTGTGCTCAAGTGTGCAGCATCACTCTGAGCACCTGTTTTCCTTCCAAGCTCTTTTCCGGCATTCTAAAGATTCTCTCAACTTCTTGACTTCATTCAAAACCTCAGTATATCACCCTTATTATTGCTTGTGCCTAGTGAGCGTGTCCGCCACAGTCTGCAGCAAGGGGTTTTCCTTTTATGATGTGAGACATTTTTTCTCACCACCAAGGTTTTCTTTCACCTCCTTTCTTGTTTTTTGCTTGTGCTTGTTTACGGTGTCCTATTTGCTCCACTCCACGAAACACTGTTGTGGTCTCCTCTCTTGTGTATTATTACACTAAGTGCAAGACAAGTTACCAAGTGTTTCAAACCACACGCATGGACCCAATTTTAATCAATGCACTAAACTATAAAGTTTCGAAAGCAGGGGGGTTGTTATATTGTCCCGGTGTTGTATTACATGTAGACGCATTATCGGCGAAGTCCAGCGTCTTGCATTTATGCATCTTGCATTTTTATTCCACATCATGGAGGGTGCTCTTTCCAAACTTGAGTGTCGTAGGATCGCCTTACAGCCTCCGCCAATTCTTAGTGGGAGAGAGAACTATTCAGCTTGGTGTGCTTCTATGGAACATTACTTCACCTACAAGGGTCTTTCTCACTTCTTGCTTGGGCCAGTTCCTGCACCCATTGATCATCGTCATCTTAATGATTTTCTCAAAATTGTGACCGTGTTTTTGGTCACATGATGATGCATGTCTCTACATCTCAATGGGTTCACATGGCAGACTCAGATCCACCCCACCGTGTCTAGAGCATTCTTCAGTCCCTCTGGAGACCCTTCACATATTGTTTCTGTTTTTGTTGCAGCTGATTCAGTTGTCTCCTCTATTTTTTTTTGTGATGAAAATTCCACTAACATAGACTCACTTGGTTCTACTTCTAATGATGAGGATTGTGCACCCAGTTTTGATGACGAGAGTACTACAGAGGAATCTTTTCCTCCTTCTCTCACTATTCCAGAGAGTGTTGACACATCCCACATCTCATCAGGTATTGAGCAATCTCTTATACATTATCATACGGTCATCACACCCACCTCTTTTCCACCTTCAGTGTTTGTGGCCCATTTCACTCCTCAACCTTCCTTGGATGACTCATACATATCTAAAATCGCTCTTCTATTTGTTGAGCCCCCTCATTAGGACGAGTATCTTCCCGACCTTAGTCGTCTTTTTGCAAAGCAAACTTGTGATGTACTACATGTTCCTCATCCATCTACAGGTATTTCAGAGGAGTTCATCATCTCCGTTGTTGGGAGTGCCCCTTATGGGAATCTTGCCACTTCCACTTTTCTAGAGACTTTCATTAATCCACCCTTGTTTGTGGATCCATTTTCTATCGTGGGGATGTTTTATTGCCTTCACATCAGTTAGAAATCCTTTCTACAGGTGTTCACCCTTCATACTTTGACAGTTCTGCACTCGTGACATTACCCTTGGCTCCTTCGCACTCACTTGCTAGACCTATGTCACACTTTCATGGACCAGACTCAGATTTCTTCATGCTACGCCTTGCCTTCCTTCGTGGAGTGGGAAGATTTCCAGCACATCTTTTATGTCCTTCCTAAGGGGTACACACAGTATGGTGCAAATGGCTCTTCTTCAGTCCAGAGGTAGAGGATCTCATCATCGACATTCTTCTGGGAGACTTCTTAGAGTTGCAGAGTTCAAATCCATCCATGGCATCTTCTGCATCCATCTCATCTCCCTCATCTTCTCTCTTTTTCATATTTCCGAGAGATTGCCCCTTTGTACATGGGTACCTTTACAGGCTAGTCTATGGCCAGGACCCATCTTTGGCATCTTTCTTAGATTGAGATTATTTTTTTCTCTTATGGTGGATGTTTTTCCCACTGGGTTTTCCTTCGTTGCTTGGGACTTCTTTTTGTACATGGGTACCTCATCAGGCTTTATGTCGGGACCCATTTTTCTTCTTCTTTCTTTTAGGAAGATGTTGTTTGTATATGGGAACCTTATCATGCCTTTAGTTTCGCCCCATTGACACATCTTTCTTAGTTGTTTACTGGATGTCTTCCTTTTCCGTCGACTCATCATAGCCGCTACCCTAGCTTCGATGAAGGGGGGTGTTAGTGTGAGTTATCCTATGTGTCCTCCTCTCATATTAGAGGGTCATCTCACATGGGTTAGGTTTAGGGTTAGGTTTAGGGTTTCATGTGTGTCATGCACTAGGGTTACTCAGCACCCTATATGTACTCCTTTACTATTCATTTATGAGCATGCCAAGACACTCTGCTGTCTTTTCTCTATGTGCAAGCTTTGTTTCATTGAGCAAGTTCTTCCATTACTGATTGATTCTTTCTTGCAATTACGCTGGAGCTATCACGATTCCGTTGGAGTACAACTACTTCGTGGTGCCTCATTTCTAACTCGATTCTCACAAACTCTTTTGAGAATCTAACGAAGAGGGAACATATTACTTCTTGTCTCGTTGTGTAGAGGGGAAAATTTTTTATTTCCACAGTCATTGATAGTGAAGGCCTTGAGTATACCACTGGGTCGGTGGTAGTCACTAGAACTTGGCTTCGACGATATCCTATAAAAACAAACACTTGGTTGTTTAAATACTATGAAGTACATCGAAAGATACTTCACTATTCACATCTCGGTTCATGCAACAAATATTAAATTGATCAAATATCGAGGTAGGCCATTAAACAATAATGTGGGAAGGTTCGTGAATCGGATCATGAAGCAATTCTTGCTATCGTCCAAGAGTAAAGTTGATCCATGTGGTTCATTGGATTTAATTTACAAAGGTATGTTCTTCATGAATTTTTAAATTGAATATTTATTTTAATGATTTTCTTTAAATTATGTTGGATTTAAAATTCTATTTAATTATTTACTAACATATTTATGTAGGTTAGTGGTGTCAAAAAAGCTTCCACCTTCACATGGTTGGCACTGATTAGTAGAGAATTTATTATTCTCAAAGCCAAGTGAAGCTAAGGGAAATTAAATATTAGAAAGGAACAACAAACAAAAATTCTCATTTCACCACCTATATTGTAAAAATATCTTATTAAAATTTTCATTTCACCACCTATATTATTCACGTGGTTGGCAATGGACAACCTTACACTGACTTAGACTTTGGATGTTCATTTTTTCATATAATAGGACAATGAGAGGAGTGAATTGAGATGGAGAAATTGGGATGGGTTTTTGTATAGGGTACCAACGTGGAGGTGTAGGATCTGACGAGACGTCTCTAGGTGCCACAGAGTCCAAGAAATCACATGTCGAAGATATAATATTTTTGGTCTCGGTATTTTAAGGGACTACGCCTTTACGAGGTAGCCCCGAAGTACCGGGAGATTTTTCCTCTCGAAACAAAACTTTCCTAGAATTTACCTTGTCATCCCGATGTTTTGGCATAGTCGGTTTGGTGCCAAGAGCTTCTATTTGTAAAATATTGCATCTGACAACCTTACACTGACTCAAACTGCAGATTGTGTGTTTGCAAACAATAGGACAGCAAGAGAATCGAATGGAGATGGAGAAAAATGAGACAATATTTCGTAGAGGGTTCCTACGTGGAGGTGTAGGATCTAACGAGATGTATCTAGGTGCCATGGAGTCCGAGAAATCACCTGTCGAGACTAAGCATTTTTGGTCTCATGGCTCTTAAGGGATTAAGCCTTGATGAGGTAACCCGGAAGCACCGTGAGCTTTGGCCTCCAAAATGACACCTCCACTAGTATTTACCAAGCTTCCTTGATGTGTCAACGCAATCGGTTTGATGCCAAGAGGTTCCATTTGCTAAATATTGCATCAGACAACCTTACACTGACTCAAACTGCAGTATTTTGAGCATTTGCAAATAATAAGACAGTGAAAGAACCCAATGGAGATGGAGAAAATCGAGACAAAATTTTATAGAGGGTCCAGACGTGGAGGTTTAGGATCGATGAGACGTCTCTAAGTGCCACGAGTTTGAGAAATCACATGTCAAAGATATAGCATTTTTGATCTTAGGAATCTTAAGGGACTACTCTCGGACAAGGTAGCATGGAAGCAACGGTGAGTCGCCCTACACTTGAGATGAAGACTGAAATAGCGTTCACCGACCATCCGACATGTTGGCATAGTTGGTTTGGTGCCACGATAATGTATCCAAATTCTAAACAAACTCAATATACTGCAAATAATATGAACTCCAAAAGAAAATATATCTCCTTCTTCGTTATCGAATCATGAATTACAATGTTTTTGAATATGAAAACAACTCCTAAATCAAGTTTCTAAGAAAACTCTAACTAACTTTGACTAAATCTACTCTAGGTGGCGGAAATTACTATTTTTAGCAGTTTACTAGAACTCATTATTCTTAGTAACTTCACATGCCTATTCGCAGGGCACGAAACTATCACGCATCTTCTACATGCCTAAATTAGAGGAATTGCCAACTTTCCAACTCATAATGCAACTAATAGACTAAAATTAAATAATGCCCTAAAATAGGAAAAAACCGAACTACAACTTAAATCCTAATTTTCGGCCTCAAGATGGCAGATTTCGGGCCCGAAAATGTGCCAAAACTTGCTCCAACCGGTAGGGCGAGTTGACTAGTACGTTCATCTCATTGAAACATGTGATTTCAAAAATAGCCACCAGAGCACAAGTTATGACATTTTCAAGTTCCTACTAATTTTGGCCTCATCTTCCTTTTGGGTACGAGTTGGTTTCACCAAGGTAGGGAGAATCACTTCGTGGAGTGGAAAAGAAAGAAGATACGAGACAATATTCCCATAATCAACAAAGAGGTAGAGGATTTTCTAGGGGTAGAGGATACATTGGCGATAGAGGATGGGAGGCTCCATGAAGACCATTTGTTTGTTATAGATGTGGTGAAGAGGGCAATCAAGATTTTGAATGCCCGCATTATTATACACATGACAAGAGGCAAGCAGATGCTCCAAGAGTAAATCTTGTTGAAGCTGAACAAGTAGAAGACAAACAGGACCTAGAAATTCCACTAGATGTTGGAGAAAATATGATGATCAAGAGGACGATGATTGCTCCAAGAAAGGATATCAAGGGGGATGCATGATCTGCGTACAAATTCTAAACAAACTCAATATACTACAACGGCACCACCCCACACTAAGATGATGAGTGAAATAGTGTTCACCGAGCCATCCAGACGTGTTGGCATAGTCGGTTTGGTACCACAAGCTACCATTTGCAAATTATTACATCTCTGACCTTACACAGGCTCAAACTAAAGTATTTCACGTGTTTACAAAAAATAGGACAGTGAGAGAGAACCGAATTGAGGACAAAACGAGAGAGGATTTTGTAGAGGGTCCCTATCCGAGGTTTAGGATCGGACGAGACGCCTCTAGGTGCCATGAAGTGTGAGAAATCACTGTCGAAGAGGTGTATGATTCAACCTTTTTCTCAACTAAAAGCTCACAAATCTTTCATTTTCACAATTAATACAAACATTGTATGTTCACAAATTATGTTACATGTCAGATAGGTCTATTTATCTTTTTAAATTTTCAACTCCTCAATAATTCTCACTCCACATTCAACAACATTTCAACATTCTTTTTCACGCCCTTTTACTTGACCTCCCATATCCCTTCTTATAGAAGTTCAACGAGTCTTATGACAATTCAACTTCTCAAGTGTTTATCTCTTCAACTTCTCATGGAGACAAAGAGTTTGTCTTAGTGGGTACCAAACAAAATGTGACCTTTCTACCTTCCAACCATCGAGCAACAACTTATATTAGGAAACAACTTGCATCACTCACTTCTTACAAAATTAGAAGCTCATGGCACCAAATCGACTACACCAACATGTCTGGACGGCTCGGTGAACTCTATTTTAGTCTTCGTCTTGGTGCGGGGTGGTGTCGTTGCTTCTGGGCTACCTCTTCCGGGTGTAGTCCCTTAAAATCCCTGAGACAAAAAAGTGGTATATCTTTGACAGGTGATTTCTTAGAATCTGTGTCACCTAAAGACATCTCGTTAGATCCTACACCTCCATGTTGAGACCCTATACAAAATCCTCTCTCGTTTTTCTCCATCTCCATTCAGTTCTCTTGTTGGCCTATTGTTTGCAAACGCACGAACTCTGCTGTTTGAGTCATTATAAGGCCGATGGACACAATATTTTGCAAATGGAAGTTCATGACACCGAATCGACCGTGTCAACATGTCCGGAAGGCCTCGGTGAATTCTATTTCAGTCTTCATCTTGGTGCGGGCGGTGTCGTTGCTTCTGTCTTGCCTACCTCATCCAGGCATAGTCCTTTAAGAGCCCCGAGACCAAAAATGTTATATCTTCGACAAGTGATTTCTCGGACTCCTGGCACCAAGAGATGTCTCATCAGATCCTACACCTCCATGTCGGGACCCTCTACAAAATCCTCTCTCGGTTTTCTCCATCTCCATTCAGCTCTCTCGTTGTCCTATTATTTGAAAACGCATGAAATACCGAACTTTGAATCACCTTAAGGATGTCGGACGTAATATTTTGTAAACAGAGGCTCGTGGTACCAAATCAATGCACCAACACGTTTGAATGTCTTGGTGAATTCTATTTCAATCTTATTCTTGGTGTGGGGTGGTGTTGTTGCTTTCCGAGCTACCTCATCCGGGCGTAGTCCCTTAAAAGCCCTAAGACCAAAAATTTTATATCTTCGACATGTGATTTCTCACTCTGTGGCACGTAGAGACATCTCGTTAAATCTTAAACATCCATGTTGGGAACCTATACAAAATTCTCTCTCATTTTTCTCCATATCCATTTTGTTCTCTCATTATCCTATTGTTTGCAAACATGTGAAATATTGAAATTTACGTCGGTGTAAGGTCATCAGACGTAATATTTTACAAATGCAAGCTCGTGGGCACCGAACTGACTGCACCAACATGTCTGGATGGCCTATTGAATTCTATTTCGTTTTCTTCTCGATGCGGGGTGGTGTTGTTGCTTCCAGGCTACCTCATCCGGGCATAGTCCCTTAAGATCCTTGAGACCAAAAGTATTATATCTTCGAAAAGTGATTTCTCGGACTATGTAGCACCTAGAGATGCCTCATCATATCCTACACCTCCACATCAGGACCCTATACGAAATCATCTCTCAATTTTCTCCATCTCCATTTGGTTCTCTCGTTGTCATATTCTTTGCAAACACACAAAATATTGCATTTTGAGTCGGATAAGGCTACCGACGTAATATTTTGCAAATGGAAGTTCATGGCACCGAACCAACTATGTCAACATGTCTTGATGTCCTGGTTAATTCTATTTCTGTCTTCATCTCGGTGCGGGGTGGTGTCATTGTTTCAGCTACCTCGTCGGGCATATTCCCTTAAGAGCCCTAAGACCAAAAATATTATATCTTCGACAAGTGATTTCTCGACATCCATGGCACCTAGAGATGTCTTGATAGATCCTACACTTCCATGTTGGGACCCTCTGCGAAAGCCTCTCTCGCTTTTCCATCTCCATTTGGTTCTCTCATTGTCCTATTCTTTGCAAACGCATGAAATACTGTAGTTTGAGTTAGTGTAAGGTTGTGAGACATAATATTTTGCAAACAGAAGCTCTTGGAACCGAACCGACTATGCCAACACATCCAGATGGCACGTGAATGTTATTTCGGTCTTCGTCTCTCTCGAGGGTGGTGTCCTTGCTTCCAAGCTACCTCATTTGGGCATAGTCCCTTAAGAGCCCTAAGGCCAAAAATGTTATATCTTCGACATGTGATTTCTCAGAATATGTGGCACCTAGAGATTTCTTGTTAGATCTTGCACCTAAAATTTGGGACCCTATACGAAAGCCTCTCTCGCTTTGTCCATATCAATTCGGTTCTCTCATTGTCGTATTATTTGCAAACGCGTGAAATATTACAGCTTTAAGTCGGTGTAAGGTCATAAACGCAATATTTTGCAAACAGAAGCTCATGGCACCTTGTAGACACCCCAATTTCACATCTATCCTAAATCAATTAATTCCCCTTCCTCATTTCCCACAAAAATACATTTCGAATTAATCAAATATAATTTGATTAATTATCCATTTCAAAATCCAAAAAATAATCTAATCCTCATCACATGTCATTATTCTCCATGTTTTTCCATTATTGAATTAAAAATTTAAATTCAAATCCTCACCCACCCTTCGTGGTCCCCACTCACCTAAAATCCTCCACTTATGAATTAAAAATATAATTCAAATCCTCACCCATTCTTCGTGGCCCCCACTCACCTAATCTTGCACACATTTTCAAACCACTCATCTAATCTTTCCCACATTTTCAAACCACTCATCTAATCTTGCCCACATTTTCAAAACACTCACCTAATCTTGCCCACATTTTCAAACCATGATTACTTAAATTAATCTAAGTTAATCACTCCCTGTGCTATAAATACAACCTTACCCCTCCCCTCTAAACACACAGAGAATAAGCTTTCATGCCATATATAAGTTCTTGCATCCTTTGAGCAAAGAACATCATTTTCCTCGTCCTAATGCCAAAATAGCCTCATAATCCTTTTTCCCATTTAGTGCAAAGTAAGAAGATCGTTGCATGCAGAAGGTCTTGCTCCGTCTTGAAGAAAAGCACCTACATATCACAAAATCGTGGCTCAATCCAAGTTTCCTAGCCCATTCTTAGGTTTGCTACTTTAACGCTAAAGGAGGAGGTACAATTATTGGTATTTTATTTCCTTGTTAGTAGTGTATTTTTCCTAGTTTACATTCTCGCACGCCTTGCTACTTTTCGATCTATTACCATTAATTTCCCAATTAGTGGTTTTATCTGTTTTTGTTTATTATTGTTCATTATTATTTCATTTTTATTCCTTATGGTCTTCTTTTGGTTAACCTTCATGCGCTTTGGATAGTGTTTTTGTTGTGTGGTGTCTGTGGTGTATCTCGCAGTTATAAAGAATAATGAAACTCAAGCTCATTCTGTCTTTGATCTCCTCGGCGCTTGTGCTTAGTTCCCGCTTTTGATTTTGTTATTTACTCATCATCTCGTAGAAACACATGAACTAGCCATTAGTTTATTATCTTACTTGTCATGGGACAACCAATCCGAAAATGCATTTATTTATTTATTTTGCTAAAATAATCGCTTTGTAGGAAGTTAATCATTTTTATTTTCTTTTATTTTAATCAATCATTTTATGATCTAACTCTTTCTTTCTTTATTTTTCTTTTTTAACCTTGTCAAAAATTTTAGCTTCTCGTGTGAAGTATAGAAGTCGAAAATAAAAAAACCAGCTCCCGGACGTTTTTCTCACGTTTAAAATTTTCATTCGAGCATTCTCGTAGTCCATCTTCCTAAGCCATAACTTTTACCCCGAACTCGGAATGACTTCATTTTTTTTTAACGGAAAGGTATTGAAAAGATCTATGCAATGAAAAATCATTTTTAGATTTAGACTTACAAAAAAAAATTGCTTTCATTTCTTCTAACACCTGTCTTTTTAACAAAAAAACAACAAAATTATAGTTTTATTTATTTTTATTTTTTATATTTTTATTTTTTATTTCACGAAACATCCTCACACGTATGCTCTTTCCTCGCACTTCAAAAGTGATCTTGGAAATCAGAAACGTGAGGCCACTCAAGCTTTAGAAAATAATTTTTATTTTTAATTTTTTGCCTTACATTTAAATTTTCCACGACAACACTTCTAGGTAACGTTTTCACCCTCTTCTTTCATCATTTTTATTTTTTGTGAAAATAATCATTATCGCTATTTCGCAATCATGATTAATTGCAATAATTATTAATATTTAAAAAAAAAAACTATTTCAATTGTATCCGCGTATGCTCTTTTCTTGCGCCTTCGAGCGATCTAGAAAATCAGAAACGGTCACAATTTTTTAGTTTCTTGTTCTAACATCATAGATCCTCTAGCTTTGTTTTTCAACTGTCATTTTAATAATTATTTTCCTTTGTCATATTCTTAATATTTTTTTGGTCGTTGGTTGTGTATGCTCTTTTCCTGCGCCTTTGAGCGATCTGGCAAATCAAAAACAACCACGATCACTTTTCTAACATTTCATTTGCAGGATAACTACTAATTTGTTTTCTGTAGAACCACATTACTGGAATATTGTCAAAAACAAAAACAAAAACAAAAACAACAAAAATCCCGCAAAAATACCACCATTTAAAGACAATTGCTGAAACCAAAAAAAAAAAAAGTACGCTCAGGTACGCAATTATTTTTTGCTAGTGATTTATTTCAAGTTGGAAAGAACCCTGCGTTTAATCACTTTATCATATTGTTTTTGCACGTAGACAAGGTGGATTTCATCACCACCAAAGCTACACCGGTGACGTGGACTTGACTACCACGCACCAACAACATTTGCATCTGCATTGCACTTTGAGACCTAGTCTCATCACAAAGCTCGTATTTACCTCGCCGCGCTTCACTTACAGTAATGTCTGCTGCATGCAGCAACATGCATGAGTCACGCCTAAATAGTCAGAATAACGAAGCCTCGGGCATCGTCCCCTCAGTAAATCTTCTGGGAGTTATAAGGACACCATACACATTCATCCCCCCATCACCTTCCACCTTTTCACAAAACCTGCTCTGACGTGGTGATTCACTCCAAACAGCAGGCAAGTAAGAATCGTGAGTCTCCTCCAAAGGCTCTAAGGGTTCCCTGCACTACCCCGTCCCCGCATGCAATTAGGTATATCAGACTAGGGTATATCGAGGACGCATCTTCTTGAGTAATAAGAGCCTCGCATCCACCATTTCACAAAGATACTTGTATGATTGCATGAAACAATGATCATTCCTGAAGAAGTTACCTCATAAGCCAAAACAATTGAATCCACATGACTGCTTGCTGTTTGAAAACACAATAGTTTAGCATTATTTTATCATAAAACTTGGCTGATATCAATGTGTTCATTGTAAAAGTTCAGACCCTAGTTGTGTTCCAAAAAAAATCAGCCTCACCAATTCAATACCAAGCGAAAACATCCAAACAATCCAACAACACAGATCAAACCATCACACCAATTTCATTAGCTTACCTCATCCAACAATACATTTGTCATAGCTTGTCTTCGGCTATATCCAACTGATATTGAGTGACTAGCATTCACTCCCCATATTGTCAATTGTCAAAACATCCTTCATAGCTTGTTTCCAGCTATATCAAACTAATATTGGGTGACTTGTTTGAGTTCACTCATTATTCTGTCCACCATCACATTTATCCAAATCATAGCCAACACAAATCCTTTCACAACCATATCGTGATTAACCTATTCAGGTTACTCTCCCCGTCAATAGTCCAGAGCTTATTTAAGTCAAATCTACACAACGTGTAACAAATCGTCTAATAACTCGTCTCGAGTTACATCATCATCATATTGAGATAACTTGTTTGAGTTACTCTCCTTATCAGTCATCACAAGCTTATTCACGATAAATCCAAAGTAATCAAAGTCATAATGGTATTCACTCGCAGTCACAATCATGAAAATGACGACGAAGAAGTCGCACAACCAGAACTCACCACTGAAGAACAAGAACAAGTCAATAGGGTGATAGAACAAAACAAAAATGAATATCTGTTACGCATCCTAGCCATGGGGGCAAAACTACCCCCTGACTTCGGGACCGAAAATTTAAACAAACTCATCGACAATGGTGAATCTAGTTATCACAATGAAATACCAAACAATCCAAATGGTTCTTCGGCCGAAGAATTATTCACTAAAATCCAAGATTTAACAAAGAAACTTGAGGAAACAACGATTAGAGCTGAAAGATTAAAAGACCTCAATCTAGATTCCAATACTCACGACATGTTTGATAAACCATCCCCGCTTCTCCATTTGCACAAGAATGGAAACTTATGAAAGACACCATTCAGGGACTGCAAAAACAATCGAAACAATTCAACTTTGAAGAATTGTGTCCTTATCCATTTGATACAGAGATATCACGATTACCATTTCCACCATCCTTCGAAATCCCTAAGTTTGATAAATACAAAAGCAAAGGTGACCCCCGTGAACATGTCAAGGAATTTTACATGCAATGTCAGGAAGTTGCCTATCGAGACACGTACCTTTTACGATTATTCCCCCAAAGTTTAGGAGGACAAGCTTTAGACTGGTTTTTCCATCTACCCAAAGGGTCGGTCACGACATTTGCAGATTTATCGAGAAATTTGTCAAACATTTTTCTTATAACCTAGACTCAGAAATAACCATGCTTGATCTCTGCAACACTAGGCAAAGGCCAAACGAAAATTTTGCCTCCTTTTTACAACGATGGCACGGAATCGCAAGTGATTTCCCCGCTCAAGCACTACCGAGAGAGACAACTAGTTAGCATTTTTGTCCCTAATCTCAATGCCGAATTATCATTCCACATGCAAATGCATTGTCTGAATAGTTTTGAAGAAGTCATCGAAAAGGGGACACAAATCGAAAAGCCCTCATTTCTAAGGGCTTACTTAAAGCACCCTTTAGAGACCAACCTTATCGAGACACTCCTCCAAACCAGAGCAAATCTAAATTCTTTAACCGAATCGAAATATCATCAACGATGGTGTTACTGATTCCCGCCATGTCCAAAATGTCCAAAACCATCCCACCAACACATTAAAATCTAAACAACCAATCATTATCCCTAGAAAGGAAGTTCCTTCTCGGGATCGACGAAGAGAGTTCACTCCTCTCAGAGAAAGTCTATCTAGTGTCTTTCATCATTTGGCAAATGCCAATATGATTACATATCCCATCGTTGACCCTTTACAAGAAGGACAACCTAAACCAAATTGGTATAAAGACAATGAATATTGTGATTACCATCGCATAAAAGGGCACTCCACAGATCGATGCATGCAACTCCGCCATTACGTCCAAGACCTGATTGAACGTGGAGACATAGAAGTCGAAAATACTTCTGAGACAAAAACACCTAATGAAAAACTTCACATGTTCAAAAATCCATTCCCTAACCATGATAAAAATTCAAAAGATAAGGGTCAATCATCAAGCAATGTCGAGTATGACTCAGTCATCTCGACCATAGATTATGACCAAGACTTAGTGGCAACTATAAAGATCAGAACTGACTGTGATCACCACTAGACAAAAAAAATATGGGTCCCTACAACAAAAAAATCTGCCACTTCATCCCCGGCATCACCTCCTAATCCACCATCTAATTCCGCCGCCAATTCCTCTCCACAACCTACGCCGTCATTTAATATTGTCAAACAATTAGAGAAGACTCCCGCACAAATTTCAATCATGGAACTACTTAATTCTTCTCCCGCACTACAACGCATCCTTATGCAAACATTGAATAATGCTCGTGTCCCTGAGGACATCAATTCACAAAAATTCCAGCTTTAATTGCACATCTTACAATCCCCAATCCTATTTTATCTTTTGGTCCCGATGACATGCTTAATCCCAATATCGCTAATAATCATTCTTTATACGTCGAGGGTTATGTAACTCATCGTAAAATCAAGCGCGTCTTAATCGACAATGGATCAACATTAAATATTTGTTCCATGAAACTTTTACGTTGTCTAGGTTACACTGAAAATGATTTACAAAACAATATCATAACCATTCGTGGGTATGATAATAGCGAAAGAAAGTCTGAAGGCACAATCACGTTGCCTCTCCAAGTTGGACCCATCACCTTAGACACGATTTGTCATGTGGTAGATGTAGAAGTTGCATATAACATTCTTGTCGGCCGACCATGGATTCATGCCATGAAAGCCGTCCCATCAACATTCCACCAATGCATTAAGTTTCCTCATTTGGACAAGGAATTTACATTACGTGCAGATCCCCAACCTTTTGAGTATTGTAGATTCCTCAAAGGACGGTATCGACATGATCACTATTGTCCATCAACAGATAAATATGCTCCACCTCGTATAATCCCTAATGAAACACGCATTGATCCTGATACACTCCCTAACAATAATCCAAAACCATCATCTCATAACCAAAACACATTTTCCAATCCATTATCATCCGCTACTCAACCACCTTCCACCAAATCCTCCTCCCACTAATCAATCATCTTCTTCCACTAATCAAGCTTCTTCTTCCAGCAACAATTATTCTTCCACCACACCATCTTCTTCTTCACCTAGCCAATCTTCTTCATCCAACCACACCTCCTCTATTAAGATACCTCCTCCTGTGAATAACCAACCTTCATCCTTCAATCCACCCCCTTCTTCTTATAACCCATTCTCTTCATCTTTTAAGACTACCAAACTAACTTCCCCACCACATGAGGTACCTATTGGTCCCCCATCTCACACATTTAAAATCATTGACACGGGATGCGGTGAATATCAATTTCAAAAGATGGCAGACTCTTTTTATATCACCAAATCCCCACATAGCTATGGCAAACCTAACGCTCCACATCTGAGAATCCATCCCAATTACCAAATGGGTCAATCGGTTTGGAAAAAGTTTGGTCATCTTGACAACGAACATATTCCAAGTTCTTCAGGATCTTGGTTATATAATGACGACTTTGCTCCATGTTATGAGTCCCCTCAATTTACCAAAGCTCACCGAATAATGAAAAACATGCGATGGCAGGGTAAAGGACTCGGTCCCAAATGAACAAGGTCATTTAGACCCTATAAATTACACACAACATCACGGTAAACATGGTCTAGGTTTCAAGGTGTTTGATGTCGCTCCCATAATAATTTCGAGTGACAATGATGACACCAGTTCTGATAATGACATTAGGTCTCCATGTAGTCTTTTTGAGGACCTCGCTGAAACACATCTTGCCTTTGAACATTTCTCTATTAATGTCATCAATTTTGAGCCTACACATCCGAGTCTCATAGACCATGGCCAACCACATCATGCAGCCATGGACATGTTCCAAAATGATGAAGCCATCAAGAATTCCTTGGAACTCGTGACCAAATACCTACTTCAGACCATAGAAAAGGATTTGAAATCAATCTAAATGAATCGGCCTATTTTGGCGAAGAGATAAAATATTCAGATCCTTCACCATCAGAAAATTTGGATCAAAAGCGCAAACAGAGGATTTCCCATAGTCAAAACCTCACCGCCACCCTATCCAATAAACATGTCAAAAAATTCCAACAAACACCCGACACTGATGACCTACATCAACCATTAGCATCATTCTCTGAAAAGGATACATCTAAAATGCTTGTAGAAGAAACAAAAGACATAAACATTGGCACCACCGAACAACCAAAAATTTTACAACTTGGCATTAGTCTGTCTGACCAAGAATGCATGGAATTCACAACACTCCTTATTGAATTCCAAGATATATTTGCATGGACATATAAGGACATGCCAGCCTGGACCCATCTCTTATAGTACACCATCTTGTGGTACATCCAGATGCAAACCTCAGAAAGCAAAACTACGTAAAATGCATCCCCAAGTTGCATTACTTGTTAAAGCCGAACTCGAGAAACTCTTGGAAGCTGACTTCATCAAACCTATTGATTATTCAGCATGGATATCTAACATAGTTCCTGTCGCCAAGAAAACTCCTGGCATCAGAATATGCACAGACTTCCGTGACATCAACAAGGCTTGTCCCAAAGATGACTTTCCCTTGCCAAATATAGACATGATTGTTGATTCTACGGCAGGCCATGAAATGCTCTCCTTAATGGATGGATTCTCTGGTTACAATCAAATACGTATTGCTGAAGGAGATCAACATAAAACGGCATTTACTACACCATGGGGCACCTTCTGTTATAAGGTCATGCCTTTCGGATTGAAAAATGCTGGTGCCACCTATCAACGAGCAATGACTGTTATCTTCCATGACATGTTACATGATATCATGGAAGATTATGTTGATGATATATTAGCAAAATCTAAAACACGAATAGGGCATCCAAGTGTGTTGAGACGCATTTTCGATAGATTACGTGAGTATAAGGTTGTCTTAACCCAAAGAAATGTGTGTTCGGAGTAACCTCTGGTAAATTATTAGGGTTTATTGTCTCACGAAGAGGCATAGAAGTGGATCCTGCCAAAGTCAAAGCCATTATGGAAATGCCTCCTCCTCAAAACCTAAAACAATTACGCAGTCTTCAGGGAAAGATACAATCTATTCGGTGTTTTCATATCACAATTGGCCGACAAGTGCCATCACTTTAATCAGCTTACTCAAGAAAGATGCACACTTTCACCGGAACCACGATCACAAGATTCTTTTGCTAAGTTAAAAGAATACCTCTCTAGTCCACCTGTTTGTCATGTCACCACTTGATAAACCTATGTTGCTTTATACATCTCGCCACCGAACATGCCATAGAGCTCTACTAGCACAACATAACAATCAAGGAAAAGAACAGTCAGTATATTACCTTAGTCGAACACTTATTGAGCACGAAATACGTTATTCCCAAATCGAAAAGTATGCTTAGCGGCCTTTCAGATTCCATAAGTTACGCCATTACTTGCTCAATCACACAACTAAGTTGATTGCAAAATTGATCCTCTCAAGTATTTGTTGTCCGCACTCCATTCTCACAGGAAGAATGTCTAGTTGGGTCATATTACTTAGTGAATTCGATGTCGAGTTTGTTCCGCAAAAAGCAATTAAAGGACAAGCCCTTGCCGACCAACTTGCCGAGGCACCCCTTCCTGGCACAGAACCACTTCAGTTTTCTTTTCCTGATGAAGATATTCTACACATAGACATCGCGCCAGCTTGGACTCTATTTTTTGATGGATCTTGTAATCTCCATGGCTCAGGGGCTGGTATTTTGCTTATCACACCCAGCGGACATGTTATCCCCAAATCATTTCGCTTAGCATTCCCATGTACCAACAATATCGCAGAATATGAAGCTCTCATCACAGGGTTAAAACTGGCTATATCTTGGAATCTTACAGAATTAGCTGTATTTGGTGATTCTTTACTTATCATCAAGCAAGTTACCGATGAATACCAGGTCAAGGATGAAAAACTTATCCCATATAAACGCATGGTGGATAGTCTTCGAAGCTATTTTCGATTAATTAGCTTTGATCAAATTCCTAGAATTCGTAATAAATCGCGATGATGCTATGGCAACCATCGGATCCCTATTAGAAATCGTATCTAGTCAACCCTGCACATTTTCTCGCCAACATCTCTTAATGCCTACCTATGATCTTCCCGAAAACACTATGGTATGTGAGATCGTGGGTCCGAATAACCTCGTACCACGATCTTTATACCTTCATTCGTGATAAAACGTTTCCTGCCGACATGAAACCAATGCATAAACGTGCTTTAGCACAACGTGCTTCTCGTTACACCATTTTAGCAGAAACTCTTTATAAACGAGGATATGATGGCACCCTGCTCCGATGTCTTAATCAGGAAGAATCCTCGAGTGTCTTAGCTGAAGTCCATTCTGGTATCTGTGGAGCACACATGAATGGTATCGCCTTAGCCAAGAAAATCCTGCGAGTTGGATATTATTGGCCCACCATGGAAAGTGACGCATGTCATTTTGTCAAACATTGTCAAGCATGTCAAAAGCATGGAAATCTTATCCACGCACCTTCCCAGGCATTACAATCGATAACCACACCATGGCCCTTCTCTCAATGGGGACTTGACCTCATTGGTAAAATCAGACCAACATCTTCCGATGGACATAAGTTCATCATTACCGCTACCGATTACTTCACTAAATGGGTAGAGGCTATGCCTCTCACTTATGTTACCGGTAGCCAAATATCAAAATTTATTTTCAATAATCTCATATGTCGATTTGGTATTCCATCCGCTCTGTTAGAGATAATGGTAAATCATTTAAAAATCAGGATGTAAAAGACCTAGCCAAACGTTTTCACATCAAACTTAAATGGTCCACTCCATACTACCCTCAGGGCAACGGTCAAGCGGAAGCAACCAATAAGACCTTAAAATCCATCATGGAAAAGATTGTCAACACCCATGGACGAAATTGGCATACTCAAATTTACCCCGCTCTTTGGGCTTACCGTACATCTTACCGCACGCCTACCGAGCCACCCCATTTTCCCTCGTTTATGGTCAGAAGCCATTTTACCTATTGAGATAGAACTCCCATCCTCGAGATCTCCCTTAAAGATGTAATTAATGAGGATGAATACCGACAATCACGGCTTCAGGAGCTTGAGCTTCTCGATGAAAAATGACTTAATGCTCTCAATCATCTTCAAGTCTATCAAAACCGACTGCAACGCAGTTATCATAAAAAGGTAAGACCCAGAGAATTCAAATTGGTGACCTTGTTTTAAAAGAAAATCAAAAGAATACCACTAAAGAACGAGAAAAAAAGGAAAATTTGAGCCTAATTGTTAGGACCCTATGTAATCACAAATAAATTTGGCTCGAGCCTATAAATTGGCCACCGCAGATGGTCAAGATCTTGATGAACCAATGAATGCAGCTTCATTTAAAGAAATTTTATCCTCGAGATGTTCACTATTCCAGATACAACATGTACATTGTTCCTTTTGTCTTTTTATCTCCAAATAATTTAAATTTATTCATTTCCATCGCGTAGATATTTTCATTATCAAAATCACATCTTCATATTTATCATCATGAGACAAGTGCTAATATAAATCCTATTAAGTTTGTGAGCATCATACTTCTTCCACTTTCACCGCTTTCCTCTATGGTCATACCTAAGCTTACCGATGGTAATATATCCCCTTCTAATACATTCTCTTTCATAACAAAGCTCTAAACTTCATACCCACCTGCTTTTGTCGTCCATCTCGCTTCGTGTTGAACCTCGCGTCCTACTAGTCGTGTGGGGCTGAGATTGGGGGCAGATGTTTCTTCCCAAATACAAAGCACTATTGTAAAAAAAAAATCCATCAATTAAATAACTTATGAATAATTCATCATGTCACATCTTTCGCCCTTCATAGTCTTTGGTGTTGAGCCCACACTTCTTACTAGTAGTGTGAGACTCGGGAATGGAGGAAGGTGCCCTTACTCGCTACACGCTTGTCTTCGGTGATAAACCCTTGCTCTTACAAGTGGCATGGGGCAAAGCGTAGAGGGTCATTCTCATACAAGCATAAAAACATTGCAAAATATTCAAAAAAAAAAAAAAACAAAACAAAATAAAAAAAGACAAAAAGGAATTCACTCGCCTATATTTTGCCTTTTTGTGATGAGCCCTTGCTTCTCACTAGTAGCATGGGGCAAGGCATAGGGAGTCATTTCAAAATACAAAATCTTACAGTGCTTACAAATTATAGAATCCCCAAACACGTAATTTAGATGCCTAAGTGAAGAGAGAACTATCCCTTAACCTCATATCTTATCAATCAGTAGGCCACATAACTGTCTAAGTCTAACATGTGACTCATAAAGTGAAAGCCATTTTTGAAACCGGTTCAGTACCATTATGAAGAATGGAGTCACAATTTCCCAAAGGGATTGTTGTTAGCATTTGTCTCTATATTCATTATCTACCTCCCGCTACATCCTTCTTGATTCTCAGTGATGAGCCCACACATCTTACTAGTTGTGTGGAGTCAAGAATGGAGCTGGAATTCTTTTCATCATATCATCACCACCATATCCTGCCAATGGAAAGAGAATTTGTGTTATTCTGAGCATAAGTTACAACACGAACACGCTACATACGTTTATCGCCTCTCAAAATAAGTCTCGCACTTATCGCCATAAATTGTCAAAATAAGTAAAAATCAAAAAACATTTGAAAATCGTAAAAAATCTAAAACAATGTAAAAATCTAAAAAATCAAAAAATTTGAAAATCATCAAAATCCAAAAACATTGTAAAATCCAAAATCCAAAACATTTGAAAATCGCTCAAAATCCAAAAACAATGTAAAATCTAAAAACAAAAAAATCAAAAATCATAAAACAAAAACATTTGAAAATCCAAAAATCCAAAAAAAAAAAATCAAAAATCCAAAAATTGAAAATCGTCAAAAATCTAAAAACAAAAAAATTGAAAAAATCAAAAACATTGTAAAATCTAAAAATCCAAAAATGTAAAAAAAATCTAAAAAAAATCAAAAAATCCAAAAACATTTAAAAATCAAAATCCAAAACATTGAAAATCGTCAAATTCCCAAAATAAAAATCCTCCAAAAAAAAAAAAAAATTCAAAAACTCCAAAAATCTAAAAATTTATAAAATTCAAAAACAAACATTAGAAAATCCAAAAATCCAAAAACAAACACATTAGAAAATATCCAAAATACAAAAACATTTGCAAAAATTTCAAAAGACCAAAAACATCCACAAAATCGTAAAAACTCAATAAGCAACACAATTCATCCTTTGAACTATTATCCCAAACAAATGGTCCAACCACCTTATGACTACCAATTTCAAACCACTTCTCCTCGCGTGAATCCTCGCTTGGGGAAAATCCGGCTCTCATTGTTTCCTTGTTTGAGGAGACTGACCCAATCCTTTACATGTCCTCGCTCCCGCTGGGGCACATCTAATCAATCATCACCGTGGGAACACGTTAGGGACATGTTTATCGTTCTTGTGTTGCATTATTAGTGGCAAATTATTAATTGCTTTCTTGTAGATCTTGATATATTACAGGGGCATCTTGATTTTATGTATCCCGGTGTTCTCTCGTAATATTCTTATGTTATCTCGATTGCATGTCGATCGGGGCATCATACTTTCGATGGCCTCTGCCTTCTGCTCTCTTCCATTTCGCATATCGCATCGGGGCATCAAACCTTTTTGATGGCCCCCTGCTATGCTATCACGCATATTACAGTCTAGTCATCCTGATCTTTTATATCACGATGCATCCTGTTATGTGCTATATTAAAATTAAGATGCTTTTCGTCACGTGAGTATCTTCCTGCATGATCAACATCTTACTTTGCACCCCATCCATTCACCCATACTAATGCATTCTCCAGTTTGCGAATCCTACTTGATCACACTCAGTTGCAGCTTTGCGATCCTACTTGACGATCTTTCTCAAGTAGCATTCACTATCCAGCAGCTCCTTCTCCCCACCATGATCACCATGTATTTGATCCATTCATTCTCACTTCTCATTTTTACTCCTCCGCCGCTTATACCCATATTACCCTTCTCACCATTCCTGTCCCCTCTCACCCATCGTATTCTTTCCTTTCACCCTTTTTTCTTCCCGCTGACAATCTTACTTAATAACCCCTTCTATATGGAATCCTCAAAGGAGGTTTACCCTCTCCCTAAGATCTTCCCGCCGTAGAGAAGCTTCTTCACCACCTGCCTCTCATCAAATAACCATCACCACCAAACACATCTTCCAACTCCACCTCTTCTACTTCCCATTCCCGCATCATTACTTCACCACGTGGGCATCCCAATTAAGGATTCCCTCACACTCTCCGCCTCCACTATATATTCCTTCATCCATTCATGTTACACTCCTTTGTCCTTTCTTTCTTATTATCACCTCATCTCATATCATATACCACTTAGGCATACCTCACTCACTCTTTTCTCATCCTTCCCCAAATCCACCTTATGCCCGGTCATCCTACTTACACGCTCTCGTAGTATGGAAAATTCACTTGAGGGTTCCCTTCACCCATTTTGTCATACCCTATTCCCACCAACTCTAACATCATCCTTCTTCTTCCTCACTTGCGATCTTACTTAACCATTCCACCCGCATGGCAATCTTACTTAAGACTTCCACTTAAGGTTGATCTCGCCCCGTGGGCCTTCCCCATCCCATCATATTTCCCCATCTTCCTTCTCCCACCTCTCATCGCGATCATCTTCTTCACCCTACCATTCCACCCCTATCCCCAATATCATTTTGTCTTTCTCTTTGCATATCATCCCCGCTTGGTCAGGGAGACCCTACGAAACCTCTCCAGCAATATGACGATCTTACTTAAGAGATTCTCTTAAGCATGACATGTCATCTTACACTCGCCCATCACTCTCCAATCTCACCATCCATATTTCCTCTTCATTCCCCATCATCACATCTTTTTCCCACCACTATCACCCTCCTCTGCTTGGCAATCTTACTTAACCACTCACCCGGCATGGCGATCTCACTTAAGAGTCCCTCTTAAGGATGATCTGTCTCCTTGCCTTTCCCCATCACTACACACCCTTCACCCTTCATTTTTTCTCGGCATTCCCCATTATCACATCCTTTCACCTCCTTTTCGATTCTCGCAAACACCACTTCTCGCTTGACCATTTTTCATCTCCAGTTTTTCTCACATGGCAATCTTACTTAACCACTTCCATCACATGACAATCTTATGTCAGGGTCCTCCCTACACTTAACTTGTCATCGTGAACTTCTCCCCCGCCTCATTCTTCGTTCACTTTGTTGATCGCTTCTTCCACCTGGTATCTCCTATTACCCACTTTTTCCTCCTACTATTATCCTTTCTCCACATATCCTCTTACAACATACAACTCATCTCTTCCACCTACAATCACATTCTTTTCCCCCATTTTCCCCTTCTTGATCCATCATCCTTCATACCGTTTTTTCCCATTCTTTTCATGTCTTGGTTCTTCATCCTCACCTCGTTCATCCTCATCACCCCATCCTCTCCTCGCTTTCACTTAGTCCCAACTCATCCCTCCCATCTTCTTCACTCTTTCCACTTCATCTTCTCAAATTCCCCCCACATTTCTACCCACACACATATTCGCCATTATTGTTAACACTCCTATATCATTCTTTCATCATCATCTTCTCTCCCCGCGCTAATAATTGTCACAACGGGTTTTCCTAAAATTATCAATCCTCATTCCGCACGACCTCATTCACTCCTCGACCTTCTAGAGTTTCCTTCATTCCTTCCTCCTCTAAGCCCACCACTCATCATCAAAGGGTTTTCCTAACGTCCCTTTGTTGGCGTTACTTTTTCCAATCCTCATTCGCTTTCTTTTTCTTCATTTTTTCTTCACCCTTCCCCACCACTCATTGTCAAGGGATTTCCTAACATCCCCTCATTGGCATTGCCTCTTCTATCCCCCCCATTCTCTTTTCTCTCCTATTCTTTTCCCTCACTCCCACCCTTTCTTGTCACTTTTTACCCATCTCTCCATCTCCTCTTTGCCCTCTTCAATATCTTTACCGTCTTCATCATACATCCTTTTTCTATTTTCCCATCATCCTAGTATCCTCATTTCATGCATCTCCACATCTTTTCCAATCGATGTCATTCCTCCCCTCTTTCTTCTTTTCGAACATTCCTTCTACCATTCCTTTCCACTTATTACCCCCTTTCTCGTATTCCCTTCCTTCTACATCATTTTCTTTGTTATCCTCTTCTCTCTCCCACCCTCGCCTTATTTCCTTCCCCTATATCATCTTCTTCCCCTTTTTCCATCACGTTTCCTCCTTACATCCCCATCGATAACCTCGGTTGTTCAGCGTTGTCCTGCTCTTTTTTTTATCATCCCACTCTCCACATGCATCTCCATACGGTCTGCTCCATATTCTTTGCCTTGGTCTTCCTCGCAATGACGTGATTCCTTCAATCTTCTCCTCATTCGCTCTATCTTCCTTTCCTCTCCCCTAATTTTCACGCTTTTCCGACCACTTCCCTTTTCTCTACCACCCCTACCTTTTCGCTCATTCTCAGTATATGTTTCTCTTCCTTTCTCTCCTCTTTTTCACACTTTCCTCGCCCTCATAGTTTCTTTTTTTTTTTCCGTTCTACTTCTTCTTTTGTCCTCTTTCCATTTTCTCTCATTTCACCCCCTACTCCCACCTCATTTTCTCCTTCTTATTTATCCTTTCCCATTTCCTACTTTTTCTTCACTCTCTCATTTATTTCACTTCCACGCATCCTCTTTACTATCTCTCGCTGCTTCCTTCATTTTGCACATCTCTCTCTTTCATCCCTTCACCCTCTCTCTCATTTTCCTTTTTTTTACTTGTTTGTCCTTCATCATTCCCTTCTTCCCCTATCATCCCTCTCTCTTTTTCTACCTCTTTCATTCCTTTTTTCCCCCCCTATCTCCCTTACTCTTCTCATAATCAACCCCCAATCCTATCCATTCCCTTTTCTCTTTCCCACACACCTCACACCTAGCATTCAAGGTCGATTGAATCCTTTCTCCATTTCAAGGCTGCGCCGTGCGGTCATTCCAGCTTCTTCCACTCCATTATCATCCTCTTCTCCGCCGAATCCATTTCTTTCTTTTCGAGAGTTCTGTCGTATATTTCATTCTCGCTGCCTCTCGAGGGGGCATCACCACATCTATCCATAATCACATCTTCTCATGACATTTTTGTCTTGAGGATACTATGACATCCGTCACTCACCACTTTCTATTCTCCCCAACAAACATTCACTCTACCTTTTAAAAAGTAGATTGAATTCTTCCCCATACTGCGTACTTTTTCAAAGGACACTACTTTCATAAGACCTTCCAAAGAGGGGCAAATGTAGACACCCCAATTTCACATCTATCCTAAATCAATTAATTCCCCTTCCTCATTTCCCACAAAAATACATTTCAAATTAATCAAATATAATTTGATTAATTATCCATTTCAAAATCTAAAAAATAATCCAATCCTCACCACATGTCATTATTCTCCATGTTTTTCCACTATTGAATTAAAAATTCAAATTCAAATCCTCACCCACCCTTCGTGGTCCCCACTCACCTAAAATCCTCCACTTATGAATTAAAAATATAATTCAAATCCTCACCCATTCTTCGTGGCCCCCACTCACCTAATCTTGCCCACATTTTCAAACCACTCACCTAATCTAATCTTGCCCACATTTTCAAACCACTCACCTAATCTTGCCCACATTTTCAAACCACTCACTTAATCTTGCCCACAAAACCATGATTACTTAAATTAATCTAAGCTAATCACTCCTCAGCTATAAATACAACCTTACCCCTCCCCTCTAAACACACGGAGAATAAGCTTTCATGCCATATCTAAGTTCTTGCATCCTTTGAGCAAAGAACATCCTTTTACCTCGTCCTAATGCCAAAATAGCCTCATAATCCTTTTTCCCATCTAGTGCAAAGTAAGAGGATCGTTGTTGCAGAAAGGTCTTGCTCCATCTTGAAGAAAAGCACCTACATATCACAAAATCAGGGCTCAATCCAAGTTTCCTAGCCCATTCTTAGGTTTCTACGAGCGAAGGAAGAGGTACAATTATTGGTATTTTATTTCTTGTTAGTAGTGTATTTTTCCTAGCTTACACACCTAACCGATCGCGCCAACATCGCCATGTAAATGGAGGAGGTATGAATTCATCAAAATATTCCAAGGCCTCAAGCGACATGGAAATTACAATCATAGCAACAAGGGAATGGCTAAGAACACATAGGGGTTATCAATCGCCTAGTAAATATTTCTTGTTTAGTTCTGAATGGGATTCAGTTGGCCTACGGCTTAGTGACCTTCCATTCATTGATAATTTATGTTATGATAAACCCATGGATGCTTTCAAAATATCCTTCAAAAAGATAGGGGTAGTCATCAGCAGCTCCGTGAAGGGTGTGATGTGATTTCCAAATAACTTGAAATGCCTACAGATTTAGAGGTAATAACATGAATTGGATAGGATTGGACAATCAAGAATCATTGAGTGTCTGAATCAGAATGTCATTGCATCTAGAGAGACATTCTCAAACATTGGAGTAATGCATCTGGAGAGACATTCTCAAAATATCAATAGATGAAAGGCATCAAATTGTGATGACTCTCTTTGAACTATTGAAGCTTGTAAGACTTTGTGGGTATCCTTAGATCCTTCTATCCATGTTTTTTTGCAAAAACATTGTCTTAGTGATGGTCCTAATGATTACATGCTCGGGTTTTTAACGGGAGAAGACTAAGAAGCATTGAAGAATGTAGTAGGTGCATGATAAGATAAGAACCAAAGTCTGTGAGATTAGGAGCAAGAAGAAGCACATGTAAGGTAAATACACATATACACATTAATAAATTGAAGGGATAATTACTCATATTAGGTAACTCTTTATATACATACATTATATAAATATTGATTTCCAAAGTTTGATGCATATTATACATTGAAAATGCTAGTATATGTACATCACCAATAAATGAAAAAATAAGCCATAATGTCTTAATTATTGTCAAGTGCACATCATATTAGTTTCATGCAAAAATAATCTCGAAAATGTAAGGTCTCATGTAAAAATATCGAGTTCCAAATAGTATTTTAATGTGCACAATAAATATAAAAATGCCCAAATAGGTCATAAACCATCAAGTTCAAATGCCATATAGGCGTACATACAATGCCATGCACATAGGCATACAAAAATAATGTCATGTAAGACATATATATATATATATATATATATATATATAATCATCAAATATATATCCCTCTATTGGCCTTAATCATCAAAGGCCCTCCCTTCTTGGCCTTATTCAAAGGAGATCCTCCCTTAGAACGAAGATGGAGATCTATGAGATGACTTCGGATCGTCTAAGCCCATCTTCTGAGTGCTCTTCTCATTGAATAATTTCGTAGTTGAACTCCGTAAATGCAAACAATTTTTTTGTCAAAACTTAATTTATATATGTTTTCAACATGTATTGAAGACCATGCTAATGAAAGTACTTACATAAATATATAAACTTACAGCAAGCTCTCTAGGTCACGCTGAATTTACATCTCACGCTTAGATGAGTCATCGGAGATCCTAGATATCAAGAAGTCTCGAGCCCTCAAAGTCAAAATGGAGGAGGTTGAAGTTCGCTACATACACTTAAGATCACAAAATCAAACATCATAATTATCCAAAATAAATAGAACAAAGTACATGTATGTGTAATGACAATATTTTAACTAATTTTATCAATATATAACTATTTTTTTACCCCACCACGCTTGTGAATCAAATGAATAGGGTTGCTTTACTTGTTGCAGGTAACTCCTGTGTATACACAATGAAGGACATTATCAACATAATTTAATAATTATACAATGAAGGACATTATTAACATGTAATTTAACATGATATGAATTACACAAGCAATTTAACAAAAATACATATTGTTTGAATATCTCAGTGAGTTGTTGCGCAGATGAAATCACAACGTAGCAACACCTTTCTCTACTCATCGCAGAGATGGCGGGGTGTCTAGTGAAGTCAACATCTTTATCAAACATGTATCACATGAGTTAGATGAACATACAATAACATACATATTTTGACTTCAAAAGTTATATATATATATATATATATAATATATATATCAAATTTATATATATGTATGTTATATATATATATATATGCATACGTGAAAATTTTACACAATTAACATTCTAAATTACCCATGTGAATGTATGTGTACACATGGTGCTCGCATCCTGCAGTCACGATGATGACGCCCCTCTCGCATGTTGTAATATCAATGCATACATGTACAAATACAATTATTTCAAAAATTTAACATATAGAAGTAAATCAAGTACTCCGATCTTTTTGTAACACACATGATAAAATATAACAAATACTTGCGAAGGTGACGTCGATGACTCTAATCTAAAAATCTCGCTCAAAAAGGCATCGACATAGTGGCATTGTTGTGTGGACCCCAACGCCAACTCCATCAAAATCAATATACATGAAAGTATCGTCCTCCTCGGGCCCCAAACATATGCTACCATATGACGAGAAAAGATGTGGCCTCATGTTAGTACTTCCTAAGGGAATATTCTGTGTACCTTCGCGAGCATCTAGATCAAAAATCTCCCTCGTATGTCAAACTAGGGGTCATAGATAGCCCTGAAGCACATGGAGTGTATCAATCTCTAGTGTCTTGTTCATTGTTGAAGGGATAGTCTTAGGGTAAGGGAGCTTACGTGTAAGGAATCTACCTCACCAAATAGGTGCACATTGTGCACTTGGTCGATCATGTGCAAATCATTTTCCTCGAGCCTCGAAATCTCGAAATCAAAATAATTTGGGATCTCGTTGAGGATAAACTCATAATAGAGTTTCCTTAGAAAGTATAGTGGCACCTCATTGTTATTGCAAGGTGGAAAATCAAACACCATCCACCATCGGTCCTAAAAATATTTTTAATCAAATCATTATTACACCAATGGATGGGAAACCATTTGCATGAGAACGGAACAGGAAAATTAGTACAGGATCCGTGAATAAGGCGCATATGAGGTCTTTTGTAATTTATTTTTTCTTTACATCCACATATGACAATTTGTTGGAATAATAAACCCTACAACCCTCTATGTAAGATGTCCAACAATCAATCTACCTCATTGTCATGTCAACTTGAGCCACTAATGCCTCCAATGTGTTTACAAGAGAGGCGCGGTGGGGGTTTGTAGATTGTGAATCCCTCATTCTTTTGATTAAATCCTCAATTTCAATTTTGTTTTCAACTGTGGGTTGCTAAATTTTCTTAACTTCCTAGGGGATGTTGAGCAACTATGGGAGGGTTGGGAGGGATGACAGGAATAGCAGGGTTTGGTTGTGGTTGATTCCCTCGACCTCAAATTGTAACAATAAAAAATGTATTCAATTCAAATTATACTCTATAATTACCAAATTTCAATGCAATTTTGGGAAAATAATTGTTCCTACCTCTTCTCCACTGGCGCCATTGTTGATTCAGATATTCCCAATGATTCAAAGATGACCGTTTGAGCTTGAGATCCAACTAAATGACAAAACACGAGGGCAAGATTAAGCTCTAAAACTCGTGTTTGGGGGAGTTAAAATGATAAAGGATTGGGCTTCTTTTTTTATTTATAGTAGACATAATGCGTGCGTGTTATAGGCTTGGTAATTCCCAAACCTGTAAAAACCATAACGTGATCGCGTTATAATAGAACAGCGTCGCGCGTTTTTGTCTATTTTTAGGTTTTTGTCCACTTTTGGCCTCCCGGTTTGGTGCACTTACCCATGGCATACATAATAAATGAATCAAATCAAAGTAGTATGCCATATGTCGTATTATTGTGGCATAACCACAAAATCATCTAAAAGTCTCAAAATTGATAATGTGTAAATATAGGATGTGACATCCTTCCCCTGCTAAGAGGAAGCATCGTCTCGATGATTATTATAACATCAAAAGTATAACAGCTAATGAAAAGATATATGTAAGCTATGTGGATTTCATCTCAAATCCTCCTAGGTAGCACTCTCCTCTATATATTGGTCCCACTAGACCTTGCACTGAGATACTTCTCATTTTTGTAAGTGAATATTATGAGTCTCAATCACCTGCAACGGGTCGACTAGTAGCACTCTTATATCATCCACCTGTAAAGATTTCCAATCAAGAATATAAGATACATCGGGATGATAATGTTTCAACAAAGATACATGAAACATATTGCGCAAATGAGATAGAGCTCAAGGTAAAGCATGTATGCCATGGGTTGACCACTTGAGAACATCAAAAGCTCATACGTATTGAGTTACTAGTTTGGAAGACATTCCAAAATTGAAAGATATCTTCTTTGGTTTCACCCTCACAAAAAATTTATCACCCACTACAAACTCTCTTTCTATTTGCATAGCTCTTTTGTCTATCTATAGCCTTAACCAAACACTACTTTATCGGTTTTACTGCTCTTCCATGTCCTTAAGAATGTCAAGACCAATAGTAAGCCTATATTTTTTCTAGTAGGTGGTCGACATTTTCTCCCATATCAATGTCATCTAAGAAAATGAAGAACAAATCCATCAAGGTAGTCTCTGAACACATTATTCATCATATTCATAAAAGTTGTCAATGCATTTGTGATTCTAAAGGGAAGTACTATGATCTCATAATGATCATATCTTGTTCGGAAAAAAATTTTGGTATGTCACTCTCCTTAATCCTTTGTTGATGGTACCTTGATCTTAGATCAATCTTGGAAAAGATAGTTTTTCCTCGCATTTGATCAAAAAAATCATCGATGCAGGGTAGAGGATACCTATTCTTTATGGTTTCTCTGTGTAGTATCCTATGGTCAATGCGAGTCTCGGTGTCCCATCCTTATTTTCACAAAAATTATTGGTGCTCCCCAGGTTAAACCATAAGGATGAATCATTCCTTTGGCTAGCAAATCTCGCAATTGCATTTTTAACTCCATCAATTCGGTGGTGCTCATTTTGTATGGCACTTCTGCCTGAAATATATCTATAGAGAAATAAAATTCACTATAGCGTTAGATACCGACAAATCCTCATGAAAAACATCACTAAAATCCCAAAGGAAAGGATAATCCTCTAATGTAGGTTTATTTTCTTTTCTTGCATCATCAATGTGCACTACGGATATAACCAATCCCTTCCTTTGTGCCTCCTTTAACTACATGGTAGATATGTGCCTTAACTTGGTGATTTTAATGATTCTTTGAAAACTCGCCATCCACTATCATCTAGGCATCTTACTATTTTGGAAAAATAGTCTACTTTGGCATGATGTTTCCATAACCAATTTACTCCTAGGATTATATCATATGACCCTAAAGGTGCGACATAAAGGTTAACTTCAATTGTAAAACTTGGTAGCTCAAGCTCATTTACAAAGAGACATTGATTTACCTTCTTTTCCATGTTATTATCATATTGAATTGACTGCGTTCTTTCCATAAAACCATCTTTCTTAAACATATTACTCAACATTTGCGAGTGTAATGAAACATTGGGTAGCTTTAGTATCAATAAAAATGCACACATAATTATTTTTACTGATTTACCGCCACTTCAATTGGAGCTAACTAAAAATCAGCTTGGTGGTTAACAATTGCTCCATGAATGTGTTGTTGGAAAGCTTGCCTTTTTGGTGGTAAAGGAGGTCTTCTTGCATTTTTTCATGTGGTATTATGAGGACCGTTATTGCATAATGATCACCTCCACAATTAAAACACCCAACTACTAGACCTTTCTTCCGTGAGAACTTCTCACTTGTACATTGGTTTATTCCATTTCCATTGTTTCCACTCTAGGACTTCCCGGGAATGTTGTTATACTTGTTGGAGTTGTTAGTTTTGTTAGGCTTCCCAAAATTCCCTTCTTTGCTTTTTCCATACTTCTTGAACTTGCTAGAATCCTTTTTGAAAGATGAAGAAGATCATGGATTTGATCCACTTTTGTGACTCTTGAAGTCCTTCCTTACGAGAAAATAAAATTTACAACTTACGTTCTTATTTCATGGCCTTTTCAAAAGTCTCATCCATTGTAAGAGGTTTGAGGATATACACATCAGCTCCGATGTGGGGATTTAGTTCCATAATGAACTAGTGGATTCTCAATCACGCATCTAATTGATATTGCGGTACATACTTGAGAAGTCATGTGAAATTCTCCTTAATCCGAGTTCTTGTATTTGTTTCCACTGTTAGATTTTGGAATTTTTTCACTTTTCCATCAAAATAAAGTTGTGGCAACCATCTTTTCTTGAATAGGATATGAACAAATCCCAAGTGGTATTTTCAATACCGAGGTTTTTTTCTACTTTCTTATTACTCCACCATGTGGATGCTTCACCGAGAGAGTTGATATAACCCATACTTCCTTAGTCTCCACCAAGAAGTTTCAAATCTCGAAATGCATTTCCATCTTAATGATCAATGCTTCAACTCCATCACCTAAGATTTCTCATGTGTATTTTTTGGTATGAATCTCTTTAGATCCTTGGCAAATTTTGCCTCGAACCTTTCCTTCTTAGGCACTTGATCCTTTATATGGTTATAAGCATTCCTCACTACTTGCTCAACATGGCCAACACCATGATCTTCCTCATCTCCTTAATCTGTGATGTCTTCCTCCTCTTCTTCTTCTCCTTCGGTTCCTCTATAGGCACCTTTTATTCCAGTGTAAACGATCACAAGTCTCTCACAAAATTGTCAACATCTGATTTAACTTCTATTGTTATTCATTAGTACCATTATTGGCATTGGCATTTGCATCTTCATTGTCAATGTCATTTCCAGAAGTTGCTCTTATTCTTGCCATCTTTCCCAAAATGACAAGGAAATATGCAACTTCGAAACTAGTAAGTACAAAAGGCTCGAGAATTAAACAAGCGCTCTAATACCCTGATCTAACGACCCCTAGTGGGTGACCGAAAAACACACTAGGATTTATTTATTTATTTTGTAACCAACATTTTTAATCACCCACCCCATGTTAGTGTAGGTTATTATTTATCCTTTTATTTATTTATCAAGATAATTCTTACACTTGTGTTAGCCCTACACTTGTTGGGTTAGCTTGCTTAGGTGTACTAGTTGTGTGGAGTTAGCTTACTAGTTGTGTTGAGTTAGCTTCTCAGTTATGTGGAGTTAGCTTACTAGTCTTTGGGAGTTAACTTAACTACTGATCGCTTAGTGGGAATTCTTCACCACCGATTTAGGTAGTAGTTGCACTTCTCTCCTCCTATATGTACATCTTTCTTATTGAGTTCCATAATAATATATGATATTGCTGCTCATTTGTTTGCAAAGGTTTATGTAAAGTTATTCTAGTGAATTACTTTCATCTTATTGATTGTGGTGTTTGATTAGCATCTGTGTTCTTGTCTTGGAACAATCTTCTTATCGTTATTTTCATGGTATCAGAGCGAGGTTGATGTAGACATCCATTTGTAAGTTTTTCTTTGCAAGCAAGGGTTTATTATTTTCATGTATTCAAAATTTGTTAGCAATTTTTTGCAACATGCATTTTTATGCAAAACAGAGTGCGTCGTTGGATTTGGAAGGTTCTAAAACCCTAGAATCGATTGTAAACTCGACCATGGTTTGAGACAATCAAATCTTGACATTTTAAAGGGTTTTTGGCACATTTCCCAAAAATCCGTACAATTATATACAAACATATTTTTGACTCAAAAATTATATCAGCTTTCTAGGTTTTTGAGAAAATTTCTGGGTTTCTCTCTATTTTTTTGATACAGGTGCCATAAAAAGAGATATTTGGAGTCAAAGTTTGATTGGATATTGACGTGTACCCTCCGAATGCAATGATTTACCCTCTTGACATTTAGGTTTTGGGCACGAGCTTTTATCCTTTGGTCGTAAGCCTATATCGTGGGATGCACTCTTTTACTCTTTGGACATTTGGGTGTCACGTGTACTTTAAAAATATATCAGCATTAAAATATTATTTTAATAACAAAACCTTCTGTAGCTCATAACTTTTGATCCATAGCTCGGATTAAGGTTATCTTTTTTGAAATTGTGTATTTTTTCAAGATCTATGCATTGGTGACATTTTTAAACATATTTCAAATGTAAATGGTACTTTTAGTCATTGTAATATTTACATACACTCAATTATAAAGTGTCAAATTTGAGAGGATGTTGTAATCACTTGTGGACACAATTTCGATTGAGTCGCGTCCTAAAATTTTAGGTATTGCATTCTTGTATCCATGGGTGTATACATTTATTCTTTCTTTTTGTTGAGATATTTTGGATCTGTATTTTCGACACTTTTTTGGCATGTTGACAGTCTCTCTTGGGGGAGCTATTCTGGTGAAGCCCAATGTTAGTTTGTTAGTGTTCGAGTAGTTGATTTTGGAAACTCATACAGATCTATGGTGTCACTCTACCCATTCAGTAGTATGGGAGGGTGTGGTGTTGATACTCGATTCTTTGGGTTTCGTGTCCTTGCCTTGTTACATGTTGATATTGCTTCTTTGGGTTTCGTGTCCTTGCCTTGTTACCTTGGCTTTTCTTGGATCGTGGCACTCCTATTTATTTGGATCTCGTGTCCTTGCCTTGTTGCCTTGGTTGTTCTTGGATTGTGGCACACCTATTTGTAGCAGTTGATCAAATTATGTTTGGTGTTTTTTTGCACTTTCGACATCACTCCATTGACAATCTCCTTGCATGGAGCTATTCTGGTGAAGCCCAGTGTCAATTGTTTTTGAGTTATATGATCGAGCAGTGGATTCAGACCACAGTGCGCACCACACTTCTTCACAGATTGTTTGTTTTTGGGCCGAGCTTCGAGGATATCTTGCGTGCGGGATTTTGCTCTCTACTTTGTTATTACTAGTTTTGGGTACCTTGCAGTGTCTAATTTTCCCAGTTATTGTACATGGGTACCTCATTAGGCCTTGTTGTCGAGATCCACCTTATTTTTCACCCACCTAAGTCTGCGCTTACGGGAGGGTGTTAGTGTAGGTTATTATTTATCATTTTATTTATTTATTGGGATAATTCTTACACTTGTGTTAGCCTTACACTTGTTAGGTTAGCTTGCTTAGGTGTACTAATTGTGTGGAGTTAGCTTACTAGTTGTGTTGAGTTAACTTCTCTGTTATGTGGAGTTAGCTTACTAGTCTTTTGAAGTTAACTAACTACCAATATCAGTAAGTGGGAGTTCTTCACCACTGATTTAGGTAGTAGTTACACTTCTCTCCTCCTATATGTACATCTTTCTTATTGAGTTCCATAATAATATATGATATTGTTGCTCATTTGTTTGCGAAAGGTTTATGTAAATTTATTCTAGCGAATTACTTTCATCTTATTGATCATGGTGTTTGATTAGCATCTGTGTTCTTGGCTTGGTGGTTATCGTTCCTTTTAAAACAAACGCTCTAATACCATGATCTAATGACCCCCTAGTGGGTGACCGAAAAACACACCGGGATTTATTTATTTATTTTGTAACCGACATTTTTAATCACCCTTACCACCAAGGATGGAATTTGATGTCTCTCAATTTCGTAGTCATATGCATAACATTCATCATACACATGTAAGAAACTAAAAATGTAAAACATGATTTAATCGAGTTCTTAATACTTTATTTTTCATGCTTTCATACTTCTTAACGTAAAGAGAAAATTAACCGTATGAAAACCCAAGTAATAGTACCTAAGTTTTTATGCATATTAATTGTTCGCCCAATCAACTAAAGCATTGCAAATTAATTCCTTGAGGATGTGAAACAATTATTCATTCCATTTTTTCCTTATAAAAAAATCAAATATGGGAATATAAAAGTGATAATATGATGCATTATTCATTTATTCATTATACACCATATTATTCATCCATGACTTAGAATTTGTTATTGGAAAAATACATTGTTCATAAACTTGTGCAATTCGTTTAATCTCATTAGACATTATAGTTCAACTATGTTTTCTTGGTATTCATCCATTGATTTAACTCATAAGAAGTAATCTAAAATTACAAGTTTGTATTTGTCCATCAATGATTAAGTGTTACAATAATACCAAATTACACCATAATATGTGTTCACAATAATCCATTGTACCAAATAACTCTCAATAGCTTTCATTAAAGTATCAAGGGCTACATTCTTTTTGTCTCAAGTAACCATTAGCCTTATCTTCCACAATAATGTGGTACATTTTGTTGTATTCAATTTATAATATATTACAAGTATACAAAGGTTTACATCCGATTGTCTTTAATACCATCTACATATCAAGAATACAATAACACGTTTATGTTCACAACACCATGTCATCATTCACCGAGATTCATCATGAAGTACAATGCACCATGGGAGAAAGAGTATCATCAAATTACTTTTCCTTTCACCACAATCCCTTCGGTTCCCACACATCTCTCACGAAGTGAGAGTGGCCCATCTCTTCACAAGGAAGATGTGAGAAATCGATACAATAAGAGGGAATACCATGTGTAAAAATCCAATCACCAAAAATGGTAGACAAATGAATATGGTAGGAGTAAATATATCCTAGTAATAATGGTAAGTAACAATAATGCTTTTGGCCAAAAGACAAGATAATAGAAAGTACCCCTCACCGAAATCCGACAAAAAACCAGGCATGTTAAATTCTACTTGACTCCACATGAGGGAAGACTTTGAGTCTATCCGTAGTCCGCCCCCTAGCACTT
The DNA here is from genome assembly GCA_018340775.1 of Taxus wallichiana var. yunnanensis. Classification (NCBI taxonomy): domain Eukaryota; kingdom Viridiplantae; phylum Streptophyta; class Pinopsida; order Cupressales; family Taxaceae; genus Taxus; species Taxus wallichiana. Next base: position 512,410,454 of record CM031239.1, on the reverse strand, counting down.
GTCATATGTGATCCACTGCATTAAGTTACCCACTCATCTATGCAGGGCACTCCCTAGTTCATGTACACATCTCTCAAGTCATACCCTTTTTCCGATAAGCAGTTTACAACACGACATCTATATCTCCATAATTAGAAATAGAGTGGGGCAACTAAAAATACAGTACATAACATTTAACCTTATCTGATTGTTTCAAACCACCGCCACATTAATGTTAGAAGTACTTTAATCCTAGTTGTAATCCCAAAACAACACTTAAAAAAGCCATGAATAGGACGTAAACAATCCGAAAAAAATTATACATCGATATCACCCAAGAAAATCATTATTGCAAAATCATAAACTAGGTTTGCGATCACATACAAAGGACTACATATTGTCTATAATAGTTTTCATGTACATGTATTTAAGTTTTACGTGTTTCAAGGTATAACAATATTTTATATAAGGTTTAAAGCGATAACAAACAATAAATAACCATATATATTCAATAAAACATAAAAGCATATTACTTTATAATATATATATAATAAGATCTTAAGCCTATTAAAAAGAATAAATATAATTCATATATTTGACTCCTAACCTATAATAAAGGTTGTCCTAATGAACCGGTTATATTAAGTGTATAAGTCACATCTATAACCTTATGGTCTTACTTTTGTTTTGGTTTATAGGTTTGATTCAGTTGACAATTTATTTTGTATTATGATTGTAGTATTTAGTTCTTAATTCATCGTATTATAATGTTTATGGTCTTTCTAACCTTCTTTCTATCAAAACTAATATGTAGCAACTAAGGTTTAATCTTTCAACTCTTATGTTTTAAGGATTTGAAACCATCATAAACTCTTGTTATTCTTTGTTATGTTTGCAAAATTTATTTTTATCTCTTAATTGATTGCTAAACAATAAAGACAACATATACCTTGGTGCTAAATTAGTGCCCGATCTTGACAAGTTGAAACATTATCCCTTTCAAACTAAGTCCTAAAATTGATATCTCATTCGAGGTTAAAGGAGTTTACTTGTTATCACCTAAAAGATCAAATATGTGTCACAACTAGAAAACCATTTTCATCATTGGTTGTCTGTTTCATCCTACTATCCTTTATGATTCAAAAAGTAACTTCGCTACTTCTTATAAGGTTCGAGATATATCTAGAGATCCTTATAATGATTTCCCATGTATAGCATACTTTAACTGTGAAGATGTTTTGACTCCTTTTCTAAAAGAAACTAAGCAATCTTCTGGTTTAACAAATTAAATCCAAAATTGATTCAGTTTAATGATTGTCTTCTTTTCCCGGTTTACGAATATGTCTTTAATTATTATAGTTCAGAAGAATAACAAATAGGTACAATAAAGAGTTGAACATATGACCTTTCCCTTTCACACTTGTGATCTAAACCATTAAGCCCTAACTGGTTTCGTTGTTTATCTTGACACATAATTGGTTTGCACAATCAAGTGTTTGGTTTGGCTAAAATTTAAAGCAAGTTACTAGAAGAATTGAACTTTGATCTTTCTTTCCTAAAATCTTGACCTTAACCATTAGGCCAAACTAATTGTTTTTCATTGAAGTGGCTAGTTAAAATCTTAACACATATAGAGTCTCGGTGAGAGCTAAAATGAATTAACGAAAATTGTGACTTATAAAGACAAGATTGGTTTGTGGGTCGAACCCATGGCTTCAAAATTTCTAGATCATGGTCTTGACCTATGTTTTCAAGCTACTAAGTTTTACTAATCTATGAATAGAGTCTTTGTGGACTGTGTCTTCCTTCCATGACTATATTTCCTTCCTAAACCATTTTCAAGTAAAAGTAGAGGGATTCAAACCCATATCCATTCAATCAACTAACTAAGAGTTTAACCATACTATTTGCACACAACTATAAACCTATTTATAGAGACAAGGAACACGAAAAGAAGCCAAATTCTTTAGCTCCAAATTTGTCTCTCTTTGAAAGAGGCAACCTTCCTAGATCGTTTTCTTTCTCTTATGCTCTTAATTCCAAAGTCTCTACTCACAATCAAACTTCTACAACTCCGCAACTCAAATCTTGTTTCAGCTCACGCTTTTAGACGCTCTTTCTCTCTTTACATGCTTTTTGTGTTCTCTCTTTGTTTTGTGTTTTGTGTTCTAGATTCTTTTTCTTTGCTCTAAGCTTCATTTTATAAGGAAGTGGTCCTATGGGAGGGGCTCCTAAATTTTCTTTAGCTGATGTGGAGAGTAATTTTAGGAGTATTTATAGTATATGCAGTCTCATGATATAAAAAAATTGAGAGTATGTTGCGATTCTTTAAAATTCAGAATTAAGAGTTGATTTTTGAGGGACGAAGGAAAACGCAAAAACATGACAGTCGAAGTTGCTCGAACCCCTAACCCTAGCTGGAAAACACCAGGCAGCGACGCGAGCTTGGATGAAGGATTTCCGTCGAAGGCACCAAGCTAGGGCTCTGCAAAAAATGGTGTTGGAGGCCGCGGCCAGAGGGGGAGCCCCTGCCATCCAGCAGAAACACGACTTCCCTCATTCAAAGAGACGTTGCAGCGGAAACACGAATGGTCGGCTGGAATGGAGGCGTACATTGTGGATCTGGTCAAAGAAATGCCTCAGCGTAGTTTGAACACGTCGGAGGTTCGCGCCGATCTCCTCTCATTGGCACAGTTAGCAGTGATATGCAGATTTAACGGAATGTGGCCTGCTTCTTCGGCCCTCACACAGTGGGTTTCCGATAATTGGTCCAACAAATGTGTTATTTCCTTTTGCTCAAAGGGATTCTTTGTGGTTCATTTTGAGGAGGACGAGGACTACAGAAAATGCATGTCAGATGGTCCCTGGTTTTGGGGAAACGCCGGTTTATTCCTCACGCCGTGGTTTCCGTTGTTCGACCCAAATACTCATATTGTCACTACGATGCCAGTGTGGGTGCGTCTCCCGAACCTACCTCTGCATTTGTGGAGTGCTCTGGAGGGTATAGGGAATGCTCTGGGAAGATTCCTCAAAGCGGATATATCCAAGGATGAGGCAGGCCTTAAAACATACGCCCGATTTTGTGCTGAAATCGACCTCAGCAAAGGGCTACCTGATAAGATCCTCCTGTGCGCAGGAGACCATCAGCATGTCCAGATTCTGGATTACGAAAATACAACATTCAGATGTCGGGCATGTCGAATTCCAGGGCACTTACAAGCAGATTGCCCTCAAGGGAAGAAGAGTATCCGTAAAAGGAATTCATCAAATAAGGGAGGATGGAGCAGTTCTTTTCCACATATGGAAAGTATGGAGGAGCACAGGGAGCGCCATTTGAATTAGGGAAAGGATTCCAAAATACAGCCCCGCAGTTCCTTTGCACGGTGGAGAAATTCAAAAGTCAGTGATTCCCCCGAACATTTTGATAATATGAGTGTTGAGACTTCCCCGATTGGCGGTGGTACCAAGCGGTCGCATGTCTCTGAGTCTTCTAGTTCTGACCCGGGCTCGAGATAGCCCTCGCCCAGTCCCTCCGCTTGCATTAGCTCCTTTGCAGGCTCCGTGGACTGTTGTCACGAAATATAAGGAGAAGGGGCGCTTTGTTGCCCCTACCTCTCAAGGGTCCTTCGGTTCTCCTGGTCCTTATGTTCCTTCGAATGGTTTTGTTTTTAATTGTTTGTAATTGTTTTGTTGCTTTCCTAAGCTTGGCCTCGTGTATTTGTGTCTTTGGGGCGTGCTCTCATACCACCCGCATTTTTGTTGAGAGAATCTTGTATCATGTTTCATTTAATATTATATAAGATCTTTTTCATAAAAAAATTAAATCTATTCATTTATAAATTGACATTTGGCATAATATGTTCCTACAAAATAGAAGTGGGTGGGGGAAACTTTTAGCCCCCCTTTTTACCTTCCCCTTAAACTCTCCTCCTACAAAAGTGGTGCTCCTTGTTTTTAGGAAAAGATTCTAAAATTTCTTGTTTCCCTAAATTTATTTTGTCATGGGACCCCGCCTAACTAATCCTCCACTCTTTGTCACTTTAATGATTCCCTAATTTCTAGAGTGTGCTGAAGATGTGTTCCATTATCTCCAGATTAGTTTCAATTGTTTCTCTAAAAATAGATCTGGTTTAACTTGTTTTGAGGTCACTTGTTATGTCGTGGCTATAATATAGCCGAAATATTGGTTCTCGGTGTCGCTTTTATGCTTGGAGGGCTTGATTATGATCACAAGGTTAACCATGACTACGAGGTTCTATGAATCCAACAAAGAACTTGGATTTGGAGATGCTAAACTTAGTGACACTTAGCTTGAACATGAACTCGAATCAAAATCAAGGTGGTAACTCTATGAGTTGGCTTGGAATAAGAGTTAAATGGTAGCTCGGTTTCAACAAGAACTATGATCATGAACTTAAATCATTAATATTACGATTAAATTCCCCAACACTTTTAATGCCACTATGCTTGATAAATTTTTGCTAATAAATAAATGGCTTTTTTATTTTCCTTTTAATAAAATCAAGGTTATTATACGAAATTGAATACAATCAAATCACATCATAAGTGGATTATTGTTGTAAAATGACAATGTATCACTCAACTAGCTCAAAAGGGGATGTTGTGCTTCTCGCCGCAATGAGAGTGCACAACACTATCTTATTGTCGCGAAACGACTAAAATCAACCTGTCACATAAAGTGAAACTTCCATATATATAACCTTAACTTATAGTTTGGCAATGTTTCACATATGTTGAACACACGTGACAAATTCTCTATTATCCAAACCCATCTTTTGCATTTTTCCGTCTCTCTCCGACGATACACTTTTTCATAGCCATACCCATTCAAATATAATCAAATCAAATTAAATGAATTATTATCAGCACATAAATAAACAGTACTCCCTATTATAATCTAAATTAAATCATCATATGTTGTTAATCAAATAAATGACATGAATTGTTTCAATCCCAAAATATGCCATACAGGATAAGTGCATCAAATCAAAGTAGTATATCAAATCAAAGCAATATATCATATGGGGTATCATTATGGCACAACAACTAAATCATCTAAATGTCTCAAAAATGATAATGTGTAAATGTAAGATGTGACAATGAATATAAAGTTTAAATTTTAAAACTTCAAATTTTATAGCAACTTATAAATGTGTTAAAACAAAAAGTTGGAAACACTTAAATGTTGATTTTAGGGTTGTGTCACTTTGCTATTTTTCAAAAACATCAGTTCAACAAACCTAAAATCAGCATTTTAATTAAATTATTGAACAGATTATGATTCTAAATTGAAATAAAAGCATTAAAAACTAACCATGAAGAGCCATGGGTCATGGCTTACCTTGAAGGTTTGATGAACGTGTTGAAAACTTGAAACTTGAATGGTTGAGCAATGAAGACTAGGCACTGCTCCAACTCTTATTGTTGCTTGTTGCTAATGTTGTCCCTCTTCCTTGTTAACACTCTCACTATAGCTTGCTAATGTTATTGCTCACATTTTTGCTTGTTAATACTCTCACTCTCGCTTGCTAATGCCCTCTCTCTCACTCACGCTTGATAATGCCCTCACTCTTGCTTTGAATTTTTATTGTGATTTGGAGTGAGGGTATAACACTTATTTAAAGTTTTTGTGTATTGCTCGGGTGGTGGGTGGGGCCCATTGATTGTTAGTGTTAGGGTTGGGGACCAAAAAATATAAAACAAACTAATTTTTTTATTTAAAAACTTTGAGAGCCTTATGTCGTTGGAAACGGTTGGTAGTCTCTAGGTCGGGTCGAGACTTTTGGGAGTCTCTGGGATATCCCCAAGTCCCCAAAAATTGGGGACTTCTCAAAAACATCCCCTCTTTGAGGTAAACATTTTTGGGACATTCCCATACATAGCTGATGGCGATGGTGGTGGCAAGATGGAATAGGGATGTTTCCCAACAATCCCCAAGTCTTAGATACGTTCCGAGTCTCTGAGAGGTCAGTTTCAAAGGGGACACATCCCCATGGAACATTGGTATGTCTTTACATTCTAGTTCTCTTTTTATCTTGTATTTTCTTATTCCACTCGTATTTTGTTGCCAATTTTTAGACTTTCTTATCGGACATGGGATGTTGTCATATTACTTTTTGGATGATAAAGCACTAATCTTCCTACAAAAATCACACTATCATGTTTTTTTCCTAACTTATAAGGCATCATGTTTACCCTTTCAACCATGTCTATATTTGATTCCACTTGTTTGTAATGTGTGTACTTGTTATTGCTTTCATAATCTAGCTTGTGTTGCAAAGTTTCCACAACTAACCTAGGAAAATTGTTTTGAAAGTTGAACATTCGCTTGAGTCTTTTTATTTGTCATGTTTGTGGTTTGGCATTCTTCAAAGGAAGTTGTCGGAAAAGTAGTTACAATAGTTGTATGTGTGAACTGTTTGGCAAGGTCCACCATTTTCCATGACACTCGGTGTGCAAATTGGCATTACTTCTTCGAAGTCTCGCTAGCTCTTGGTTGCTTATCATGCTATATAGTGATTTTTATGTCCTTAGTTCATTTAGTTTCCACTTTGGATGTGGGACTTCCAAGTTCCAGTTGTAGCCAAGTTTAAGATGTCATTACTAACTTGAATTGATCGTATATTATGCTCGACCTTTTACTCTTGAGCAGGATTGGTCTTTCCTTTATTGTAAAGGTAGTTGCCTTTTTCCTATCTAATTTCTCCTTTCAAGCCTTCTATCTTCTCATGTAGACTGTCATGAACAACTTCATTGGTATGCCATAAGAACCCCTTAAATTGACTGACCTCATCGTCTATCTATGCGATTGTTATTTGCACTTTGCTCCCATAACTATTAACATGGACAATCTTTCTACTGACTTAACTTTTTTCTTAAAATCGTCATAAGAACCTCTACCCATAGGTGATTTATATATGAGCCATTAGGTTAACTAAAACCAAATTGTTGAGATATAATTAACAAAGTTATTTAAACAGAAAATCTCTTGGGTCAGCAAGATAAGAGTCACATGAGGCAACTACTTCAGAAACCCCTGTCATGACTAGTCTATTGACCCACTCAAGTTTCCTAGGGCTTAATGTTGGCTTGTTAGTGAGTAAATGTAAGTCCATACACACTCTTGGCTATATGAAAAACATATGGAAAGCTTAACAAACACAAGGACTTAAACCTTTTGTTGAGTTAATTAGAAGGATAGAAGCTATCACTCTATACCGGTGTTACGCGAGGGACGCGTCCCCTAGATTTTGGTGACGTCTCAAACATTCCGAATGTTTGGGGACTTGGAGGGAATGTTGCCAATTTTTTAAAAATCTTTCAAAAGTTTTATAATGTTTTTACTTTTAAAAAGATGTTATTTTTACCAAGAACATGAAATTATAGTCTTCAAAGTACCTAAAATACATTAAACACAATTTAAATCCCTAAATGTTATTGAAAAATGTTGAAATATTAAAATATTAATTTTTATGTATTATTTTAAAAGTCGTCCCCTGCCGTCCCCAAAATTTGGGAATTTTTTTCCATCCCGAAACCCCATCCCTCCGTCCCCGTCCCCTAGACTCAGGGAACTATGCTCTATATACTTATTCTTGATTTCGGAACAATGTCATTATGGTCTAGTTTCATCATCACAAACCTTTATGGTAGTTAAATAGGGTGGAAGCGGCCCCCTTTACCATCACTAATTAAGCTATGCACATTTCCCACTAGTATATGAAATGAGCAGTTAAACATTTCCATAGCATAAGAATATCCTCCGACTGAAACCCCTAAAAATATTATTCCTAGACACATGCAGTGAACTGACTGTTGCAGTAATTTTCATCTGTTACAGTAGAATCTATATGCACTTCATCACACGTGCTCTAAATTCCTTTTTACTGCAAGAAAACTTGAGGACAACAAGGCATATATGGGACCAAAAATGGTTTAACTGGTGAACACTATTTCTCACCACTATATACTGCAAGGAAAATACTGCTAGTTTGAGCTTCATATCATGTGCAAATCCTTAATTTTATACTGTGCTTACAAATCCACACATGCTGTGCTACTTAGGCTTCAATTTTCTGATCAGCTTTCTTCCAGATATTAAGATGACCCCCAACAAAATCACAACAGTTGATGGTAATGGCAAGTTGTCGCTGGAATTTGTTTACAACAAATTCCTCACTTTGTTCACAAATGGAAAGAACTGTACCTTTGTGACCAATACGACCTGTCCGCCCAGCCCTATGAGCATAGTGAATTGAATCCGTTGGCAAATCAAGATTCACAACAAGATCACAGGTAATCACATCCAGACCCCTTGCAGCCAACTCATTTGTCACTAAAATGTTAAGCTCCCCTTTCCTAAACCTCGCAAGCCGGTTGGTTCTTTCCAGCTTGTTAAGGTCCCCATGCAAAGCACAAGCACTCAGCCCCTGGCCTCCAGCTTGTATACAGTATCCTGCAGCTGCTTGTTATGATTCATAAAGGCTATTACTGACTTTGCACCTAAAGCATGAACACATTTTCTCAGAGTATCTACCTTATGCTGTAGTTTAGCAACAGCATAAAAATGTTCCAGTGAAGGGGGCAGGCTCTCAATAGCACCCTGAATGGTTGAACCAGTTGTACCTGACACTGCTGCCGATTCAACATCAATAACATTGTTGGCCCTGACAAGTAATGGCTTATGACCCCAGGAACTTGCTGCCCGTAAAACTGATGGAGGCATGGTGGCAGAGACTAAAATAGTCTGCCTCTGAATTCTTTCATTAATTTTCATCAAGGATGAGTTTGGTGCTTCTTTGACGGTCAAATCCCCAGGATTTGCTATAAGATCAGAGGCCATGGAGTTTTCATCTTTAATTTCCTGCTCCTCTGCATATCTTCGTCTCCCAACATGTTCGAGAATCCTGTGCATGTTCTCTCTAAAGTTAAACGACAAAAGCTCATCAACCTCGTCAAGAACAAGAAAACGACATCCATGAGTTTGCAACTTTCCAGCCAGACTTATTTCTGAAATCCTTCCAGGAGTTCCCACTATAATTAAAGGCCTGTTCTTCTTTAATGCCTCCTCCTGTCTTGACCTGTTTGCACCACCTACAAGCTGTTGCACTGCTCTCTTGTGATCTGGTCCCAAAATCTTCTCTGCCTCCCTCACAATCTGCATGGCCAGCTCTCTTGAAGGTGCAACAATGACAGCCTCTATCCCAGTTTTGCTATTGCCTTCTATGTTTCCAGCCTGAGTTTCTTTTAAAGGCCCAACTTTTGAGAGTATAGGAAGCAAATAAGCAAGAGTTTTCCCAGAACCAGTATAAGACTGAATAGCAACATCTTGTCCTTTCAAAATTGTTGGGATTGCTGTCACCTGCACATCAGTTGGAACTTCCAGGCCTTCGTCTTTCAGCCTTTCAAGGAGAGCATCAGATAGATTAAATGCAGAAAAACTCTTTGCAGCAAATGGAAAAGACTCGGTATTGATCATTTTTCGTTTCCCATCATCATTGGTTTTGCTCCTATATGTCTTTGCTTTGTGTGTTACAGGAAACTTTTCACTCGGTGGAGGATATTTGTCATCAACCTTAATGACCTCTGTCACTTTGTTCTTTTTAGTTTTGACCACCTTTATCTGAGCAGATTCACTTTGAAATCCTAGACTTGCAAGGGTAAGGGGCCTTTGTCACGATGGGCAACAAAAGATGTTCCATGAAATTTAGCAACATCTATGAAGAATCTTCCAGACTTTTTGCTTGTACACAGAGATCCCCCAAACAAAGAGTGCAAATTCTTACAGTAGTATGGCACTACATTTTGATGTAGAGCAATAGATGCCATTATCACTACCATGGCCAAATGCAACTAGAAAGGGGAACTCACAGTATGGGAGCTAGTGTATCCAAACAAATAGCATCTCTTTACGGCTTTCATCAAATACAGTAGACATATGGGGACCTGCTTTACAAGTACAAAGGGAACAAGTTAGAACAGAAAACAAACATCATACAAATATGCTTTTGAGACTAAAATTACAGCAAATGCCATGCTATTACTATTGGTATCATAACTTTCTAGAATGCAATTTAATTTACCTCCAAAGGATGATTTCCATCATAAAATTAAGTTCGCATTATACAAATCAACCTTCTAAAGCCATGAATCAATAGATTCATCTCTTTTATTTAGATCACATGCGCGGCATTCTCTTGAACAAAGATTTAATTGAATGCGAGATGATTATGCACTTTTTAAACACAGACTTCGATATTCATGACCCAATCCAAAAAGTAAATTTAGTAGAAATGTCAGAAAATGAACTATCAATGTGATAGAAAACCCTCTGTAATGCAATGACTGTATTAGAAACAACTCCTTCACAAAGCTAATAGAACTTTCATTATTAGGTACTGCTTACTGAATAGAATTATAAGTGGTTCACATTTTAATAAACATTAGAAAAAGGGTGAGTAAAATGAGCACAGAGTTTCAATCACAAGGCACATAAGAATATCTGAATATGTCAAACTAAGTACATCAAAGAGTGGCACGGAAAGTAAATTATGAATTTGTATGCTTAGGATCAACACAATAAGGATTCCCTAGGTTGATCACCAGATATCCCTGAAGAGGGGTCCAGAAGTTAGACCCAAAATGTCAGTAAATAAAGGATAAAACGCTGCTGCATCCAAATATATTTCTTGACAGGTTGAGCCAGGTAGCTATCTTCCACCACCTATGTAAGATATACAATTGTCTTGTGAAGAGGGTAGAACAGCTGATCCCAAACAAATTGAAAAGACTGTCATCATTAGAGATGATGCCCTATTTAGGAATTTTTCTAATTGGACTGAAGCTCAAAACACACATCTAAGAATAACAGTGACAAAAATGAAAACAATAAGCCCATTTTCACAATAGAAATGAAATGTTCATGAGGTGGGACGTTTTCCCACATCTAACATGAATTTAAAAGTAACATGCATGCACTAACTCCCCTTCCATAGTATGGGGATCTTCAATTGAGATGCATGTTTGCTCTACATTAAGCTCCAAATGTTTTCTAAGGTAATCTTAGACCAAGTGTGCTGGCAGAGTTTTTCCTAAAGGTCTTGTGCGTGCCAGGATGGGTATTAGCCCATTTGCACCTCAGAAAAACTTGGTCTTTGTTTCTGACAACCTAAGGCAGAAAACTTGGCTTACTGCAGCTAGTCATATTTATTAATGGTGTAGAATGATCGGCTGATGTGGCTGTTCAACTTTAGCTTTATGGATGTTAGTGCTACTATATGTCTTGGTCCCACGTCTAAATTTTTTTTTTTTTTTTTGATGAAAAGGGATCTTATATTATATTAATGTAATAAGATACAAGATAGCTTTCAACAAAAAAGCGGGCGGTATGAGAGCACACCCCAAAACCACGAACAAGCTAGGCCGAGCCTAGAACAGCAAGAGTCAAACTAGGCCAAGCCTAGGAGAGTACAACAAAAAGGCATCGCCTGAAAACACTTAAAAGGCACTATCAAGCAGCAGCAGCAAACATGCCTGAGGCAGGCGGATCCCGATCATCCGACCACCCCGAACCAGGCAGGTCCTTGCCAGCATCCGGAAGCTCCCAGCCAGCAGCTAGCAGCGAGCAGGAAGCTCCCACGTCTAAATTTGAATTCTGAATTCTTTGATTTTCTTTTACAATACCAAACCTGAAATATCAAAGAGGACTATCATTGATCTAATATAGATGATTTGGGTGTCTCCACTCATACATCTTTGTTTCATTTCTGTAGTTTAAACTCACTATCTTTAATTGGTTAATTTTGGACTTAACCATAAAAGAGCGTATTTCCTTCGTAATACAGTTTCGGGTCTTATCAGTTCTACGTGGAGTTGAGATAATGTTGTGATGTGCATCTCTATTCTACCTACCTACCCATATTAGAATCCAAAACATCTCACTCAAGTATGAAAGGTACAAAACTACCAAAACCATTAAGTTGGCATTATGTTCTCAAGAGAGTTAGTAAGCAGCGTTTAGGAAACTTAGCCCATTCTTGCTGCTTCGAGTGACAGAGTGAAAATTGACAACATCATTTCAATGTGCTCTGTACATTTTTTGTCCTCAAGTTCTCAATGATTTTCTATATTGGCATTTTCGTCCCAACTTCCCTTTGGTGAACCTAGTTTAACCTCTTTAATCTTTTAGCCCACTCATCCAGTCAATCCTATACATTTCCAAAGCCTATAAATTCCATCCATTCTTCTAACGATTTGTCTCGTGTCTATTATATATTGACCAGCGGTGTCTTGCCCTCTACATCCGTGAGTCTCTGCTGCTTCGGGACTAGATTCTTCATCCCCCTCCAAGAGTCATTCCCACGAGATGGATTACAACCTTCTTTCCGGTTCTACCCGGTTGGAGGAACTAAACAGAGAGGGGCCATTCTGACCCAATTACAATGCATAGATCAGTTCGTCCCGGTTGGACCTTCACATCTCCCCAGTCACCACCAGCAGGCTCGGCCGCACACTCGTACCAGAGGGCAGCCCAGCTCCACCCGTCTCCCTGGCCGTCGTTTTAGTCTCAGATCTCAGCAGGGGAGGGGGCCCTCGCCCCCTCTTCAGATTGCCATTCCATCAAGAGCTTCTTTTCGTCGGCCTCAAATGTTAGGAGGGATGTGGCTACCATTTCTAAGTAGACTATTGGTCCTTGTTTGCCCCCTCCTTCATTCCCTTCTCTGCTTCTCCCTTCTTTCTCCCCGTTTGTTTCATTGCCCCCGCCTGTGGGGGTTTGGCTTCAGGGTTCTTGTTTGTTTTGGTTCTTTTCCTTTCTTCTGTTTTTGGGAACTCGTTTTGAGTTTTCCCCGCTCACACTTTGTATATTGTTTGGGCTGCAGTCCCATTGACCTACTTTTGTGGTCATTCGTTGGACATTAATATATTTATCTTATCTTATCTTATCTTATTACAATATTTTTTAAATTTGAGTTGGCAAGGTTTAGGTTTAAACACTAACCCACACTTATTTGGGCACCCAAGTTGCTTGGCCACATAACAATTTTCCATCATTTGCCAGAGGCTAGACAATCCTGGTGACCAGCAACTACACCCAAGCACAGTAGGAATCCTCCTAGCCCTACAGATAATAAGAATCCGGGCGTCTCACCTCTGCACGCCAAGGCAAGAGAAATTTCCCTCCAGATTTGGGTGTCTCAAGACTCCTGATTCGTAAGTAATCTGGAACCTTGTTAACTAGATATCCTACTCGTCAAGAACCAATTTAACCAGGACTGTACTAAAAGCTATCCAAGTAAAATCCCTAATTTTTCAAAGGACAAAACTGCTCCTACAAAAATAAATATAATAATTCTTGTAAGAAATAACAACCCCTGATCCACCATACCTAGCTAGTCTGCAAAAATTGTTGAAGCCTGTATTACTTATTGGCAATACAACTTCTCATAAATTACACACATTCTGGTCATAATACGGAACGTAAATCTGAATTTTGAAACCCCTACTCAGATCACGTCATTTGTAGAACTTTGAAGGGTTTCTATGTTCAAGGAAATAGAGTATACTCAGGGATAAAAATTAAATGGGTATTTGATGTCCTACAACATAATTAAATACCCGAACTCTGAAGCTACTGATAAACCACACTTGGCATTCTAAATTCACCAAGCTTGTAGTGGGTTGCACACAGAAGATATAGCTTTCAAGTGTATTTTGTAGTATAAATTCTATCATTCTAATTTTGGTCAGTTATTATTTGAGTTCCTGAGTTGCAAGCAATGCTGCTAGAAAAGTATTAACAGTGACACGTTTCAAGAAATGGAAATGCAACAGATGATTCTGAATAAGAAATTGTTACCCAAGTATTGTGAATGAATTTTATTGAGCCCTCAAAGCATGGCCAAGTTGGTATATGTGACAGATGACCTCTTCTTTCATACAGTCCTGTTCAAGTGGATTTAGTTTGGAAAGATGGATTTTGTCCGGGCATTTGTGATTTTGATATTTTTAAACTAGCCTAATACTTTCAGTGGGAAAAATTAGTTTTAATAGAAATATGTTACAAAGTCCTAAACCTTGTCTAAAGTTTTCTTTAATCATTGTTTATTTATTGTCCTCCTTTATACAGATTTTACTTCATTATATTTTATATGCTGCCTTACAACAAGCTACTAAAAATGTAGTAAAATATGTCTTTTGAAATTGTTTCTACGACTTATATGAGGATGTGAATAGTTTTATTATATTAATTAATAATAAAAATTCACACAAAAATTAATAATCTAATTAAATTGCTCATGAAAGCCTTCAATTTAACATAGCTTTTATTATATCAATTTAATACAAATTCAAGTTATACGAAAAAAGGTGGAATAGTGACTAAGGCGGATTTTCCTAATATAACTTTACTTATAGCAATACCATGAAGCTCATCCTCATGGCACATGGTAATGTCGATTCATTTTTATGGACTATTGTACGTTTGAACCCTCCCACGAGATCGACAATATTTCTGAGAACATCATTCCGTCTCTACTAGATCTGCACACATTTGCATTGGTGCAGGCCAATCTAATGTGTTGTGTATTTATATATGTATGCATATTGTTTTCAAAATGAGCCTCCAATTTCATTTTGAGCAACCAAGCTACATCTCCCGTCTTCTAGTGATTTCAATCTTCAAGAGCTTCTGGTAGTTTGGAGGACTCCAAAAATCCAAAAATTGGCTAAGTGTTGGAGTGACTGGACCAAGGCAGCCTTTCGGAGGTTCAGAACACGTTTGCAATTTGCATGCAAATTGCGTTCCAAACCCCGGTTCCCACTTTGGTCACAACCATTTGTAAGGTGGACTTTCAAAGGTTCAAAGCAGGGTTACAATTTGCATGCAAATTGCACCCCAAGTTTTGGATCCCAAAATGGTCACATCGCCTTTGTTGATTGAACTTTTGAGAACTGAAAGCATGCTTGCAATTAACATGCAGATTGTGCCTCTAAGTCTGGATCCTGAATTGGTCGCATTCTAGTGCTTCATGGACTTTCGGGACTTCCAAGCACATTGGCATGTAAATTGCTCACGGAGTTCCAAAACTCAAAAACCCACCAAAGAGTACAATGGAGAAATCAAGTGCACATGCAATCCAAAAGTCTGCACAGAACTAAGGCGGAGAATCCATGTGCACGTGAAACTCATAAACCCCACACAATGTTAAGTGGATTATTCAAGTGTGCAAGCAGCTCAAAAGCCCGTGATGGACTATATGATGGGAAATCATGTGCTGGTGCAACTCAAAAGCCCACGGAAAAGTGCGCAACCAGGTCAAAACCCTGTGAGGGCCTACGACAGGAGATGCACATGCAGAAGCAAGCCAAAAACCCGCCCAAGTCTACAGCAAAGTTTTCAAGTGCTTGAGCAAATCAAAATTCCATGAAGGTCAAGGCAACAACGAACCAGAAGAAGACAAGTGGCAAGGGTGGCTTCGAGGATAACTTTGACAGCCCCATGGCTGTCATTTGTGCATCAAGATTAGGAAAATTCAAGCAGCCATAACTTTTGCTCCACAACTCCAAATCGCGCCAAATCAACGTAGTTGGAAGGTCTTTAGGAATCCTTCCACATAAGAGTCATTCCAAGTCACCATCCACCATGATTTGGGTATAAAATGCAATCATCCATGTTAGTTTCCATTTTTGCCCACCAAGCATGCTTATTTCCAGCTGAGAGAATGTTCCAGAATATGCCTTGGGATCCATTCGGCCAAAACATTCAAATACGCGAGCATATTCCTCTTTCTCTTCTCCCCTTCTCTCTTCTCCTTTCTATAAAAGATAGAATGGTCTCATTGTAAAAAAATGCTTCTTTCTCAAGTGCAAAGCTATTCTACTCTTTTAATTTTCCAAGTATGTGATTGTCTAGATCTCTGTTTTTGAGCTTATATAATGCACCTAGTGCCTTTTTCATGGCTGTAGCAGATTGTGCATACTTCAAGCATTAATATCATGTTTATTGTGGCTTATATCTATCCTCTAGCTTGTGTTCTTGCTCTCTTGCCTTTCTGTACTTTCGTGCTATAATGTGTGGATTATATGTGCATGGTTCAATTGCATTGTGTCGATGATGGACAAAGGGAGAGTGATCCCGATTTCTTCGGTATATCATCATTTTTACTTTCAGTTGTTCTCCCTTTTCCCCTGCAAGTGTTTAGCTTAGACTAGATTACTAGTAGCATTAGATTAGTTCAGATAACAGCCATTTTTCAGGAGGTCTGCCTCAAGGAGCCAAGGTCCCACACCTTGGAGGCATTCCCATTGTTGTTGTTGAGACACCAACCCTCAATATGGTGTTCTTGGGCAGCCATGACTAAGGTGGATTTTTCTAATATAGCTTTACATTTAGCAATACCATCAAGCTTGTTCTCATGCATGTGGTAATGTTGATTCTTTTTTATGGTCTATGGTACATTTAAGCTCTCCCACGAGGTCAACAGTATTTAAGAGATAATCATTCCATCTCTAGTAGATCTACACACATGTGCAATGGTGCACGCCAATCTAATGTGTTGTGTATTTATATATGTCTGCATATACATATACATATAAATATATAAATACATGCACATATATGTGTGTGTGTGTAGGGGGGCGCAAGGGGTGGGGGTGGGTCATGGGGCGGAGAGGCCAGGAGGGCAAGGAGGGATTTAAATATCTTCATTATATTAATATAATAAAAGTTCAAGTTGTACGACAAAAAGATGGGTGGAATGGTGATCCAAGTGGATTCTCCAAATATAACTTATAACAATATTGTGAAGTTCATTCTCATGGTACTTGGCAATGATGATTCATGTTTTATGCTCTTGACCTATTATTGAACATTCCCATGAGCTCACAGTACTTGAGATCATCACTTTATCTCTTCTAGATCTGCACACACATATTTTTAATGGTACAGGCCAATCTAAGCAAATTGGATGTGGTGTCATCCATGCACACGCCAAACCTTGTGCAATCTTCATCTTTGACTTTATAGGGCTCCAAAACGTCAAGATCAAATTGCTAAGGTTTGTTCATAACTTCATAGTGTGTGT
Organism: Taxus wallichiana var. yunnanensis; assembly: GCA_018340775.1. Taxonomy (NCBI): domain Eukaryota; kingdom Viridiplantae; phylum Streptophyta; class Pinopsida; order Cupressales; family Taxaceae; genus Taxus; species Taxus wallichiana. The sequence goes on along the minus strand of CM031239.1, from coordinate 512,393,373 downwards.
TACTGCCAAGTGCCAACAAGATAGTTACCTTCATCTTTCAAGGGGTGGAGCACACCGTATGACTCGAGGGGTTTCCCTTGTGAAGTCAAGAGGAAACAACCTACATGTCACGGTCAGCCATTCTAGTTTGGCATTGTTCATCCTAATTGCGAGAAGATGAAGAGTCGTGAGGAAGAGCAACTACCAATCTTCCAAAATGGTTGCAGCTGTGTAACATTGTGTATACATATCTAGATAGATAGCTATCATAAGATAACAAAGCATAAAAATAAATAATGCAAGATAAACAACTATAAACTTTCTTTCCCAAGAGTATGCCATGTACGGAATGCACAAATGAATACTTCTTATGTTTCAATTCTATTATCTTCCCATGTGTTTTTGTCAAAATAAATGTTCAATGTTGCTTTTACACACAACACATTTATATTCTAACAATTAACAGTGTTGTCTCCCAGATATCTCATGGGATCTTAATCAAATTGAATCGCATCCCAAAAGCCATCCTCACAACAAGGGAGTCTCAAATTCATAGGGCTCTAGGCCCAAGAACAACCAATTATGGTACATGGGTCGATAAGCAAGACGTGGCACTCAAGCCAAGAGAGCACAAACATCAACATCTCAAAATTAACAACATAGGCCTCAACAAGTGATCCCAGGTGAACATGCAAAAACACAAAAGCAATAACTAAAGTTATCACAGCCGAAGGAGGTGGATCATCATCATCAAGACTTGGGCCACACAACACATCTTGCAATCTAAAGTCCAAGATAAAATTCCAACCAGTACTAACCTACACATCATGTCACTCCTCAAGAAGATCCATCCATTGTCAACCCTCCCTATCATGGTAAGGGGCAAAATGGCTAAAGCAAGGTGGGGGAGTTTATCTCCTACTTACCATTGATGCCAAGGAGGACTATGGAAATGAGGAAGATACCTCTATCATGACCGACTCCCAGATCTGTCATGGCAACTCTACATACAAGGACGGGTGTTTGATATTGATTCCTTAAGCGACACATGATTCGTGGTGCACATGGCATCCCCCTACAAGTCCAACAGCTATTGCAAGTAATCCAACTCAACCTAGATCTTGTGTTTGACAAGGGATCTAAATAAAAACATTACAAACCACAACTACTTTATGCTTTAGCATCCTAAGAAAAATATTAAATGATTGTGGCGTTAGCAAATATAACCACATTGTGTAATATCCTTGTCAAATAACTTCAAATAAATTTGGATATTTGCACAAAACCCTTGGGCAGTAGTATGAAGTACTAACTTCTATGGCGGCTGCAATAATCTGAATTTTTAATAAAAACAACCGTGGTATGTAGAAAAAACAGACTTTATTTCTTTCTTTCAAATCAGCTTTAATAAAAACACTAGAATGTCTTAATACATTTTTTTCACGAAAGATAGGAACATGCAAACTGTGTTAACTGAACATTGCTTCCAGATGTGGTACTAGAACTGAAATTCGCTCCCAGAGGGGAACTCCTAGCTGTACTTGTTGTTCTGGATGCTAAAACAGCCTTGAATATGATACCCTAACTGAAGTGGATGAACACCTGTACCTTGAATGAACACTGCAACCCCTGAATGGAATTGTCAAGCTTAGATATGAGGGATTCTGTCCTCATATTTGTATGCAAATGAGGGTTTTTGTCCTCTATTGTTGATGCAGAAGCAAAAGCTACTTGCAAACAATTAAGTAGTTGATTATAATGTCCCCAAATGGACATATTTCACCCCCAAATGGAATAGCGACAATTCCCACTACAAATAACAAATTATAGAAGATAAACAACAAAAAAATTTAAATGCAGATCTGAATTTATATGGGAAAATGCGACTTGCCTAGGGTATGCAAATCAATCAAAACTGAAGCAAAATCACTCTTTTATCATCAAAAACAGACCAGCTGATTTTATTATTGCAAATACACAAGAAAAGTACCAGATTGGAACCCAATTGAAGGCTGAAATATTTATTAAAAATCTGCAGTTGCACCCTTCACAGACACAACTGAAAACACCAATTCCTTGGGCCAAAAATTACACAAAATGGCTGATTTGATCTCTAAAAATCTGATGTTGGAACAGCAATACAGATCTGATCCAAAATAGCTCCAAAACACTCCAAAACAGCTCTCTATATGGGTCACTCCACCCTGAATAAGCTGGAAATGAAGGGGAATCATAGCAACACTTATTCTCCTCCAAACCCTTGCCCAAATCTGCAAAATACAACCTCCATACACTGCTGGAAATTGAAATAGACTTTTGAAAATCAATGAAGGTTCCTGAATAGAATCTCCTCATACAATAAAAGAAGAGTTTACATTCTTCTCCTAGTCCTCAAGAGGGTTTTTGTCCTCAAGAGGGTTTTTGTCCTCTAGAGCTAACTTCAAAGGGTTTTTCATCCTTTGGAGTTGTTATGCAAAGCTTACAAAGCTCACACAAAATTTAGAATTTTCATAAAATAAAAGAGATGCCTTTTACAAGCAAGTCAACTTGCTTTTATAACAAGTCTTGGCTTTGTAGCCACCCACAACCACCAATCATCTATCTTTTCCCGCATTTAATTTTTTTTTGGCATTTACCCCTCCTACATGGGTCGCATTTTCCCCTAGGGGAAATTAAAACATAAAGTAATTTTCTCTTTTATTTTTTATTTGGTCATTAATAAATTATTATAAGTGCTTATGATAAAGTTTCTTTTTATGCTCTTTACAATTAATTTATTAAGACTAAGTTCCCCTTTTATTCACCCTTTAGCCATTGGTAAACAAAATTGGGCTAAGGTCTTCGACTTGTTATTTTAGAGAAAGGTACATTTCATTGATAAATGTCAAAGATGACTGTAATAATAAACCCCAAATCCGCCTTTATAACTTCCATGGCCTTCTCCAAAGTTGGTGGCCCCTCCTAAAAATAGGAATAAACAATATTAAATTGTTTTATCCTCTCCCCATGTTGGCGTCTCATCCTAAAAATAGGAAAAACAATATAAAATTGTTTTATCCTCTCCATCCTAAAAATAGGATCTTGATGCTAATGCAACCCATTCTATCTTTGGCACCCCAAATAGAATGTTTTATTTACTTATTATTTTATCTTTGGCACCCCATAATAAAGTTCATCATTCTCATTATTATTTGATTTTGTTTCTACTTTTTGGATTAAAAATATAATTTATGAAGAGTATTCAATGAATGCAGAGAGATCAAAGATACGAAACCAAATACGAATGAATGATATTCAATATTCTTCTCGTAACTTCATTATACAAACATCCATATAAATAGGAAAATAGCTCCCCTATAATTTAGGTGGTTACAACAAAACTCGAACCTACAGGAGTTGTTTGTAACTCACTAACAAAATATATATTTGTTATTATTGTTTTATGTAACAACTAATAACAAATTACTAACCTATTGCTAACATTACATTTACCATAATAATAATTACAAACGTAATTATTATTCACCCACACATTCAAATGGAGCACTAACATATGACTTCCTAACATTCCCCCTTAGTGTGAACATGGGGAAAAATTGTCGTTGTACTTGCACCTACTTTCATGATTTGGTGATTTTTATTTTAGGATGATCACAAACCCGATGTATGGTTTTCAAACAATTAACCATGAACTCAAAATGGTGGTTTTACAAGTGGAGTACCATAAACCAAAAATAAAGGTTTTCAATTGGTTCACCTACAACCACATCATGATGTGCCATGTACTATTATCAACCCTCATCAATATCTCACTGCAAGAAATAACATAGGAAATTTTGTTGAATTCTAATGCTCATACACACATAGAAAATGTTGACATGATGAAATGGAACATTGGGATCATGTTCCCCCTTAATGTGAAATTTCCACTTATTCAAACAGGAACACTGCAAACTACAACACACCATGCACAACTGAAGCATACACATAATTGAAACAAAATGTGCCACCAAACCTTTGATGTGGCCCGTCGGCTGCTGAACTAACGATTGGTCATTGATTGATCTCCAACCTCCGTTTGCCTCCGTCCTTGAATGTCATCTTTTGCTAGCTCAACTGGATTTGGATTTGGGGCTCTTTATATATTCGCATGTTGTCAAACGTCGACGTTTTTGTGGTCGGATTATTTCAAGTTCAGTATCTCCATCATATCTTGCTTCAAGATTTTAATGAATTCTTTTATCTCGATACTTTATATACAGGGCGCCTTCCACTATAGTGCATCCATGAGACAATTTTTTTATTTTTTGGACTTTTAACATGACTCACAATAAGACTAGACACATAAATTTTGACTAATCTTGACAATGATGAGACAAAGACTATTACAAATCCATCACAATGATTTTTGTAAAATACTATAAATAAATAGTATTTACCACAAACTACTCTTAAACACCTTGATCATATATTATAGACTGTATTGACCAATACCGACTTTAGACAAATCACCTATGAATCAAAAGGAAAACTCACAATCTTGTTTACCATAGTGATCGTTGGCAATCGGAGAGGATCGGCGCGATTACGGTCAAAAAAATTAATAACGCGGATTTTGAGCCAATGTCAACAAAACAGAATCAATGCATACAAAGTGATGATCGGAATGTTAATGAGACTGTTTTGGGTCGGTTTTTGGATAGACAACTTTGTTGTAGTCTCTTTCCTGCTTTGGTAGACCACACGTCCTCCTTTCTTCTCAAGGCTGGGCACTCAATCAGAAGCAGATAAAAATGGCAGCAAGAAACCAGATGAAGAAATCCTTTTGTTAGACCCGCATGCTCTGATACGAGATGAAGAGTATTCAATAGAATTGCATAGAGATCAGAGATACAAAAACCAAATACGAATGAATGATATTCAATATTCTTCTCTTAACTTCATTATACAAACATCCATATAAATAGGAAAATAGCTCCCCTATAATTTAGGAGGTAGCTATAACAAAACTCCAACCTACGTGAGTTGTTTGTAGAATCGACTAACCAAAATATAAATTTGTTATTGTTGTTTTATATAACTAATAACAAATTACTAACCTATTACTAACATTACATTTACCCTAATAATAATAAAACACATAATTATTATTCACCCACACATTCAAATGGAACACTGACATATGAATTCCTAACAATTTAGGTGTCTTTTTTCCCATTAAATTATAAAAGTACCCTTGGACCACTTAAATTAATTTATTTTCTGCTTTAATTTCCTCTTAGCCTACGGAAAATAATAAGAATAGGCTTTGGGTATCCAAAATTAATTAATTTTGAAAATGGGGCATTACAATCCGTCTTTCCCAAAATTGTTTGTCCTCAAGCAATATTGTAACGCCCACACATGTAGAACCAAAACACAAGCCAAAATAAACCAAAGATAAAACAAAAATCTTTTCTTTTCTTGTTTTACAACACCACTGGGGCTCACTTAGAATAACTCAACATCACATGAGACGCTTACATAAGCATGGACCCGCGCATACAATAGGATGACAAAGTGATTGGCACCACAAGTAAAGACGACTCACCCTACCAAGCCTATCTACGAGGCTTGTAATGGGGGAGATCATCATTGCAACTATCAGTTATCACTCCACTAAGGAATCTTGGCTAGCCTTTAATTCCTCCAAGATGAACCATAATACCACATCAACTTCGACAAGCCTCTTATCCCTCCACTAAGACTAGCCATGAATTCCTCCAAATCAAAACACACAATACTCCTTATTCCTCTCTTCACTAACAACACCTTATTCCTCCAATAACAATGATGCAATCTCACCCCAACATGATGAATATACATACAACATGATAACACAAGATGCACACTAATGCCACACTTGCTCAAACGAATGAACACAATACAATGACCCAACCACAAACGAGAACTTAAAGATAGACATGTTCCACAATGCACATCATTTTCATGGTTTACATCTTTATTACAATTGAATTCCTTTGTTTAACCTTATAAATTTGAAGAGCATTTAACGTATAAAGGCATATATTCTCGTTCTCAAAAATTACATATTCTTCATTTCATTTAAAGTTTATCTTACAAGGAGTGCACTTCATTTGTTTTCATTCTTTATTGCAATTGACTTCCATATTTTAATAATTGGTTAGAGCCGTTTTAACATTTACGTGAGTCACATAGGATTCGTTTTCCGGATAAGAATTTATGTTTTCTCAAATGAATGTTCTCACATGGAGCAATTCATTTTTATCTTTAATAACATAAGAAGGCTTAATTTAAGTTAGAAGAAAAACTCCAAGTTTCACTTTACTCCTAAAACCAACACCTTATAGAAACACAATTTTGATAGCTAAAATTAAATATAAATTGTCCACAAACAACCTCTTAAGAGGTTTTTCAATAAGTTAATTCCAATTGCGACACATCTGACCCTCCACGAGATCAACATTAGGGTAAACACATCTCTACCTCACGAGATCATAAAACCACTAACAAGATTCCCTAATAATGGTTTCCTTTCTCAAGACCTTACAATTCGAATAAGGTGTTCAAATAAGTTTACTATCGGCTCTAAGGAGAAAGGTATAATAACCTCCACGGTCGATAACTAAGAAATCACTCCCAGGTATCAAATTGTTAAGACATCCTAGGAAGGTATGGTCTACCATTGTATTATGGTATCATTGACTTTCTTGGTTCATTGCATTCTTGGGGTGAAGGTTTCAATAAGAGCTTTGACAATTTTACATTACGAAAGAACATACACCAACAATAACCACACCCTTCATTTCTAATTGTATACAAGTCCTATTTTGTTTGCTTTTGATTCTTGTAAGGATCTCCGTTGATACTAACATGAGAGATCCACCTCACCTTATTGATTACCCAAGCTTGTTTGATAACCTTGCAATGTCGCATTATTGCATTCCCTAATTGCCCCTACAATCCCATGCACTTACATTGTTTAGCCCCCTCCATTGAAGCTTAGTTTTCTAAGTCAACCATACAATTGCATTGTTTAGACACTGCGTTCCTCATGTTATAAAAGTGAAATTATACCTTTTAACTATTACATCATACACACTTCCACACAAACAAACACCCCCTACTAGGTTCCTAGGAAAACACACATACATAAACAAGTACCACTAAGTCTCTAGGAATACATGTGAAGATTGGGTTCATAACATATCTCAAGGTAAATGGTGGTTTCTTGAGCAAGGTCACTCAATAACAAAACATGCCTCTTTTGTGTCATTCTTAGATAGTCACAACTCTTAGATCCCATTCAAGAGGGATGACATACGGCCAACACATGTTTGAAGGATAACATTCTCAAGGCTTACTAAATTAGGGTCGTCCTATTGTCTTTTAGACTAACATCCTAACAAAGTGCTAAACCATTTGCAATTCTTATACGGTGGTTTCGTGTCATTTTGCCGATTAGCATACATGTCAAAAGCAATATCCTAAATTTGTGATCTTATTTTCTCTAAGCTGGGAGGAGTCAACTTCATGTCCCTTTTTGGAGACTAGCGAGAATTGAAGACCTTAACCCATTCTTCCTCCCCGTGGGTTCAAAGAAAGAAGTAAGGGGAAGACTTGGACGACATTTTCTAAATAGATATTTTCATTATTATCATGTATTCCTATTGGGAAATCGAGCACTCCGATAGAACTCATTTAATTAGGATTTAAAGTGTTTTGAGCATGCAGGCTCCAAATACAAATTAGATAATTAAAAGGTACTTATTATAAGGTCGGTCATAAGTTATGATGTAGCACCCCATATGTTATTAAAGGAGGATGTTTGGCCATTTGATGGATATGTTGAACCTTATTATTTCTTTTGGGTGAAGGTGGTACCTTTCCTGTCTCATCAAGGGCGAAAACCCTTGTTTGAGACCACTTCAAGGACAAAAACCCTTGATAGTGGAACTTGTCTTGGGGACGAAAACCCTCAAGCAAGGATATTTGGAATTATTGAATATCTCAAGGAATTTGGAGCTGATATCTTTCTATCTAGCCCTAGGCGACTTGTATCATGAGCATGTTGGATATGTTTTGATGAATGTATGGTATGATTTCTTGCATGGATGGACTTATACTAATTATTAAAGGTAAAGCAATCATTTCCTTGCATGTTTGAGCCACTAATTCATTATTTCCAAGAGGGGCAAATTGCTTGTAGGTCAAATTTGGCATGTTTGAGTGGATGTTTGGGCAAGTTGATTTGATATTTGCATTCTTCATATTTTTAACCCCAAGATCCCAAGTTTCATGAATTTTGGAGCTTCCTAGGTAAAGTTATGAATTTTTAAAGTAACTTTGCAGACAAAGGGTTTATAGAAAATTTATATCTTCATTTTCTGGGGCACTAAAAATCAATTTTCCTTCATATTTTAATTGTTGTTAATTAATCAGAATTTTTGAGCTTGATTGGGCACATTTTTAGCGAGTTTAGGGCATCCAAAAGTGAGTGGGAGTTCCCAAAACAAGTCGCTGCCTAGGAAGGGAAAATTTGTAGGTTTCAGGTGTGTATTTTCAGTCATACCCAGCCCACAGAAGTCTGATTACAGCCATCTAAAATTAATTTCAGTCATCTCTCATTCAATCCTAGCTATTTTCTAGAAGTCCCCCAAAAAGGACATTACAGTGGTATTAAAGCATCTTGTGAAGCATGGAGAACAAATCAGAAATGATCGTGAGAACACAAGGATAGTGGATGCACTGGATAGGCTTACCTCAGCCATCCAAAATATGCAGGGTGGTGGTTCGCTCAAGGAGAAAAGGGTTTCAAGGGTTGACAAATTAACAGAAGAGTACTAAGTCCTTCCGAAAAGGATGCGTGATGCCCTTTCCTTTGAGGAATTTGTGGAATTAGAGAACAAGAGAGTGGGCATTGGCACAAGGCCTAAGAACCGAACCACACCAAGGAGCCACTCAACCCTTCCCACATGAAGGAAAAAACACTTCCCTCCTAAATGGTCGGGTTACCAAGATGGAGCAGCCCTTGGGAGTCCTAAAACCCCCAACACTCTTGCCCAAGTGGAACTCTTGACGGATTCTCCGGGCAACACCACAAAGACAAGGGTTTGAAGAAAAATCATATTTGCAAGGTGTTGAAGAAGCTCAATTGCCAAAGGGTAAGGAGAAGAATACAACAATTTCTCATGAAGACCACCAAAGGTATGAGGATAATTCAGATTTGTTGCTTTCTATCATGCCATTTCAGATTTACACTCATGGGCAATTTGTTGGAAAAGATGACCTTGGGGCAAGTTTGATGCTCCATAGCAAATCATGGCAAAGGGGCAATCCTCATGGTGCTAAGAATGAAGGAAAATTAGGTTCGCATGGGGTTAATGAAGCTAGCATTCTAGGTGACCTTGTTGGGAGACATGCCCATGTAATGAGGGCCTCTTTTGATGCTCATGTTAATCTTCAGCTCGCTGGAAATTTCAGGACAGCGACCTATGGTAAGCCATTTCATCATCTTCTTAGCAAGGATTTGCTACATTCTATGTCTTTACAATGTTTTGGTCATCATAAAGAATACCCTAACCACTTTGTGAAGATGAAGGGTACCAAGTGGGAAGAGAAAGAGCTTGGTTTACAAAAATTGGGAAGTGGAATTAATAACATTCAGCTTGCTGGACTATCCCAAACAGCCGCCACCAAGGAGCCAATCAATGGGGATATCAACAATTCCAATTTTGTCATCATCCAAAGAAAGGTAAAAGTCCTTTGATGTTCTATGATAATTTATTGGATTCTAATGGTTACATAGGACACATAATGGAGTCAAATCAGATTTACTAAGGGCCTATGAGGATGATATTATGCATGAGATAAGGGCACCATTAGATTATTTTCTGAGTGTTGTTCCTAACTCAGAAATTCTGAGTCAAAAGAGGGTTAAAGGCAGCTCATGGTATAAGAATATTTCAGTTTTGTTGCTTGCCAATATGTCGTTTCAGATTTGTTGTGGACAGTTGGGTTCATGCATGTTGTATTCCCCTATGTCACCGCTGATTGGACATCATTATGCACCTCATACTCCACGGAATAATGAGGTAAGAAGTACTTTTGTTGCATGGATTCTTGGGCTCAATTTCAAAATTGTTTTTGCATGTGGAATATAGGTGCAATGTTGGGAAAATATCTATGTTTGAGGCATCAAGGGCATGATGATAAGTCTGATTTTCCATTCCATGAATATGGAAGAGCTAAAGAGAATATGGTGGAAGGGTCTTCTTCATAACCAAGGGGTCACTAGGCTTGTAGAGAGTGGCACCATCATACCTTGCTCATGGAAAATAGTACAACTGTCAATTCTCTTGGGAAATCATGAGGTATGGGATGATTTTTTTGTGATTGAACTAGCTAATGATGAAATTGTTCTTGGGATTCAATGGTTGCAAACATTGGAGGAGTTCACCCTCAACTATCATGATAAAGAACTGAAATTCAGTGATAAAGTTGAAGAAATCAGAATTCAAGATATAAGGAAAATGGATGGTCCATGTTTTTGAAGAATGCACTATCCACAAAGAAGATATTCCAGCTGCTCATCCTCATAGAAAGGTATGAAGTATGTCATGAGTTTTCTTTAATTAAGCCAACTGAAGCAGAGATTATTCTTGAGATACATTGGTTGCAATCATTGGGGAATTCACCTTCAACTACCATAATAGAAGACTGAAATTCTGGATTAGAATAAAAAAATCAGACTTCAAGGCATAGAGAATGAAGGGTACATGGTAGCTAGGAAGAAGGAATGTTGTTTTGGTTCCCTTTTTCATATATCAGCTCATTGGGAGAACATGTTGAAGGGCAAAAAACACATAGATCTCCTCATACATAATCCAAGTTGTTTGTACATGAAGATGGGGAATGTGGTTGGTCTTTGCCATTGCAAGATAAATCAATTTTTGGAACCAAGTCTCACACTTGAAAACAATGGTAGAAGGATAGTCACCATTATCGGGGCAATGAGATGCTTGATATGGAAAGTGGGTAAGCCATATGATCTTTTTGTATTTGATGTCATACAAGTAGTCTCAATCATTGGAGTTAGTAAATGGAGGTTCTTGGATATTGTTGGGACACACTCCATCAATGTTGGGTTGTTTCCAACCCCCATCTCATGGATAGTGTGGGAATTTTTGAAGAGATGTCATGCTTACAACTGTTGTACTTTCCTTTCATTTGTTGTTCACAACTTTTCCAGCTACGCTCCTACTTATAAGACACTAGAGAAAGAGCTTCCAATCATATGGTTGAAGGAATTCCAAGCTTCTACAAACATTGGCATGTTCATGGCTGATTTAAGGTGGTTTCCAGCCACTAACATTCTGATTTTTGAAGAGAAAAAACAAGATTACATTGGTGTTTGGGACAGCATGAGGAAAATTGGGAACAACCAATGTTTGGATAGTATTTATGAGGCCTTGGCAAAGCAAAGAAGAACTGATCATCATATCCACAAAGCAAGAGTGGATGAAGAAGGGGACACATTTTTTCTTTAATGAGTTTGCTTCATGTGTAGGTATATCAAAGAAGGAACAACTGAGATTTATTTGGGATCCGGGTACTTGTAATTGCTTGGGGACAAGCAATCTTGGGAAGGGGGACTGTCATGTCCCTTTTTGGAGACTAGCGGAATTGAAACCTATTATTCCTTCTCGTGGGTTCAAGGAAAGAAGCAAGGGGAAGACTTGGATGACATTTTCTAAATAGATATTTTCATTATTATCATGTATTCCTATTGGGAAGCCAAGCACTCCAATAGAAGAACTCATTTAATTAGAATTTAAAGTGTTTTGAGCATGTAGGCTCCAAATACAAATTAGATAATTAAAAGGTACTTATTATAAGGTCGGCCATAAGTTATGATGTAGCACCCCTTATGTTATAAAAGGAGGATGCTTGGCCATTTGATGGATATGTTGAATCTTATTATTTCTTTTGGGTAAAGGTGGTACCTTTCCTCTCTCTCATCAAGGACAAAAACCCTTGATAGTGGAAAGTGTCTTGGGGACGAAAACCCTTCACAGTGGAACTTGTCTTGGGGACGAAAACCCTCGAGCAAGGATATTTGGAATTATTGAATATCTCAAGGAATTTGGAGCTGATATCTTTCTATCTAGCCCTAGGCAATTTGTATCATGAGCATGTTGGATATGTTTTGATGAATGTATGGTATGATTTCTTGCATGGATGGACTTATACTAATTATTAAAGGTGAAGCAATCATTTCCTCGCATGTTTGAGCCACTAATTCATTATTTCCAAGAGGGGTGAATTGTTTGTAGGTCAGATTTGGCATGTTTGAGTGGATGTTTGGGCAAGTTGATTTGATATTTGCATTCTTCATATTTTTAAACCCCAAGATCCCAAGTTTCATGAATTTTGGAGCTTCCTAGGTAAAGTTATGAATTTTTAAGTAACTCTGCAGACAAAGGTTTATAGAAAATTCATATCTTCATTTTTGGGGCACTAAAAATCAGTTTTCCTTCATATTTTAATTGTTGTTAATTAATCAGAATTTTTGAGCTTGATTGGGCACATTTTCAACAAGTTTAGGGCATCCAAAAGTGAGTGGGAGTTCCCAAAACAGGTTGCTTTACCCTAGAAAGGGAAAAATGAGGTTTCGGTGTGCGTTTTAAGTCATACCCAGCCCACGAAAGTCCGATTACATCCATTTAAAAATTAATTTCAGTCATCTCTCATTCAGTCCTAGTTATTTTCTGAAGTCCCCCTAAAAGGGACATTACATCAACAGTATAATGCAACTAGGGTCATCCTCACAAATTAAGTTCTCTATGCAACGAAGATGATCATGCGTAAGGACATTCCACACAAGAATTTTACTCTTAGATCAATCTTTTCAATGTGGTTCTTTTCTTCCAAGTTCCCAAGTATTTAGTAAAACACACAAAGAGTACATTCATTAATTCCACACAACAGCATGCTATAAAAAAGTCATTTCATTTCTTGTTAATAGATGCATCCACACCCTTAACAACATATAGCCTGCAATTAAAATTACAGCCATGTCGGAGTGCCCCTTTGCGCAACATCCCAATACGCTGACAATTTCATAGTCATCACAGAAATCAATAATTAACATTTCCATTTATAACAATAATTTGATTTTTCTTTTCCAATTACATTGTTTCCAAAGATAACATGTTATTACAAAACCACAAGTAATGCTAACAAATTCTTTCTGTCCAAGGTACCTGCAACCACAAACATGGTCAGCCCTAGAAGTTCTCATAGCAATCTCCTACAAACTAAACATATTTCGCGTATGCATAATTTTCCATGCAAAACTTAGTATAGAGAGGGTAAGGAATACGTTTGTAGTTTCATTTTATTTACAATCTAGAAAGAGAGGAGAGAAAAACACAACATTTCTCAAAAGCAAAATTCTTAATGCAAGTGACAACCAAAGGTTCCATATAGTCATGTGAAGGTGTCTTAGAGTCTCTCAACAATTATTAAGCTATAAGAGGGTCCTACAAAATTTTCCAGATTTATCATGAATTTATAGAAGTGGCCATTTTAGCCGTGAGTGGCTATGAAATTGGGTTCAAAAACCAATGTCCAAGACTCGAACACACAATGTGTCAATTTTCATCCACTCCCTATATGTAGGGAAACACTCATAGTCGATGGTACTTAATTTTGATGACTAAGGTTCAAACTGCAACTACCTTTCTGGAGTTGATTATCATAATTGCATCAGTTCATCATTGTTGCAAAACGACTAGTGGCCTACAAAACTCACTTGCAAAACTAGTTCCCAAAGTGGTTTTCTCAAAACTAAAGGTTGGTTATGATTGTTATGGTGAAACTCTAGAGGTATGTGGTTGTAGAAATTTTGTTTCTCAACATACGTCCCTAAACCGCGAGCCAAAACCAAAATGAATTTACAACTTTAGGCACTTGTCTCAAGCTGTGAAATAGTCAATTGTGCTCCTAGACATGTGACATTGAATGATCAAGTGATCATCTGAAGTTGTTCTAAAGGTTGATGTGACATTCTACATCACCAAGGAACACAATCAAACATTGACTTCTCCACTACACAGGAGTTAGGTGTTTTGTGCGTCATTATAAAACGTGTTTTATTAACTTTTTGCAAGGTGTTCAAATGGCATGTTTTAATGAAAAGATGAGTTCAACTTGCTATTCTTCTAGGGGTTGTTATCCATTTTTTCATCTAAGTTATCCATCGTCTTGAGACATGATCCTTGAGCAAGGTTAACACTCAAAAATGGTCATTTTGGCTGTGCAAAATTAAGGTAAATTTTAATGTTTGAGCCACAAAGGTTGATTTATCTAACCAGGGCATACTCATCATTTGGTTTTAATTTCAATGCAATCAAGATAGGAAAACTATCAACACAAGAATATGCGAGATGAGAGAGAAAACCATGCATGTTAACTGATGAAGCGATGTACGAGGTGCTCCAAGCTGATTGAACGCACACAAGCTACGAGTCCACCACAAGCACATTTATGTGTGTTTCCTCATTTTTGATAAAGATCAACTTTCAAAACTTGTTTGAATGCCCATACCTTGCTTTAACGCTCCAAGTTTGGTACAAGCTAAGAGGACTAAAGAAGATTGTCGATTTTTGCTTTACACCCTCCATTTGCATTTGCTTAAAAGCTCCAAAGCCTTTTCAGCACACCCATTTGGTGCATATCAGAAACTAGGGTATTCCATAAGACTGTATCTCGATGAGCCATTTTGTTAACAATTTGCATGCCTTTTGTATGTTTCCACATTTTGCATACATGTCTAACAGAGCACTTGCAACTACAACACATGGCACAAGTCACATCCCCTATCCACTATGCATTGGTGTATGTCCATGCCCTATTTCAAAGCTCTTATTTTTAACACAAGCTAAGATTGTTAACCAAGGTGAACCAATCACATGGACACAAGTATTTGGTGAAACCACAAAATATAAACTCTTTATACTAACAAGACTTGATAATTATTGGTGAGTCGACAGTACACTAATGGTTTCATTAGTGCGTATCCATCCTTGTAAATCGAGAGAGCAATTAGCTCTTAGCAAAAAAAAAAACATATGGAGTCTCAGTCTAACACTTTCGATCCAACAGGTAAAATCTACATATTGCTCATATCAGCCATTGCTGGAGGCTAATCTACCACATGTGGCACACAAGTTGGAACCCATCTTATCGCCATGTGTGGACGTTTGATCAGGAGTATTGACAGAGAAAAGAAAGTATAAGTAAGAGGGGGCATTATGCGCAGCACACGGAAAGTGAAACGCCTATTTCAACCAGCCCTCTCTACAAAATGCAATGAGATTGAGACTGAAAATGGTGGCGGTTGGCATAGACTTAGGATGATTTACGAAGAGTGTTTAGAGATGAAAAGCTCCACCTTGGCATAGACCTGGAGGATGTGGCAAAAGAAAATAATACCAAACTCAATTTCCACATTTTGCATAAACCTGCAACCAGTGTTATTTCATGAGGCCGGGCATTTTTGAAACACTTTTCCAAACAGACCATGTTCCTTGACACACCTCCACATTTTGCATACAAGCCTACCAGGGCAATTGTAGCTCCAACACCAAACAAAAATCTTGTTCTAAAGCTCCCATTTCAACACAAGTTGGGCGAAGCTGGCAAGGCTATAGGATTTTGGCTTTACACTTGCAAACGCATTTGCTTTAAAGTTTGCAAGGCCTTTTCAACAAACTCATTTTCAGCATATCCTACAGCCATGGTGTTCCATGGTATCATATCTCTTTGAGGCATAAAATAAAAACGGCTCACGTGCCTTGTCTATGCGCCCACATACACGTCTACCAGGGTACTTGAAACCGCAACATCGACAAATTCTACTACTTTTATGCTTTGATGGATGCCCACATGTTACACCAAGCTCCTTCTTCAACACGCCTAGCCTCATTACTCATCCACTCGCCTCCATTAAATTCCTCCAATTGCCTTCAATTTTTCCAATCATCCGCCAACGCACTACATTTTAATATCCCCCTTTTTATTTTAATTATCTAAATTCTATCATTGTGTAAATATATTTATTTAAACTCATTTTATTTATATCATTATTTTATTTATTTATTTATTTATTTATTTTTTATTATTATTATACTTCTATTTCAAGGTTACCTACAAACTCATTTATTTCCACAAGCAAAGCCAATCATTTGCTATAACCTATTTTAGGGTTAAATACTCATCTATTTTAACCAAGGTGTGCAAGGCACAATGATAAGAAACCATGCCACTTCACAACAAGGCCAACACTCTCACTAATTAGGTAGGGCACTACAAACGACATTCCAATTCTCTCATCCTAAACCGCCCGCAAATACCGTGATCCCAAATCCATCTCGATAATTTACAATTCTCAAACCTTGAAGTTGTTGGCTTGTTGCACCTCTCTGATGTGATTAGGAAACCATGCACTAGGTGAAGCTCTTTCAATAACCTCAATAAGAGAGTCCAAAGTAGTGGAATCATGCATCAACTAGGATCTAGAAAGAGTGCTAGCAGCAGTAATACCCTCCATTCTGTTGGCTGAAACTAATGCTATAACTCTATCGGTGATCTTGTGGATTACCACGTCTTTCTCGTCTAACTTAAACTTCAGCTCCATATTATGAAAGTTTTTGATGAATTCCCCAACGAATAGAACCATTGCACTACTAGCACCAGGTTAATCTCTTTCAAACCAGCAACATAAAAATCATCACTCATATGATGGTCATCCAATGTCAAGTTGTTCAACCTTTTTCTGGCAAGGTATGGTAAAACCATCAGCTACAATGACGTTGAAACCTATTACATCATTTGTCTCCAAACCTCTCCTATTCACCAATCCTTCATCTATAAATTTGTGGGTTGCCCCACTATCAATCAACACTATAATGTTTTGCCCCCACAAAAGATATTTTTGGCTGCTAGGAAGGTATTGTACTTAGCTGCCCCAAAGGTATTGTTATTGGCTGCTCAAAAAATGTACTTCTTTGCTGTCCTACAGGCAGAAGTTTCCCTTTAGCGGCTGTTATTTCCAAATCCAACGCCTTTTTGATGGCTTCTTGAAGAGAGGTAGGGTTGAAAGCTTTCACTAAACCCCTAAGAGATTCAGTTAAACCTTCCATGAACAAAACAACCAATCTCCTCTCTGTCACATCAGGTACCATCACAGAAAGCTTCTAAAATTCAGCTACATAGTCACTTATTGAATGTAGTTGTTTGAGTTGAGCTAATTCCCATAAATGAATTTCTGGATCAACTCTGTCAAATCTCTCTATCAACTTGTCACTAAACTCGCCATATGAGTGGATGAGATTGTGTCCTTATGTGATTAGCCCATGGTACCACCACTCATGTGTTATACCTTCCAAATGAAGGGTTGCAAATTTGATGGCTTCCTCTTCCATCATTGGCTTGAGTGATAAGAAGGTATCCAGTTTTTGTATCCATGCACGAGTTGTACTCTTACCAGAGCCATCAAAAGTAGGGAGTGACAACTTCCTTAATGCCTACTGCAGGTCTCTCTGATTAACTTTTGGTATATGATCAGCTGTTGGTCCACTCCTGTTTTTCTTCAAATTGATGAAATTGGTGAGTGATATAGCCTCTCTAATCTCACCTGGAAGTACCTTGTACTCTTCATAGTTGGCAGCAATATCATCCGCTATAGATGACTAAATTTCCACCTCTGGGCCGCCTCCCCTACGAAGGAACTCAGGTTAGAAGGGCCTAGTAATAGAACCAATGACTGTCCTTTAAGTGTGTTGGTTGTTGTTCACCCCTGAAGAACTTCCTCACCATTTGGAGCTCTTTGCACATTTGTGTTTTGCATGGTGTGGACTAACTGAGCCATCATATTTGCTAAACATTCATGTCCCTACACAAGCTTGTCAAAACATACATCTTCTAGGTCTTTGTTACCCATGACTTTTGGTTGTTTTGTAGCTTTCTTTTTCTCCCTTTGGTGGTACTTGACTTCTTTGTCACTACCCTGCATGAAACTCAAAGCTGCAAATTTTTTTCTTCTTTCCACAAGCTCGGAGAAAATTCGCTCTAATACCACTGTAATATCCATGTCAAATAAATTTAAATAAATATGGATATTTGTACAAAATCCTAGGGCAGCAATACGAAATACTAACTTCTATGGCGGCTGCAATAATTTGATTTTTTAATAAAAAAACAGCAACCACAATATGTAGGAAAAACAGACTTTATTTATTTATTTCAAAACAGCTTTAATAAAAACACTAGAACGTTTTAATACAATTTTTCTTACAAAAGATAGAAACATGCAAACTACGTTGACCGAACACTACTAGATATGGCGCCAAAGATCTGAAATCAAAACCTAGAGGGGGACGTCCTAGTTGTACTTGTTGTTCTAGATGCTAAAACAGCCTTGAATATGATGCCCTAGCTGAACTAGATGAACACATGTACCCTGAACGACCACTTTGCATCCCCTGAATGGAATTGTCAAGCATATATGAGGGATTCCGTCCTCAAATCTGTATGCAAATGAGGGTTTTCATCCTTTAATGCTGATGCGAAGCATAAGCTACTTGCGAGACAATGAAGTAGTTGATAAATTTCCAAGATGAATGTAATAATAAACCCCAAATCTGTCTTTATAACTTCCAATGCCTTCTCCAAAGTTGGCGCCCCCTCCTAACAATAGGAATAAACAAGATAACTACTTAAGATGAAAGAATTCGAGCAACAATCAAATCCATGATCAAGCATATTTGGGCTTGAGGAACAAATTAAAAGTGTTCTTGGTTATGTGTGATAACCCTAGATTCTTTCAAAACCTTCTATCAAAGTATGGTTAGTATCTAGGTAACCCGGTATAGCCCCTCAACCTCAAACCCAACCTAGGTGCGTCCCTTGCACGTAGTATAGGTATGGTACCCCTTGGGTACGTCCTAAACATACTTTTTTAAGTGATTTTTCATTGAAAAGTCAACATTAAAACAAAAAAAAATATAATGAGAATTTTGGAGTATTGTTACTGGAACTTGTCACAGGTAAAATACCATTGTAGTCCTTCGATGGGCAAGTCATGGATCTCTAGAAATGGTTCCGTTTTGTAAGGGACAAAGAAATTGCATTCGGGTTAACATTGATAGTTATGTTTCTACAAGTGAGAACTTTGAGGAAAGATTTCTCCTTCTAAACATATCAATGGCATGCGTTAACTAGAATTGTTCGAGCAGGACTTACAACATCATATATAAACATCTATATTGCAAAACAAAGGGATTGTTGCTCTTGTATTTGGAGATGAGTAAAGGGATAAGGAAACCTTTGATTATTGGCTACAAAGTTGTAATGATTTCATGTGCAAGGGAATTTTTACTCGTAGTGGTAATATTAAAAATATTATGCACCACATGATGTTGATATTGATGCTCTCGATGAAGAGCAAGATGGCTGTGAATATTAATTTTGATGTAATTAATTATGATCAGCACATGACATTTGAGATATTTGATTATTATGACATTTGGCATTCAGATAATATTTTCATTTTTGTGGTTATTTTGTTTTTTATATGCATACTATATGGTTAATGTCTCTAATTTCTGATTTATTAGGCTATAATTTCTATATTTTTTAATTTTTTATATATTGTGTACGGACGTACCCAAAGAAAAAAACATTGTATCCGTACCGAACCGCTACAGCTTAGTATCAAAGTATGATTAGTCTTGGGTCCCCGGCCTTGTTATTATTACCAAAAATACATGAGGGAAAATGTCATTAGAATAATGACTACTCATGGAGGTCATTTGGTTACTAAATAAAAATAACACGAGTAAAAATCCAACTAAAATACATAATCTACTTATATTGCTCGTGAAAGCCTCCAACTTAACATATGATTAGTTGAGTTAATTTTCCATTTCTGGTTAGTAATCTTACATGGATATATCTTTTGATTGGCCATTGATAGACTAAGTTTATACTTGATGCAATGGATATCCACTATCTATTTCTAGTCTCTCCACTACATTTGAGGGGGTTCCTAGCTTGTGCAGATCATCGTCAGGAAAAGGGCTTGGATGACAAGAAAACCAATTTCCAAAATAATCAGGAAAAAACATTTTTAAAGTCTTGAATTATGTCAGTGATAATCTTGCCAGCCAGCTGAACCTTAAATTGGGTCTTGAATTAAGGCTAAGGAAGCCAATCCTGAAGGTTTTAGAGAAAATATCTCTTGTACTCACAATGTCTTTTTGTAGATTTTAAGGGCTTTAAAGAAGGGATTTTGAGCTAAGGATAGGCCATTGACAAGGAACAATGGAGACACCACAAACAATAGTCATTAATGAAGATACCATTTCTAAATTGATACCCACCCCAAACTAGGTAGGATTTGATTTTTTCTAGGCCTTCCAAATGGTCTTCATAACAAATGTGCCTCGAATTTTCAATAGGGCAAAAGTGAGCAACAAGTTTATGAAACCCCAAAAATTTCCACTAACTTTGTAAAGAGAGCATTAAAAACACATTGTTGAACCGAATCTTCCAAGGCCATTCCCTTGCATGGATCTCACGATCCATTTAGCACATAAGGCAATTCCCTAAAGCTCAATATCAATAAGTCGGAGTCCCGTGCAACCGTGATCCTTGGGCGGCAACAAAGTTGCCTAAAAACCATGTGAAATATTTTTCCTAAATGAGAATTGGGCCACAAAAAAATCTTTAAGAAGATTTTCTAGTTTTCCATATGCATCATTAGAAGGATCCCAACAAGAAGAATAGTGGATATGCAAAGCAACAAGCAGCTTGAAGGATATCTAGAACTTGCAAGTCAAAGACAGAGGCCTAGTAATACAGTAAGATTTTTTCTCAATCCTCTATATTACATAATTCTAGAGAGAGGCAGGGATGTCCTAAAAGAAATGGAAAAATTAAACATAACACCTGGCTCAATCCAAGGGGAATTGTCTATATCATTGAGTTTTTGGGCCATTGAATCTTAGAGCCAAAAGCCAAACAGAAAATATCCATGAACTTAATGACTTCATTAAGAGGGTTTCCTCCTTAGCAATGGCGAGGAAGAAATCATCAGCAAAAAGACCACTGATTAAATGTTTTCAGATCTTTGAGACAGATAAATGTCCCTTAAAACTCTTCAAGAGGTTTTGTGGGCTACTAAATAACCAAAGGCTCTGTAGCTAAAACAAAAGGAGAAGGGTTAAGTGGACATCCTTTCTTAGTGGATCTAAATAGGCCAAACCCTTCAGATTTAAAACCATTCATAGTGAGGTAAACAAAGGCATTGTTAAAAATAATTTCCACATCTCTAATGAACCAAGGACCAAAACCAAAGGCCGTTAACATAGCAAGAGTGAAAGGTTGTTCAATCTTGTCATGGGATTTTTTCAAAATCAATCTTCATGAACAAAAAGGCTTGCCTAGAATTCCTAGCCCATTCCTTACCCTCCCAAACTGAGCACTAAAATGTTGTCCAAGTGCATACATGCCTCCGATAAACCATGTTTCTCAAGTTGAACAACAAGGGAAGGATATGTTTGATTCTAAGAGCAAGTGACTTTAAAAATGATTTTGTTAAGACACATTAAGCAAGGTTATTAAGACACATTAAGCAAGGTTATAGGCTTCAAATTATTTATATTTCAAGATCCCTAATATTAGGAATGAATTTAATGTTACACTTGTTGATGAATGTGCCTAAAGACTTCCTCTATAGGGCCTGCAAATACACCATGGTGAACAGTGAGCCAAAGAGATGTATAAAAAGCACAAGGAAACCCATTAAGGCAATGAGATTTTTCATTGGCCATCAACATCACAACTTCCTGCAATTCCTCTAGAGAGGAGAATCACAACCCCTTCTCTTAGATTTTGAAAGATAATAATGCACCACTTCCAAGCAAGTTTTAAGGCTGCTTCTAGATCAGGGGTGATTTTTTTAGCGATAAAGACTCCTTTGGTAATGTTGAACAAAACCTGGATGATTTGAGGTAGGACGATGAACCTAATGGAGGAAATTTTGAAAGCTTTAATTTGTTCGAGCTTTGCTTCATTTTGAGGGCATGAAAATTAAATTGTGTTAGCATCTCCAATACAAAGCCAATGATGTTTGGCTCTCACCTACGCCCCTCTGCTGAAAGCAGCTTAAATCAAAAGGGTAATGCTCAATCAAAGCAGATCTCGTGAAATATTAAGAATAGGCAAAATTGGCGTGTTTCCTAACGTGGGAAAGCTACTTAGCATAAAACACGAGGAAATAGCTGATACATGTAATAGTATCCTACCACGAAGTTAAACAGCTTAATGGTATCCCAAGGTGTAGAGGAAAATTCAAAAAATATAAATGAAAGCAACAAAGATATGTTGATCATTTAAATGCATGGTATTGAATAAAACATGAGTGGGACACATCTTGTAAAAGGAACGATAACCAAATCGTACTCAAACCAATAACACGATGTTAATCAAACACCACAATCAATAAAATGAAAGCAATTCGCGAATAACTTTACATAAACATTTGCAAACAAATGAGTGGCAATATCATATATTATTATGGAACTCAATGAAATACAATGAGAATGGGCCTTGCTTATATAGGCAAGGAATAACAATCTAAGAACCAATCATCAAGTCATAAATCAAGGAAAATACTAAACCAAGAACACAGATGTTAATCAAACACCATGATCAATAAAATAAAAGCAATTCGCCAGAATAACTTTACATAAACCTTTGCAAACAAATGAGTAGCAATATTATATATTATTATGGAACTCAATGAAATACAATGAGAATGGGTCTTGCTTATATAGGCAAGGAATAACAATCTAAGAACCAATCAAGGTCGTAGATCAAGTCATAAATCAAGGAAAATACTAGTCAAGTCCATAGATTTAGGAAAGAATTAGTCATCAAAGATCTAGTCAATACCATAGATCAATGAAAAACTATACCTAACAACTAGATAATATCTCCTAATATCTAAATAAGATAAAAGAAATATCTACACACAAAGTGGGTGAGGATAAATACAATAAAGGTAAATAAAAACCTAGGTGAACATGAGCTAAGGTAAATACCTACTCTAACACCCCCTCTCAAGTGAAGCTAGGGGCCAAAATAGAAGTGGCATGTCCACAGTATGAGTCACGGCAACTAGCCCTGATGAGATACTCATGTACAATATATCTATGAAGAAATCTCAAACCAAAAGAAGGAAAGAATCCTACTAGATGGAAAGAGAAAGAAAAAGAAGGAAGATGTTCTCACGAACACCCCCCAAGAACAACTTTCGAAACCCCAAGCATTTCACGCAACTCAAGGTAGCGAGGTGATACAAAAGGCTTCGTAAAGATGTCTGCAACCTGCTGCTGAGTAGAAATGTACTCCAAGCAAAGAACTTCATTCTGAATGTGCTAACGAATTAAGTGTATGTGTATCTCAATATGCTTGGTCTGCTGATGCTCAGCAGGGTTGTGAGAAATGTGAATTGCGCTCTAGTTGTCACACCAAAGTACAGTCAGAGAATCCTGTGGGAATCCAAACTCTATCAATTACTGTCGAAGCCAAAGAATCTGCTGACTCGTTGTAACTGTTGCCATGTACTCTGCCTTTGAAGATGAAAGTGCAATAGCATGTTGCTTTTGCACACCCAAGAAACAAGAAGAACCAAGACAAAAAAGATAGCTAGAAGTGGAACGTCTGTCATCAATAGAACTCGCTCAATCAATCAGTATACCCAACCGAGTAGAACCCCTAGTGTAGTGTAGGCCAAAGTGGGAAGTGCCCTACAAATAACACAAAATCCTTTTAGCAGCATATCAGTGACTACTATGAGGAGAATGTGCAAACCAAGATACAAGCCCTACTGCAAATGAATTATCAGGGCGAATATGGGTCAAGTACATGAGACTCCCAACCAACTGCCTATACAATGCAAGATCACAAAGTGGTGTGGTACATGTGGAAATAAGAGTAACCCCAGGCATGAAAAGGAGATGTACTTGGCTTGCAATCAACCATATCAAAGTGTTGAAGAAGATCATGGGTGTACTTTTTTTGACTCAAATGAATCCCTGAATTTGTTTGAGAAATCTACAAACTAAGGAAATAATGCAATAACCCAAGATCTGTCATGTCAAACTGTGTAGAAAGAGCCCTCTGAATAGTCTAAATGTGTGAAGAAGAACTGTTAGTAAGTAACAGATCATCAACATACAAGACAAGTATCACAATATCCTCACCAACATGTTATTGATATACTTTGTATGATCGGAGTAAAGAACGAACAAAACCAGTAGATAGAAGAAAATAATCCATCTTCTCATACCAAGCCCGAAGGACTGTTTGAGGCTGTAAAGAGACCTTCGGAGTCTACAAACAAAAGAAGAATCTTGAACAAATTCAGCAGGTTGTTCCATGTATATTTCCTCTTGTAAATCTACATGTAAGAAGGCACTCTTTACGTCCATCTCGGTATACGGGACACCCCGTGATGCAAAGATAGTAGTAGTAGGCGTACGTAGAATCCATCTTGCAATGGGTGCAAAATTCTCGAGTAATCAATACCTTGAACTTGTGAAAAACCCTTTCAACAAAAGGCGAGCCTTATACTTGTCGATGGACCCATCACCGCATATATTTGGTTACGTATACCCACTTACACCTAGCCATCTTTCTTCCTTTAGGAAGAGATACCAAATCCCAAGTATGATTCTTCATCAAAGAAAATACTCGATTGCCATCGCATCATACCACTCATGTATCCCATTAACCTTTGAAAAAACTATGGATACTCATAAATTATCGACACAAAAGTCTAGAACTTGTAGAATGTGTGTGATGATGCCTAGTGGGTGAAAGATCATGTATGAAAGGTGTTGCCTCAGAAACTATAGTACGAGCCCACTTGGGCATAGTGACAACATCAGTGGGAATAGGATCTTCAACGGCATCTATAACCTCCTCATCAACCTCCTCAAAGAAAGGTTCCTCAAGATAAGATAAAAAAGTAGGCATGGAAGAAGATGAAGAATCATGAGGTGTGAAGCGCTCATCAAATTGAACATGTGTTCGAAAAATAACCTCATGAGTATCAGGATCTAAAAGTCGATAAGCTCTCATGTCCTCACAATACCCTACCAAGATTAAGGGTTTGCTCTTCTTATCCAAGGCTTTCCTTTTCTTCTTTGGCACAAAGGCCCAAGTTATAGCTCCCAAAGACTCGAAAAAATGAGACATCTGGCTTAGTGTTGGACCATGCTTCCTCTGGAGTCAAATGCTCAAGTGCTCTGGGTGGTGTGCATTACGAACGTAGTTAGCACAATTAACTACTTATCGTCCAATAGATAGGAGGTAAATCTCTAGAATGCATCATACGAGTTGGCCATTTCCTTCAAAGTTCTATTCTTCCGTTACGCTAAGCCATTCTGTTGTGGAGTATGAAGAACAGAATGCTCGTAAATAATGCCTTGAGTTGCCAAAAATTCGAAAACTCTCATTGTTGAAGTACTCCCCCATTATCGCAAGATTGTTTCTCGACCAAAGCCTTGAAGACTTTGAAGTGTGAAAAAAACATCACTTTTGTACTTGAGAAAACAAACCCAAGTACGCCTCGAGAAATGATCGATAAAGGTAAGTGCATACTTAGCTCCATTGAAAGAGGGGTATAGAAAAAACCATCAAGTCGCTATGCACAAACTCAGTGGTGAAGAAACTCTCTTTGACAAATTCTTAGGAAATAGATCTTGGTGTTGTTTCCTTAATGCACAATCTATGACAAACTCCTTCAAGACAAGAAACTCTAGGAAGACCATCAACCATACCATGAGTGTTCAACTCCTTTAAATATTTGTAACTGTCCAAATCTTTCATGTCAAAGCTTACTCTCTAAATTTGCATGAGAAACCAATCTTGTCCCTATAGAGAAAATGTCATCAAAACCCTCAAAGTG
This sequence comes from Taxus wallichiana var. yunnanensis, assembly GCA_018340775.1. Lineage (NCBI taxonomy): Eukaryota > Viridiplantae > Streptophyta > Pinopsida > Cupressales > Taxaceae > Taxus > Taxus wallichiana. The sequence goes on along the minus strand of CM031239.1, from coordinate 512,367,329 downwards.
ATATAGTCTAGAACTATGATCAACAATACCTTGAGCAACAAGTGAATGAGGCTCCAACAAAGTTCGTACTTCGCTCCATGTGGTGTAAAAGTCATTGTTTTTCCTTGATTAGAATGACAAATTTGATATACAAAAAGCAAATTTGTGGTGATGTTAGGAACATACAATGCTTCTTGGATACTACCACCATCAAGGTGTATATCACATTTTCCCTCAACTGAAAGAAAGGAGGAATCTCCAACCTCAATTTTGGAAATAGATAAAATAAGATAAGATAATTATATTAAATGTCCAACAAGTGACCACAAAAATAGGTCAATGGGACTGCACCATACAAAGCAGGATAGAAGCAGCAGGGAAAAACCCAAACGGGTCCCCAAGAACAACAAAGAAGAAGAAAGAGAGAACGAAGAAGAAGGGGAGGTGGAGGGAGAGGCCTTGACACCAACCCTCATGACTGTCGCCCAAGGTCAGCCAAAAAGAAACTGGTGATGTCTTTGATGTACGGTGTCAGAGATTGGAAATTGTCTGAAACACCTATGATCCGTGGAGAGTCGAGATCTCCGGTGAACCTGGTGTTCTGACGTCCATGAGAAGGGGCCCTTGGCCGGGTCTGGGTCCATAAATCTCTGGCCTGGGAAGAAGCACCTCTGGTCCTGACAGATCTAGAATGAGAGTCCCCACAAGAGTCAAGTCTCCGCTTGGTGCCCCTCTCCCCGGGATCACAACAAAGAAAGATGTGATCCGTCTAGTAGTAGTCTCCTTGGAAGGTGGATGGAGGACCCCGTCACGAAGCTTAAGAGCTTCCTGTAAATAGAGAGCGAGACACCTCTGATCATAATACTTGAAGAAGGTCGTGAACGTGGGACGTTCACGAAATAGACAGTGAAACCTCCCTCTGATCTCATAGTAGGTGGGGCATCGGAAAATGAAGTGTTCCTCTGTCTCAACCTCCTGGAGGGAGCAAAGAAGGCAAATCCTCTCGGTCCTATCCAATTGGTGATCACTCTCGACCCGAAGCCTGTGAGAGCCAACTCTGACTGGCCCAAGGAGATGCGGAGAGCATGTATCCAATGACGGGAGATATAGGTGGGCCGAGTGATGAGTCCATTGTTGACATCAAGAAAGTGATTGGCGTAGAAGGCCATCTTCGGGCTTAGCACATCGAGGGGTTGGTCCAAGTAACCTGAATGAACTGTCGGTAAATGTCGTCTCTGATGATTTTGTGCAGGTCCTGCTTGCTCGGAAGGAGATGAGCAAGAGCATCCATGGAGTACTTGAAGGGGAGACGGTCCATGTCGATCCCAATGGATCCAAAAAGACAAGAGACCCCAGCATACCAGCAGCGAACACGGCCACTACGGTCAGAGAGAGCAATGGCCTCAGAGGAACGGTAGGCAAGGTAGATGTACCTGTCTCTGCCTGTGGAAGAATCAAAAAGTCCCTGGATACGGTGCAAGAGTGAGGTGAGACCAAAGATGACCTCAAGCCTGAAGGGGCGAGCACCAAACTCGGCAAGGATGATATTATGAGGAACAGTCTCTTTGCACCTGATGATCCGTCTGAGCATAAGGATCTAAACTCGCTCAACAGAAGCCCAATCTGACTCGAGCAGTGAAGGACCCCAGGCCTCAAAACCATAAAGAACAATGGGTCTCACAAGAGAAACAAAAGACTCCTTGGAAGAAATCATGTGATGAGAAGCACTAGAATCTATAACCCAACCTGTCTACAAGTGGTGACTTGAGATTTCCCAATAACATTAAGTGTTTTGCCATGCTAATTAGAAGGAGGTGGAGTAGAGATACAAATTTTGTGTTTTTGATGCATCCTCTAAGGCTTGCATTCGCCACATAACATCTATGTTCTTCATAACCACTACCCCCACAAAAAGAGCATGAAAGAATAAACTTATTCTTGGATTTAGAAGGCTCCTTAGGTTTAGAGTTGTTTTCTTTGGGTTTAGAAGCACTTTGAGATGGAGATGGGGTGGATTTGGTTTTCCCTTGCCCTTAGGATTAGATGGAACCAATGCATTTTGAGAGGTGGAAGACTCGAGGTTAGATGATTTTGATTCTTCCTAGTAAGTCTTTCACAAAATGTTTCTAAGTCAAGTATTTTGAATGTGTCGTCTAAAGCATCCATGCTAGAAAAAAAAAAGTAGAAGAAAAGATTTGAAACGGTCCTCTCAACTTTGATAGAATCAAGTAAACACACTCTTCATCTTTCTTATCTCATCCACTCCCTTTCAACCGTGTCAACAAATGCTTGACCTTGGTAAGATAGTCTATAATTGTTGGAAAATCTTCAAGATTAAGAGAGGTGATCTCAATTTCAAGTCATACATGCTCTCATATGATCCACCTTACCAAATAAATCCTCCAATTTCTCCCATATTTTGAAAGGAAAGTCACATTTTTCCAAATGAAACAAAAGACTATCACTTACATAAGTTCTTATCAAACCCATACACTTATCAAACTTGCACTTGTCAGACTGAAATTTCTCATAGTCTCAAGTGAACATTGGTTGTTCAAGAAGTTAAAGCTCATAATCCTTTCCGTTTAATTATTGTTTCCATTCTTGGTTTCCATGTGTGGTAATTATGTGTTGTTAATAGCTCAACATGATCTAATGCAGAAGTAGATAAAGACATCATTCTCAAAAAATCACCAAAAGAAATGCAAGAACCAAGCAATGCAACAAGACCCCCAAGTAATGCAACAAGAGCCCCCAAATTTTGGCACTTTATAATGAGTGCATGTTACAATATGACACTTTATAATTATAGTGTGATTCTCAAAATAAATATTTCCAATGGAAAGAACACGAAAAACAAGCACTTTTGCAAAAAATGTCACTCGAGATCCGTGTTATGTACCTTGGGATATGCTATTATAATGTATATGGGTCGATGGAGATGCCGACATGTGGCACACATCCCCTTAGTTATATGTATGGGTTCACGTGGGATATGATATTATAATGTATATGGGTTGGTGGAGATGCCAATATGTGGCACACATCCCCTTAGTTATATGGGTTCACATAGGAATTAGTTATATTGGGTAATGAGTCGGCCTACATTGGGATTAGTTGTTGCCCATCCTATTTAAAGGATGTGAATATCATTATGAGGATGTCATGGAGGTAGGAATTGAGTATTCTACTTGGTAGAGGTATATTGGAAGTGTCCCCCTCGAAGTGGATTTCCATCTTGGGAGATTGTGGAGTTACTCCTTAAGGAACATTGTATGGTGTTGCCCTACCTTAAGAGTATTATTCGAATATATTGAATATTTGGGCATCTTGACCCTCATTTATTATATGCAAATATCTTATCAAGTTACCGATCAAAAGATACAAGTTTTTCAATATTATGCTCTCTTATTTATTTGTGTTGCCACTAAAATAGAATAAAATGTTTTTGCCTTCACCACACAAATAAAATGAAAAGGGGTTGGAGTTAAGCACCTTCTAGCGGAATCTCAAGTTTTAAGCCCTTATATGACCATGCCATATGACCGGGGCTAAAGATTTCAATGGGTGTAACTATCCAAGAAAAATGATCGGAAGAACAACCTAAAATGACATGCATGCAGCATGGCCTATCAAAATCATAATCCAAGGAGAAGAGTGTTTTCTCGAGCATGTAGGGCTCCATCAAGACTTTTTAATACTCTATCTCTCCCCTCTCTACAATTACACCGAGTGAACCAAGGTAGAAGAAAATATTTTTAGATGTGGTGGTTAGGGTGAAAAAGCCTAAATTTATTTCTTAAGTAGTACCAAGCTTCTCTTTCACCGCCACAGTGTCTCACATGCAACACAACCTCCTTGTCTTGAGGGATTCGATCATAAATATTGGCAATGCCCAAGAGATGCCCTTCAATATTAAGAATAACCCAAACAATCCTATTGAAGGGGTCACAACCCCAATTAACAATGGCTGAGTTGAGCTTAGGGAAAAACAAGGCAATGATGCCACCTCCATCATCGTCACAATTTATATTAAAAGTAAAGTGGTCAGCCTTGGCCAAATATTCTGAGATGTGACTGAAAATAAAGAGTCTAGATTCGTTATATTCTTGCAACAAAAAGAAGTAAATTAGACAAGTTTCTAGTGGAGCTTTGAATAAAGAACTTTCTTTTATGATCCATGAGATCTTTTACATTTCATGAAACAATGTTCATGGACAACCATCCAAATTCCTCAAAGCTATTCTACACGGAAGCCTTCTGATTTTCATTTAAGAAATCCCCTTGCTGAAGTTGACGAGGTCACTTGGAATACTCCTCCAACCTATCATAATCGTGACCAGAGCTATGAGAAAATATAGCTCATGGTGCAAAAATATTTAATGATAGAAGCAGATGCAGAAAGAACCTTTTCACTGATAGAAGAAAAAGTGGAATTGGCACCTAAGGCATTGGCAGCCTGAGGTGTGTGATTAATCAAAGGGGTTTGCTTAGCAGAAGAGTTTTCAAAGCCAAAGGAGAGGTTGGTTCAATAACATAAAAACAAAATGGATATGGCTTTCAGCACCCTTTTGAGGGGATTTGTTCCCTGAATTATTTTTCTTATTAGTATGAGTCGTCCAGCCCTAATCTTTCATAACCGCCACATGAGATTTGGCCTCGGATTTAGGTTCAGAACGAACCATCAGACGGAAATATTTTATCTTTGTTGGTGAGATTAACAGTTGAAACGAGAAATAGGGAAATTAATATATAGAATTCTTCGAAACATATTCTTCTCTCCAACCCAGATATCTAGGGCTTCTTTCAGTCCTTAGAGAAGTCGGCTCAGATCATGTCATTTGCAGAAATATATAGGGTTTCTATTTTCAAGGAAATAGGATATTTTGGGATAAAAATTTAATGGGTATTCGATGCCCTGCAACATAATTGAATACCCAAACTCTGTAGCTACTGAAAAACCCATCGGCATCTAAATTCGCCTAGCTTGTAGTGAGCTCGAAACAAATGATACTAATTTCTAGTGTACACTGTTGCATACATTTTATCAATGTAATATGATTTGCGTTCCTGAGTTGCAAGCAATGCTGCTAGAAAAGCTTAAACAGTGACAGGTTCCAAAAACTTTAAATGCAAAAGATAGTTTTGAATAAAATATTTTTACCTGGATATTCTGAGTAGATTTTCTTCAGCCCTCGAAGGCATGTTCAAGTCGGTATATATTACAAATGGGCTCTTCTTGACAGTCCTCTGCATGGTAACTGGATTAAGTTTTCAGAAAGAGATTTTATTCCAAGGTGAGGCTTTCGTGATTTTGATATTTTAGAAACTAGATTTATCACTTCGGCTTACAAATATTATTTTGAATAGTTATATATTTGTTTTATTTCTTTGCTCGCAGAAGGAGAAAAATTCCGAAATTTTGCACCCACCACGAATTAATCGACCTTCTTCAGCTTACTTAATAGCATGGACCCATTTCAACATAAGTAGCACTAGCAATGGCACCAAAGCGGTGCAATGGAGATGTCGATAGGGAGTAACAAGAAGGAAATTGTTTAGCAAAAGGGTGAAAAATATGTGGGGATGGGTTTGGGTTGATGATGTGCAATGTTTGAAGAAAGTGAAAGAGAGGAGAAACAATGAAAAGATGGAAAACACGGTTGTGGAGCACCAATAAAGGAGTTTCTTGTAGGTAATGGAAAGAGAGACAGGGAAGTGGATTTTTGTGTTATTATTTGTGGAGAAGAAGTGCATGTGTTATTGAAAAAGAACTGCAAGAGGTATTGTAGTCACACATCTAAAAGAATTCATTTGATCGAGGAAGTTGGTGGCCTTGACGATTTTTTGCAATAATTGAAATGGGCTTCAACATTACATCTAAAATCAACTTTATTTTTCCTGATCCTAGGACATAAGAAATGGTAGACATCTTCAAGCAACATTAGGTCGAGAAATTTGGTAAATAGTGGAGTGAAATAAAGTTTGTGTTTTGCAATCATTGAAATGGGTTTCAACATTTCGAGTGTGGAGAAGAATATGGTAAAAAGAGACTTGAGATGGATTCAAATCTTGTGGGTGGAAGATTGTTGTTAAAGAGATCGACGTCCTGAAACTTCTTGAAAGGGTAAGTCCATATGTAAACATTTTGTATACATATGTACGATACAACATTTGTAACTACAACATGTGATAGAAATACATCCACAATTACTTTGTGAAGGATATTTTACAACAATAACATCTCGGTATAATCCACTTACAAGTATTCTTGGACAAGTTTGCTTAAGTGTGGTGCCAAATTTTGTGTACATGTCTACCAAAAAACATATTTCTTCGTAATTACAAATTGGTTTTATTCACATTGACTATTTTATATTTATCTAATTATTTGAAATATATACTAATATAATTTACATACAAATATATATAAAAAAATGATTGTCACATTTTAAATTTACAAGTCGTGTGTGGCAATTATTTAGAATATTTGCAAGTATTTTACAACTAAAATCATGAAAAACGTCTAAGCGAACATCACATTTTACCATTGGTTTAAGGGACGCGTAAATTTAGGGCGAGCAAATCCTGAACCCACTATAATTTAATGGAGTCCATAACCGGTTCACGACTCCCTTTCTCAGCATGTCGTGCATGCCACGAGGGTACATTTTTTATGCCCATTTAGTCCAAACGTTTACATTAATAAATAATGAATGCTTATGGCGTAAAAAGGAATATGTCTTCGTTATAAAAAGAAAGCAAATATGGCTTGATGGCATGCGTGAATGAGGTTCGAGGTGACCCTTGTTAAATCTTGTAGCTCCATTGCAGGGTTACAGGTAACCCTAGTTGAGTCTTGTAGTTCCATTGGAGGGTTAGGGCAACCTTAGTTGAGTCTTGATTCCTTCAGAAGGTTAGGGTTTAAGGCGGGGTTAAATTTTACTGCCACCATGTCATCCAACATTTTTGTGTGACGGTAAGTTTTTAATATTGCCCTTCAAAACTACAAATTGTTTTATTCATACTAACTATTTTATATTTATCTTATTATTCGAAATATAGAGTAATATAATTTATATAAATATATATATATATATATATATATATATATATATATATATATATATATATATATAATAATGTCAAATTTAAAATTTACAATTCATGTGTGACAATTATTTAAAATATTTGTAAATATTTTACGATTAAAATCACGAAGAACGTTTAAAACAGACCGTCACATTTTACCCCTGGTTTAAGGGACTCCTAAATTTAGGGTGAGCGGAAAGCGATCATGTGTGGAGATTATTTAAAATATTTGCAAGTATTTTACAACTAAAATCACGAAAAACGTCTAAACGACTTGTCACATTTTCCACCGATTTAAGGGACGCGTAAATATAGGGTGAGCAAATCCACACCACTATGATTTAATGGAGTCCACAAGCGGTTCACGCTCCCATTCTCACGTAATGCAGCCACCAAGGTACATTTTTACGCCTATTTAGTCCAAACGTTTACATTAATAAATAATGAATGCTTACGACGTAAAAAAGGAATATGTCTTTGGCGTTATAAAAAAGAAAGCAAATATGGATTTAATGGCATGAAGTGAGGGTTCGAGGTGACCCTTTATTGAATCGTGTAGCTCCATTGCAGGGTTAGAATAACCCTAGTTGAGTCTTGTAGTTCCATTAGAGGGTTAGGGAAACCTTAGTTGAGTCTTGATTCCTTCGGAGGGTTAGGGTTTAAGGCAGGGGTTAAATTTGACGGCCACCTATGCTCATCCAACATTTTTTGTGTGACGGTAATTTTTTAATATTGCCCTTCAAAACTACAAATTTGTTTTATTCATACTAACTATTTTATATTTATCTAATTATTCGAAATATAGATTAATATAATTTACATACAAATATATATGTATAATAACGACCAAATTTAAAATTTGCAAGTCTTTTGTGACGATTATTTAAAATATTTGCAAATATTTTACTGATTAAAATCATGAAAAATAAATATAAGCTGCAGAGCGTTCTTGAGAGAGAGCTTGAAAATGAAGTTATGGGAGCTTAGGAGGTCTTTTTGGGAACTTATTTATATTATTTTGACTCAAAACAACATTTTGAGAAGAATTGGATGGGTCCCATGATCTTAACTCCTCTGAAATAGCTTCAAAATGCCTTTGTTTCTCGGGATGCAAGGTGTGCCTACCGAAAATGTAGTTGTGGAAGCGCTTGGTCTTGTGACAAATTTGAAAATGCCATCATGTAGAGAATTGAATAATATTTCCAATGGTACCTTGTTTGACCTCCAACTCATTCCAGGCTCCCGAATTGTCTTCGAAGCTCAAGGGCTTTCTTACAAAGTCAACTCCCTCACCTTCAAAACCCACTTTTGTTGAACTTGCTCCTAAATGACCAAATCTTCCCTAAATCTTGTTAAATCACTTGCACAATGTTCTTGGCTCATTAATATCACTCCTTGATGAATTTGGGCCTTCAATTTAGTGTGTTAACCACCAAATATCTCTCGGGATATGTATCAAATTTAATCACAACAAGAGATTCTCAAACTAATACGATAAAGTTATTTATTATATCCTTTCTCATTATGCCTATTACTTAGACTATAAATAAACTAGTACATATATCTTAAATACATATATTTTAAAAATATTGATAGATATCAATCTCGAGGCTCTTACATTGGATTTCCATTATATTGTATTGATTAACAAATCCATTACCTTCTTTGAAAATTTCATACTTGGTGAAAAATAACATCAATCTAGTTACACAAATATGGGTATATATTTAAACCTTGTCAATACTACAATTTATATGATTCCTAAGAAAGAAAAGTACTAATTGATCTTTGTCTTTAATACTACTATTCATATGATTCCTAAGCGAAAAGTACAAATTGATCTTTGTCTTTCACCATCTTTGCTTGCTTTCCATTTACACTTTTGTCTTACAATCCTTCTTTCCTAGTCTATCTTTTAATACTTGACATTTCTCACTTTGGACACTAGTGCCAAGCTAGGAAGCTAGCGTCAAGTGCCCCCGCCCTCTCTGGGTGCCCCCACCTATTTGCGCTTTGCTCACTTCTTTTGGGTCATTTCTAGTCGTTTGGGCATCTTATCTTTTTTGGTCGGCCTTTTCGGGGTTAATTATGAAATTCAAGCAAAGGAATCATATAAATATAAATTTATGTGATCATAATAAAGGAAAAAACATGAAGCATTAGCTATCACCACCTAAGGTTGCATCTCAAGAGCATTATCAAGAGAATTCATGCATCCATTCTACCTCCACACAATGGAAAAGGGACTACATTCTTATGCATACACTTCATAGGAGGGGAAGTTCATTCTTTCATGCACACATATATCTACATTTTCTACATCTAGCTACTTACTTGGTATCAAGTGTGACATGCATAAGAGCCACCTAGGGCACAATTCCACACACACACACACACACACACACACACACACACACACACACACACACACACACACACACACACGACTACATTGAGTCTAAGATGCGGTGCAATTCTTGGTCATAAGTTCACTTTTTTACAACCAAAGATGGTCGACCCCTCATTTGTATTATTTTCTTTTTGATATTTTTTGCACTTTGGGGTTTTGTAGGTCATTTCTTCATTGCAAGTTATAGCCAACATATGCGACCTTGGTGCAACATACTAGCAATAAAAAGTGAAGGACAACGAACATCTTGTGACCTGCGAAACTAGTTTCGCCCACTTCGAGTAGACACAGTGCCCGCAACATGTTTCGACGCCTCACGAACCTCCACAGGGCCCCTATTTAAGGTATTCTAACATCTTTGCATTCTTATGGACTTCATTATAGAACTTTGATTTCTTGTTCCTGTTATTTTCCGGATCAACACAACTTCAACATCACATCAAAATCAGCTAAGTGTTTCATCCTTTCATTTAACTAGGGTTTTATACTTTCTAGCTTATTTTACTTGGGTCAAATTATGTACTTAATCGTTCATATTTCAACGTTGTTACATAAAGCATAGAATTAGGAATCTATTTATTTCAATATTTATTTAATCATCGGGCTCAAAAAACACTTTATAGGGAAAATGGGATCCAAAGTCCATTGTATCTCTAAGAGATTGTGATTTCTCAATTGACTTTTCAAAGAAAAGAAAAATCTTGTAAGCGACAATCAAATGAACATCAAATTTGAGATTAAAGCATTATGTGATGATCAAATGAACATCAAATTTAAGATCAAAATTATCATGGGACGATCAAATTAATGGAAATTAAAATTAAAATCATCATCAATTATTTATTTACAGACATTATAACACCCCACCATCCACACCACCACCCCTAGTTGCCACTATAGGATGCCTATGGGTGTAGCTAGCAACACAATATAATGTACATATATAATAATTTTGAGATTAGAAATTATTTCAATTTATGGCTTACATTTATATATACATTATGTTGTAGATTAGAAGTTAACATTGGTGATTACGGGAAAATTTTAGAGGTGAATGTTTGTAATTAGGTGAATAGTAGGAATTTTGGAATATACATTTGGCTATTTGGTTGATCATGCAACTACCCACATTTCACCAAGAAAATCCATAAACATAATCTATCCCATGCGAATAGCCAACATATCTCTAATCCCAACGTGTATTTTTAACGGATCGTTGTGTAATCGATGGGCCAAGATTTCATAACATTATTGGATCGCCAAGAATTATATGGACCCTCCGGTCACAATCTCCTATAAACATATCAAAACTAAACTAATGGAAGGTAAACAAAACAATGTAAACCTTCTTAGCTTTCCAATGCAAACTTTAAGTAAGAATGTATTAATCTTAGCTTGTTTAAGCTTTTGAAAGATTATGGGTGCTCTTAAATGACCTCCAAATGTGGATCGTGACCATATTATGAGAAAATGTTGTCTTGGATGATTGCCTCCAAAATAGCGGAAGTTGGACAACAAAATGGATAGAGTTGTTGTGATGTAAATACAAGAGGATTTGTAAGAGGATGAGCCTGCATTTTATAGAGGCTAAGTTGGTTGGAAGCTGGTTGAAATTGATTGAATGCACATGTTGAAAATAGCATTTGAGGGGACCGAATAGTTGCGTGAAGAATAAATGCCATTGAGGGACAATAAAGGGATTTAACTACGAAGTTGTATCTAGAAAGGTGGTTGTACGCATAATTGAATTGTCCCCACTTTTCTAGGATTCTAGAAGTGTAGTTGACTAGACTAGTGAAGTGGAGTCCATGTGGAGTTAACTAGGATGAGGAAGTGGAATCCAAGTCGAGTCCAAGTAGTTGTTATAATGTGCACACTAATTTGTTTAATAAATGATAATTAACTTAGCTAATAGGGGTACTAAGGATTAATTTAATTAATCCAAAGGGTGCAATGTGTATGACTAATCAATTTAATTAATTAGTTGTAAAGGGGGAATAACAAGGTGTGTACTAAGATAAGATGAAAACACATGTGTAATTTAAGGTGTCTACATTTTCCCCTCTTTAAAGTGTTATTACAAAGTAATAGTGCTTTAAAGATAGTAGTCACATGCAGATCAAAAGACAATGAAACATTTGGATGCCTCGATAAGTAGGCTAGTAGAAGAATGCCCCCTCAAGCGGGTGGATGATGGGGAAAGGTGGTGGATGGCTGTTTGATAGAAAAAGACAAGGGATTTGAACAAGGATGGGAAAAATTGTGCTCGTAGCATGAGCGCCATTTGGAGAATAATTTTAGAGCAACCTTATTTTTGTTGTTGCATAATAGAGTTGTCACCATGATTATGAAAGAATCAAGATGGTTAACACATGTGTGCATATACAAACACACACATCAAAGAAAAGATAAAAAGGAAAACAATTCCAATATACAGAGTAGGTGCAAACATTAGGGTTATAAAGGAACCAAGATGTAATCACACTACTTGCAATTGGTCCAAAAAGTAAACATCAACAATACAATACAAAGTCAAAAAGAATACAATCAGCTATGCCCCTAATGCATGCCACAATGATGATTAAGTAGATGCAAATGCTCCCAAGGTGGGAATAGGATCAAATTAGAAGAGCGAGTAAAATGACTCCTTATGACACTCTTGTTGGATCCGTTGTGCAAATGATTAGAAAGAAATTGCTCCAGAAAAGTTATATTGTGAAGGAAAAATAATTTTGTGACTTTCCCCAAGCAAAGTTAGCCTATCATGCAAAGGGAAGAAAGTGATAGTTGTAAGATTGGAATGATCACTAGGGTAGTAGATAAAGGTATGAATTTACCAAGATTATGTTGAAATGTTGAAAGATTCACTTTAAGGGTTTTCCAATTGTAGGATTTTTGTGATAAGTGAATGTTTGTTTGAAAAATTTGTAATTTCTATTTTTAAAATTTTTGAAATATATGTTTTTGGATTTTTATGAGTTTTGAAAAAGTTTAAATACAAATGCAAAGAAATGCAAACAAACATTAATACATAGAAAAAGGAAAACATTCCATCAATTAGTAAACTAGGAGGAAAAACTCAACACGTGCAAGTGACAAATAGACACAAAAAAAACATTGCAAACAAACCCAATATGAATAGGAAGGAACCACACCAAAGTTTTTTTTAATGCTTTTGACTAGAGCTATGAACCAGAGGGTTATGGGACCCCACCCATATAATACAAAAACAAGTATGAAAACCTAAAAGATAAAAAGGCCCAAAACAAACACCGAGGGCCCCACCAAGAAGGGAACAAGATCCGGAAGAGTCAACCAAAATCCAAGGCAAAGCCTCGAAAATAAGAACCAAACCAATAAAACAAGCAGATAAGAGGAACAAGTGAAAACCGGACCCACGCAATCGCGACGTCAACAATCGAAGCTCTGCAAGATTGTTAAGCAACCATCACTATCACTCACTCACTCGGTGCCTACCTCGACCCAAGCCACTCCACTGCGGCTCCTCCCGCATGTTGATTATTTAGCCGAAAGCAGAAAGAGAAAATATGCCCTTGCATGATCACATAGTTTATTGAGGTTGTCGATAGCGAGAATGCGAGAGGAAAGAGGGCTCTGAGATGTCCAAGGGTGGTAAAAGGCAAGGATCGGACGACCGTGCCAAAGAAGGGAGTCCACATTTTCTACATAATGAAGTAAATCTCTGTATTTTTCGCCGAGCCATTGAATCCCCGCCTTTAGAACCTATCGCTAGTTCATCTACCTCTTGACCCAAAGTAAGGGGTCGGGAAGTCAAAAGTTGACCAATTCCTCATACAGGATGCCTCTAAGAACTGGTAGGTATATGAGGTCTTCGGTGATGAGATCAACATCTATAGGAACCAGATGGATGAGTAGACAAAAGGAGATGAACACAGCCGCAATGTCAAAGTTGGCTCGCGTCCGACGAGAGTCATGCATATAGGACTCTCCCAACATGTTCTCAATTACCTCGGCTTCGTGGACGGAAGAGTAACAAAATATTTCGAGAGTTACCAATGAGAAATGGCTAAGGTGAGGGCCATCTCCATCTATTCTCCATTAAGTGAAATGAAGGGAAAACTAAGGAACGCCATTAAACATAAGCCAAACCAAAAAAGGAGAAAAAATAGGGAAGAAAGAGCCGACGACCGACTTAAAACCTTTGTTGCATGAGACACCATTAATTTTGAGGGTAGAGGTCATAACACCCTTTGTGTGAAATAATTTTGAGTAAGCCATGCCAATATTTGGGATTACAAGAGATCCTAACGGCATTTGGCCCATCAATGGCTGCATTAGCTAACAAATCGGCGACGTAATTTGCTTCTCTAAAGATATGAGTGATACTCCAGTTTTTTAATTTGCCTAACCAAAATAGAATATTGGAGATGTAAAAATTGAGATGTCAAGAAAGGGAACACTTGGTAATTATGTGAACAATGACTTGCGAGTCACCTTCCACCAGAAGAGAATCACAACCCCTAGAAATAGCTAATTTGACACCTTCCAAGAGGGCTTGAGCTTCTGCTAAATTGCAAGTGCCATCTCTAAGCGGGAAGGAACCTGCCACAATAATATCCCCATTCTCATTTCTCACAACACACCTCGCCCCTGATTTACCTGGGTTACCTCTAAAGGCCCCATCAAAGTTAAGTTTGCAAAATCTAGGGGGTGGATTCCATTTCGCATTTCTCCTTTTGAGGATTTTTTCAATTTGGGAAAGGCCTTGGTGAACAATAGAAATAGGAGGGGGAATTTTTACTAAAGGCCAAGCTTTTCTGATTTTTGCATCTCGAGGAGAAATTGGGGTTATTAGAGCTATGAGTGCTAACATTCTTCGATATGGAAACTTTCACATCTTGACATCGATAAATGCTCGGAAACTCCGAGGCCTCCTCCCGAAGATTACGATGTTTCACTCCCACCATAAATGCCAAATCAAAAGGAAAGACGCAATGAGCCAAATAGAATTAAAAGTATCTTTTCCCCCAGTCCTCAACCAAGCCATTAAAGTTTCAGCTATATTCCTGCATGGGGCCCAAGCTATGCCCATCTTGCAAGTTAACCAATTCCAACCTTGAACCGCAAAGGGACAAAAATAAGCAAGTGATTGATATCTTCCTCTGCATTTTCACAAAGGACACATTTAGTAGGGACAACATAGCCCCAAACTTTTCTTCTTTGTTGCACAAAGATATTCCCTTTAACGAATATCCATCCAAAAATAGTCTCCTTTGGAAGGATCTGAGGGCTCTAACACTCATTCCAATTGGGAGCCCCATTTCCAGACATGGAAATCAATTTAGCATATCCCACTTTGACGGAATATGGACTAAAGGGGGGCACCTAACATAGTAGGTTGTCCTCTCGAGCCTTATAAGCAATCTTTATAAGATTGGTGGACTCCTGAAATCCTTCTCTTCGCTCTCGAGTCAAATCAAGAGTAGAAGGATCTTCCAAACATAGAGGAGGATCCATCTGGATCCATTTATCCATAATTTGCTACTTTATTTCCCCAAACAGCTTTAATGATCTGCATAACATGGTTTAAATTTTGATTTAAGAGAAGGGCTCAAAACCATTCCAACTTGTGTCCTCCTAGAAATTTGTTGTTTACCCTTACCAATTTGCCAAGAAACATGATCCACTATAAGATGCTTACATTTTGAAAGAAAATTCCAAATGTGTGACCCCTTAGGAAGCTCGACACTAGAAAGAAGAAGCTCTGGATGACCAACTCCCAGATATTTATGAGAAAGAACTTGAAAAACCAACCTTTTAGGATCAACAATGAAGTTCCAAACTAATTTGGCTCCAAGAGCTATATTCAAAGCTCCAAATCAATGATTCCCAGCCCCCAATTTTTAGGGAGCTTAATACTTTCCCACTTCACTAGATGAAAATTACGCTCCTCATGATTACCTTTCCATAGGAAGGTTCTGAAATTTTTCTCGATTTTGCCAAGGACAAGTTTGGGAATCTTCATCATGGAGAGCATGTAAATAGGGAGGGCACACATAACCAATCTTATAAGGAGAGTTCTACTAATAAGAGTGAGCCATTTCCCTTTCAAATATTACTCTTTATGTGCAAGTGAATGAACAAGCCATCCCATAGAGAAGCTCTCGCTCGTCCCAGAGAATGAGGGAATACCGAGATACTTATGGGGGAGGGAGCCGAGCTCAAAACCTAAAACAACTCAAATTCTTATCTGCAAAAGAGAAACATTAAAGAAGAAAATAACATATTTATGGAAGCTAATTACCTAACATGTTGCTTTGGAATAAGAATCTAAGATATTATCAATGGATCTAGCTTTCGATACAAAGGCGGTGTCGAAAAGAAAGTGTCATCTGTGAACTGCTAATGGGAGAGAGGAGGAAGATTCACGACCATTTTGATTCCAAGCGAGGGAATAGTGGGTAATATCATGATTCAAGGTTCTACTTAGAGCCTCAATAACAAGAATAAAGAGGGAGGAGGATAAGGGGTTTCCCCGCATAATCCCATGACAAATAGAGAAGAATCCTTCCATTGAGCCATTAACCAAGATGGAGAATCGAGAGGAAGAGAAATAATTGAAGATCCAACCACAAAAATGATCATTAAAACCCATCCTATGAAGAGACTTTCAAATAAATATCCAATTGAGATGATCATATGCTTTTTTGAAGTCAAGCTTGATCATCATACCTGGGAGAAGAGAGGATTTCAACGTATGAATGAGCTCATGGGAAATGAAAATACCATCCGAGATGGACCTTCACCAGAATGAAACCACTTTGTTCTTAGGCAATGAGACGATCCAAAAGAGGGTGTAGTCTAGAAGAAATGGCTTTAGAAATAATTTTTGTGATGTGTTACAAAGAGAGATAGGACGGAACTCGTCCATCAATTCAACAGGTTTTTTTGGGAACATATAGATGAAGGTATGATTCATTTCCCCCAAAATCTTCCCTGAGCTTCTAGATTCCTCCACTGCGAGCCAGACCTCTTCACCGATCACATTCTAGAAATCTTGAAAGAAGGTGACCGGGAAACCGTCAGGCCCAGGTGCCTTATCTCTCTCCATCTAAAAAACAATACTACAAACTTCCTCCTTGGAGAAAGGAGAAATAAGTTTGTCATTGTCTTCATCATTCACCAACAATTTGAATCTAGTCAAGGAAGGATTGTTGCTTGTCAAGAAGATAAAAACACTCCCCATTCAACAACCCTTGAAAGTATGAAACAACTTCTTCCTTAATAGATGTCTACATAGAGATCCATTTACCATCTTCCATCTTTAGCTTAGAGATATAATTTTTATTTCTTCCAGCTTTAACTAATGAATGGAAAAATTTGGTGTTTTTATCACCATCCTTTAACCAAACTTCCCTAGATTTATGTCTTTAAAAGGTCTCTTCCTTGAGGAGGAGATCCACCAACTCGTTGAGAAGCTCTTTTTCCTTCCAGTATTCCTCTTATCCCATATTATTTCGAAAAATGATTTCATTCAAGCTCCGGATCTCATTTTCCACTCTCTTTTTTTCCGTGAAGATGTTCTTGAAGGAGGAGGCATTTCCATTCAAGTAATTTATCCTTGAGGTAGGCTAATTTTTGGAGAGAATGAAAATTTTGGTGCCATTGACTTCAAGGATGCCCACCAATTTTTATCAAATCGAAATTTAGGATCTTGCAACCACATCAATTCAAATTTAAAAGGGGATCTCTCGCGGAGGGATATCTAGCTGAACAGTGAGGGAGATGGGAAAATGGTCAAATCCAGAGAGAGGTAGGACTTCACTTTCCATAAGGTAGTTATTTTGAAGCCAGATTCCGAGATCAAAAAACAATCCAACCTGACCGCCATATTGCCAAAACCCAAACGTCTATTCATGTCCAAGTGAACCAACCCTTCTTAGGTTCAATGTCCACAAGATCAAAAGCCACTACAAAGGAAGTGAAATCCAGTTGAGAATGTGGTTTCCAATGGACCCCGCCTCTCTTATCTTTTTCAAAGAGTGTAGCATTAAATTCCCCTGCTAAAATGATTTTTTCATGAGAAAAAGACCTAAGATCTCCTTCCAACCTAGACCAAATCTCCCTCTTCTTGATAGGATTGATTGGACCAAACATTTGAAAATAAGAACTTCTCATCCGAGTGTTTAACCCGAACACAACACCATTGAAGACTAATACTTTATAAAAGAAGCTCAACAGACATGCCTTACTAACCTTCCACAAGATGCCCAAGTTGTTGAATGCCCCTTCAAGTCCACAAAAAGCCAAACCATCCTTTCCAGCTCCATGACCACCCAAAAAAAATTCAACTTTGAACATTTTAGTTTCTTGGATTAAAAAGATCCACTTCTTGCTCACATTACATACCATCCGACGAGTTTATTTGTTAGGGGTGTTCAAACCCCTAACATTCCAAGAAAGGATCCTCATCCTTTCTTCAGAGAGGACACCTCTCCTACTTGATGAATGAAAGAAAGAACCTATCTGGTGTTGCTTCCCAACAACGATCTCCCTTTTAGATAGTTGTTATTTTGTGGGAGTGGGACATCCCGGAGGGTTCTTGGGACCATAGTCATATGAATGATAGCGGAGTAGGGAGAATTGAACTACGAATATTAAGTTGTTCATCCCTCATCTCTCTTTCTGATCTAGACATGCCTTCATCTTCCTCATTTCTGTGACTAGTCGGCTTCTTCAACCGATTCTTAGTCATTCACCCACTTCTATAGCAATTTTGTAGAGGCTCCATGACCAACTTCAAGGCCTTCTTTCATTAAATCCAGAATATGGGTAGAATCTTGAACTACCAATGCGATTTACTTGGCAAGAGAATAGGTAGTTGGGTTGAGATGCAAGAGTTTAGGGAGCCGTGTACCACTGAGACTGCCCTCCCTCCTAACTTGATCTGGGTGGAGAGATGTACCCATACTCCTATCTTCGGAATGAGGCTTTACTACTTTTTTCCATGATGTGTTTAGTGGGGCGGGACTATTCACGCAATCTTGTTGAAAATGGCCCTTCTGCTTGCATCTGAAGCAACTAAAAGAGATCCTCTCGTACTCAACCCTTTGCACCCATTTTTCGGAAGGGGAGGAGATTACAATATATTCTTGTAATTTTTTAGTCATATCAATAGAGACACAGATCCGCACAAATGTAGATAAGGAGCCTTCAAGAGTCACGGGGTTCAATACGAATGACCATACCCAAGCTTTCACGATTTTGGAAAGTATTTTAGGATTCCAGTATTCACTAGGTAGAGCATATAATCTCACCCAGACCTGAAGTTCCTCCATGAAAGCTTGCTCTAGATCGAATTTGGTACTCAGTGCTCGATGTGAACACCGAATCTAGGAATAATCTTTCTTTTATGGTTAATGTATAGTCCCTCTAAGCTTCACTTCTAAATATGACCATGAAGAAACCTTTAGCGAGAAATCACACTCTTAGACCACTTCCCCATTGAGTATCACACCAGCTACGAATACCCTTTGTCGATAACCAACGAACCCACAAATTTCACAAAGATCACTCTCTTACCGAGAAGGGTTAGTTGTCTTGATAGATTGTCCGATCATCGAGGAAAACTGAGACATATTCCTCAGTAGTAAACCTCTTGTATCTTATCTACCCCCAAAAAATTCTTCCAAAACATTATCCATTATTCCCTCCTGGGGCCTAGACACTGAGTATCTCTAATGAGAGACCATCCTGAACGTCTCCCTTATGCGCCATCGAAACAACGTGTGAGAAAAGAGTCGTTGCGCTGGTGAAATTCAAAAAATTCTCCACACCATATCACTTTTTCCTTATCGGTTCCACTCAAACTAAACCAAAGTTATATATGAGCTAAGATATGAATAAATTACTGTAATTGATCTACTGCGCGATTAAATAAAGTACAAATAATAAATTGAAATAAGCAAAAGTATCGTCCACATGTTGATAAACCGCAACAATTAACACAATATACAAAAACAACATCTAATGACACTTTGAATGTGTTCCACATTGAAGAACTTAGACAAATATGAATGCCCTTGAGTGATAGCTTAGAATGTGAGGGGATTACATAAGGGCAAAGAGTGGAGTGATACTTAGATACTCCAAAAGATACTTTTATCGGATCCCATTGAAGTTTGATTTGTATTGGATTAAAATGTGAAATCCAAATGTGCCCCAAGAAAATTTATATTGTGAAAGGGTAAATGATTTCTTGCCTCGAGCATAGATATACACCACAGTAAGAAAAATGATTATCAAAAGATGATCTGGAACGATCATGAGGAGAGTCGTTAAAAGGAAAAATTGTTGAACTGTGTTATCCAGTTGCTAAAAAGTTGGTTAACATTATTTGAATGTTTTGATTTTAATAGTTTATATTGTTTTTGGATTTTGGCACAATTTTATATTATTTTTATATTTTTGAACAATTTTATATTGTTTTTGAGAAACATATTTGAATGTTTTTAAGTTTTGTGAAACATTTTTGAATGTTTTGGTATTTTACAACTCGGTAAAGGGGTGCATTGCTTGAAAGCAGTGCAAATAATTAGAATCATTTAATTCCATTGGCAGAAATGTAAATGATAAAATGATAGGGTGTTTCACTTCACTCGTGAATCCATGCAAATAGGAAGATGCAAGGGCTCATCACCGAGAGCCAAGAAGGACGTGAAAATGAGGTGAATAGTGATATGAAAATGAAGATGATGGATGTGAAGACACAAGGTGTACAAATGATCCATATGAGAAATATGTAACTCATCTCGTAGTCAATATTATCGACCAATCCCAAGATGATTCCAATTTATAGGTTTTGACTCGACTTAGATCCATTGATGGTCTACTGATTGAAAAGATCCAATTGAAGTAATTATTGTCTCTCTTTAACACAAGCAACTAAATTACTTCTTGGGATATTTTTGATTAAGCACTTTGATTAAGATTTCTAAAGGATCTATTTGTTGATTTTTTTGAAAAGAACCCCCTACATACTTTCCCCATGTCACCAAGAAGAGACAAGGGCTCAACGCCAAAGATAAAATATAGGCAAGTAAGGACTTCCTTCGTTCCTAGTTTCATACTACCAGTGAGAAGTATGGGCTTATCATCGAAGATTGTGAAGGATGAAAGGTGTAATGATTTTATACTTTTTTTTGTATTTTTAGATTGATTTAATTTACATTATATGTCGATAATGTACTTTTTGGAAGGAACATTCTGCCCCCAAGTCTCAACCACATGTGACTAGTAGGACGTAAGGGTTCAACACCGTAGATTGAGATGGGTGGTAAAAAGGACCGGGTAAAGAATTTTGAGCTTTCTGTTAAAGAGAGAGCTTATTTTGAAAGGAGGAGTTGCCATCAGTAAGCTTCGAGACAAAACCATAGGTAAAAAGATATGAAATGGTAGAAACCATAACAAGAATGAGACACACAATGCCCAAGAGGAATAAGGTTAACATGTGTCATAATAGGTGAAGAAAGTGAATATATGATAATGGTATGATTAAGATATCTTCCAATAGATGGAATTTTAATATTATTTGTACTCACTTTTCCATTTCTGATTTGCAAATAGTGCTTTAAGTAACGATTTAATACAAAGTTTTTGTTTATGCTTTTATGTTTTCTAAATGTTTAAGGATGAGGATTTGAAATGGACTCATCGATAAATGGGTATATGTTTATTAAATTTGAATGGTCCTTAAATACGAGACTTGGGAAAATGAAATCCAAGTCAAGAGAGGGAATCGAAAGATTCAATAAGTCTTAAAATAAAAGACTTGGGCGAGACAAGGTTCCAATAAAGAATTAAATCAAAGGATTAAATGATTCTGAGTTATGAGAGTTGGGAGGATGGGTTCCAAGTAAAAGATGTCCAATTAGATAAGTTATTGATGAGATTGAAAGACCTATGTGATGTTAGAAGAGGATTGTTGATGCGGAGAATATGTTGAGATTCATATTCATCCATGAGTGAAAGAGTGCGAAGAGAGAAGGATTGATCTCTAGATGTAAACCCAAGGCTCCTTATAGGCCGTAGAGGGGAGATATTCAATGTTTATCCTTCTAATGTGTGAATTAGTTGATTTGACGAAATATTTGCAATTAAAGTGTGAAAAGGATGTATAAGGATATTCCTGGGTATATGTACCTCGTAGAATGCACACATGTAGATGTCTCTACAGGTAGGAATAATCATTAATGAGATGCCTACAAGATTGATCGTTGAGGTAAAATGGAGACATAAGGTTGTTGAGGTATAATGGACACTTAAGGTTGCATTATTGCAAGTGTCCAAGCTTATTGTGGTTTTTCTTTGACAACAAAACTAGAGATGTTATGCATAGGAGATGGAATGAAAAAATTAGAATCAAGCTCAATGATTCTTGATGATGGGCCCTCTTCTATAATGTCTACAATTATGGTAAGGGTTGAAAGGGATTCTTGAAGTAATTTCAAGCTCTTGGTTGATGTTAGAGGGTTATTGTCTAAAACAAGTTCAATGTCTATTTGGACGAACATAAGAAAATATGGAGAAGAAATAGATTGGTTTAGAGGGAGAGATACTTGACCTTTGTCATGATCTCATTAAATATCAGTATGTATAGAAGTTTGGACAATGTTCAACTCTTCATTAGAATTTTGGAAGTTGACGTGTCATTGGTTGTGAGAGATTCGTCATCAAGATCGATGGAAATGGCTTTGTCATCAATTAAGTCTTGAATATAATGATGAAGATGTGTACAATTATCAGTAGAGTGACCTTCCATGTAGTGATATTCATGATATTCAAATGAATTATACGATGTAGAATTGGGTTCCCCATTAGAAAAGGGTCTCGTAATTGGATATTAAATCATGTTAGCCTTTGATTTTTTGAATGGCACTAGATAAACTCTCCCCGAGAGGCGTAAATTGACATTCAACGGTGTGCAAAGCAAAGTCAACAATATAGGATATGATGGATTTATAATTGATGTTGTTTGAGGATTCACCATGTTCGTGAGCTTTACCCTTTGTATCATGGTTAGGAAATGGATTAGAAAACACCTTTAGATTATCATTGGGTGTTTTAGTAGATGGTAGGTCTTCGACCATTATGTCTTCGTTGTCAATGAGGTCTTAGATGTAATTGTGAATTTGTTTGCACTTGTCCATTTGATGACCATTAATACAATGAAAATAACAATATGTGTTAGGTCTATACCAACTTGGCTTAGGTTCTCCTTCATGGAAGGGTTGTGTGATAGGGTAAGTGACCATACTAAAACTTTCCAATTATTTTAAGATGCTTGAAAGAGATTCCCCAAAAGACGTATATTGTCTTTAGTTGTAATCACGAGGAGGAGGAAAATTTTCTCTTTTTGGAATGGTGATGGATGGTTTAGAACTTTGTTTTAATTGGTTGTTCTGTAAGTTGTGCACGTTGCGATTATCTATGAAACCATCATTGACAACGTTACGGTTGCGGTTGATATACCTAGGTTTATCGTGAGAATCTCTAAGTTTTTATTATTGTTGTGAAAATTATGCCCATTGTATTTATAATGAGGCTTGATCAAGCCTTTAGAAATGAGGGATTTTTCAATTTGAGTTCCCTTTTCAATAAATTCCTCAAATTTGTTGAGACAGTGTATCTACATGTGAAAGGATAACTCACCGTTAAGGTTTGGGATTAAGATGCCAACGATTTTCTTTTTAGGGATTGACCATGGGAACCAACTTGTAATTCCTCGCCATCATTGTAAAAATTGTGCAAAGCTCTCGTTTTTTTCATTTTTTACACTACACAAATATATCATTGTGACTTCAGAGTCAAGGTTCAAAGAGAAGTGTTTAATGAACTTATCTGAGAGGTACAAAAAGGTAGAGATAGATCCCTTTGGAAGGTGTAAGAACCAATCCAAAGTTTTTCCTCCTAGACTCTTAGGAAAAAGGCACAAGAGAAAGATGTTGTTATAAGCCACCTCTTGGCATGCCATGAAAAATTCCTTGACATGCTCTCTAGGATCGGTTTTCATTTGTATTTGTCAAATTTGGGTGTATCAAAAAGCATGGGAATGGTATGCGTAAGATGTTCATGTCAAATGGTATGGACACAATTCATCAAAATTGAATTGTCTACTTTGTTTTTACATGCCCAAAATAATGTCCTTCATCATTTTCCACTCTTGAGTAAATGGTGATTATCATTTGTATGATTATTTATCTCTTTATTGGTCATAGAATGATTTTGAAGGTTTCATCACTTTTCTTTGTGTGTTCGATACCTTTGGTATCATTTTTAGTGATTGTAGAGGATATGAGAGCCAATTGTTTCGTCATTGCATTGATTTGATCAAGTAAGGCTTGGTTGGGATTAGAGGATGAAGCATTAGATTTGCCTTTATTATTGGCATTTATTTTACTTGGTCCTTCATCATCATGTTTGTTTGACTCAAGTGGTGGACCCTTAGGGGATTTAGGTTGTCATTTTAAGGCTTTCAATTCATCCTCATCAAAGTCCAAGGGAAATATTTCTCCCATTGCAAGGAGATGAAGAAGGAATTGGTCCTTTTTTTGTCATAAAGTGTCATCTATGGAAAAAAATTATGTTGGTCTTCATCCTCTTCATCGAGCTAATATGGAAAGGATTTCTTTCCTTCCATTAAAAGGGACTATAATCACAATGTTGTGTTCCCACCATTGTTTGAAAGAGGGGAGGAACGAGAAGAGGTGCGATAGAAAACTCAACCCTTAGAAAAGTGAATGCTAAGATGGAAGAGGGGAAAATATGAAAGAGCTCATCCCTAGAAAAATGAGTGATAAGAGGGAGGAGGAGAGAAGGGTTAGTTGATTGCCCAAATTCTTAATAAAATGAGAGTTAAGGGGAAAGGGACTAAAATGGGTTAGATGTGCTTTACTCTATAAAAAAATGAATGTTAAGGGAGAAGATACGTAACAAGGTGAACATGATCAAATCCAAAAAAAAAAAATGAGTGATAAGAGTGATGAAGAGAGGGTGTGAAAAGTTAACTCTTAACAAGATGAGTGTTAAGAGGAATGAAAGGGGGACTTCACAACACTTAACAAAATGAGTGATGTTAAGGTGGAAGATGGATTGAAATGTTAGTTTAGAGGATTCTTAACAAAATGAGTGTTAAGAAAGATGAAGAGGTTTGAAAGAATTCACGACCCTTTACAAAGTGAATGTAAAGAGGGAAGAGGTGAAAGAAGTTTAGTTTTCTCAACTTGTGACAAAATGAGTGCGACAAGAGGAGACTTAAAACACAATGAGAGATGCTCAATGCTTAACAAAAGTGTGTTAAGGGAAGATACTTAGGAAATGTGATGAGTTTTCTCGACTTTTAACAAGATGGATGTTTAAAAGAGGAGAATTAAGAAGATGATGAAGGATGTCAACTCTCAACAAAGTGTGTTAAAAGAGGAGACACAATAAGGAAATGGGAGCACTTAAGGAACGAAAAAGTGAATGTCATCACATGAAGTGAAGAAATGACGATGAAAGGTATGAATCTAAAAAAGTGGAGATAAGAGACAAGGGGAAAATGATTGATTAATGATCTCAAATTAAAGCAAAGTGAATGCTTTAAAGAGAGAAGTGAAGAAATGATGAGGATGTCGACAATGCAACAAAGTGATTATGAAATGCGATTATGTAAGAGTATGAAGAGAGATATTGAAGATGTCGTAAATTCAACAAATTGGGTGTGAAATGCAACAACGTAAGAGTATGGAAGAGAGATATAGAATATGTCATCAGTTCAACAAAGTGGATGTGAAATGTGATGATGTAAAAGCATAGAATGAGAGATATAAAGACGTCACCAATTCAACAAATTGGATGTGAAATGTGACAACATAAGAGTATGGAATGCTTAAAGCTCAACAAGATAATGTTAAACTTAAGACTTATGACAATGAAAGATCAAGGTGATCAAAGGGTGCTTGAC
The DNA here is from genome assembly GCA_018340775.1 of Taxus wallichiana var. yunnanensis. NCBI lineage: Eukaryota > Viridiplantae > Streptophyta > Pinopsida > Cupressales > Taxaceae > Taxus > Taxus wallichiana. The sequence continues at coordinate 512,341,863 of CM031239.1, read as the reverse complement.
CATGATAAAGCAAGTATCATGATGTCAAGACTTAGATGAAGAGGATGAAAGTGCTCAAGTTCATATATGGATGTCCGCAACCCAAGACTTAGACTCATTTACAAAGTAACAAGGTGGATGAGAGAGAAAACATGAATGACAAGAGTGAAACACAAGTTGGCCTCTACCTTAGATTGTCTTGGACAAGGCGTGGCTTCCTAAGGGGTTTATTTAACTAGGTGTGTCAGCCGGTATACCCAAGAAAGCACGGTGTTATTGTTATTTTTGGCTTTACTTTACCCCCTTTAAAGCATTGAGTAAAGATCTTGCTCAAATGAATCACACTTTGGAGTCGCTCACTAAGGATATCTGTGACTCTAATATCACAAGGTTCACTAGTCATTGGGAAAAAGGTACCCATTTTTTCCTTAATCTAAAACACTTCCCACGCTTATAGCAATTAGGAAATAGCCTTGTCAACCGCACCTACAAATATAGTGTGTAGTGTTCATTTTATCTTGATTAAAAGGATTCCCTACACATATAGTATTAGTAGTTTGATTAGCATGCGATCAAGGCAACTTGTAGTTAGTAGTTTTGAAGTGGTCTTCAAAATATGGTCTTCTGCAAACAAGTGTTAGTAGTTTTCCGAGGTAGAATAAAGAGAAAACAATGAAAAATGACACAAATTCGTGTTTTTGATTCTCAAGATCGCTTGTAACAAGCGCGAGAGAAGAGCATACACATGAAATATGTTGCGATTAGCTTCACAAAAATAGAAAAATGACAACGAAATGTTTACAAAATCCACTAAAAGCATTAGTTGATGTCATATAGTAATTAAATAGTGACGAAATGGCTAAAAAGTGACAAAAATTGGACAAAAACGTCCAATAACCCTATTTTAAGCAACTTGCACAATTAGTCTAATCAAGAAAGGACGGAAAAAGTTAGGGAAAAGGGGTCCTAAACGAGTACACATGGATAAAAAGTATAAAAAGCGAAAATGAATTGGATTTGAAGTGTCCAATAGCCCCGCAAAATCAAATTTTACAATGAGTTTGAGTTAATAAAATCGACGAAAATAAAAATGAAAGGACCTAATGTATTGTAAAAGGCCTAATGGAATTAATTAAACTAATTAATTAAGTGAAATAATGAATGAAGTAAACTAATGAATTAATTAAAACAAACTAGTGATCTAATTAAAAACACCTAATGGAGGTTTCAAAGACCTAATTAAAATTAGTTAAACTAATGAATTAATTAAAATAAGTCAATTTAATTAAATGGATTAGATAAATAACTAAGTAAATTCAATTAGTGTAAAAGAAATTAATTAACTAATAAAAATAAAAAGACATACGTAGAATAAAAAGACATATGTAGAAGAAGAAACCCTAAACCAAAGTTTGAAACAAAAGTGAAAAATAAAGTTTTAACTCGAATCAAATCCTCAGTAAACCAATATGATAAACCTAAATGTGAGTGGTATGTGTTTTGGTTGGTTTTTTCATTGACACTGCTTTTTTTTTACAGGAGTTACAAAGGAGACCGTGGTTGGACTTGGCAGGGCACAACTTGGCCACACATGGGTGTCTCTCGGCTCGGCGATGTATGCGGCTAGGTTGGGTGTTAAGGACCCAACCTTAACACCCGTGACTTACTTGGCACCCCGCTGAGTTCCCACCCCCCCCCTTCCACTAGGTGTGCCAAAATGTAAACAAAGAAAAAATAAACTAATGGAAGACAATCAAAATAATGCAAACCTTCCTCATCTTTCCAATGTAAAATCCGAGTAAGGTTGTTTTAAGCTTAGCTTGTGTAACCTTATGAAAGATTGTGGGTGCTCTTAAATGACCTCCAAATGTGGATTGTAACCATGCTACGAGCAGATGTTGACTTGATGATTACTTCAAAATAACGAAGTTTGACAACAAAATGGATAGAGTAATTGTGTTGTAAATCCAAGAGGATGAGCCCGTATTTTATAGAGTCTAAGTTGGTTGGAAGTTGTTTGAAATTTGTTGAATGCACATGCTAAAAATAACATTTGATGAGATCAATTAGTTATGGGAAGAATAAATGCCATTGAGGGGCAGTAAAGGGATTTAATTGTAGAAGTTGCATCCGAAAAGGTGGTTGTACATGCAATTGAATTGCCCCCACCTTTCTAGGATTCTAGAAGTGTAGTTGACTGGACTGGTGAAGTGGAGTCCATGTGGAGTTGACTGGGATGAGGAAGTGGAGTCCAAGTGGTTGTTATAATGTGCACACTAATTAATTAATCATTTGTTTAATAAATGATAATTAACTTAGCTAATAGGGGTACTAAGGACTAATTTAATTAATCCAAATGGGTGCAATGTGCATGACTAATAAATTTAATTAATCGTGATAAAGGGGGAATAACAAGGTGTATAATTTAGGGTGTTTACGTTGCTTTGAGATTTTAGGGAGAATTTTTGAAATTTGATTAAATTCGTGACTTATATGTATACATAGATCTATCTAGTATTTACTCTAAAGAATCGATTTTTGATCTTTTCCGATTTACGAATTTGCGATTTGGGCATTGTTCCAAGTAGTAGAAAAGGATTCAACATATTGCTTACAAAAATCAAATAAATCAAGGTCTTGTTGGATGCAACGTTACAATTTACATCCTATAAGTACTTAGTGCAAGTAAGTTTATTCAATATTGATCCATTTAAAAACCTTTTTCTATTATGTCACATTGTTTTATATGCTTTTGTAAATGTGATAATCTATTAAAATATGTCATTTTCTATTTTTATAGTACTGACCGATAGATAGGTGCATCATCGCTAGTGTCATTTTTCTTTCCATGTCACACAACACTGCAATGCCTTAGTCGATTTTCATCTCATCACAACCAACTCAAAAATTATCCTTATAGGAAAATGGAAACTAAAAAGGGAACCTCAAAAAATAAAGTGCAATACCTCTTAAGATCGACACACAAAAAACACATCTTATTTTGAGAAATCTCTGAATCACATCCTTCTCTAAGCGCTTATCAAAGGATAACGATTCTTATCGAAATAAAAATATGAATAATTTCATTGATGATTTGATGACTGATGTTGTTAATGGTGACAAAAATGAAATGCCTCCCCTTGAAGACATCCCATTGAATGAAGTTGAAACTACATCACTAGATGATTTACATTTCTACTCTAGTGCTAAGATGTTGTCACATGTTAGATTGAATGTAGGATGTGAAACTTATAATAGCCAAGAAAATTTAAATTCCACCATGCCAAATACTCAGGGGACACCTATTTCTAGTAGAAAGAGAAAGGTAAGAAATTAGTAGTTGGGAAGGAGTTTCAGTTAGAGTGGGTTTCTAAGTTTCCATTTATTAAACCTATTGAAAATGAAAATAAAGTTGAACCTCCCAAAGAATGCAAATGTACAATTTGTAGTTAGAAATTGGGTAGGGACAAGACAATGCAACTTAAATTGGATATTATTGAGAAGCATGTAGGAAAGCTATATAAAAGTAAACCAAGACGAAGTTGTGAAGAATATTGTAGGATGGAAAATTATCAATGATTGTTTACATATTAGGTATGAAAAATAATTTGAGAAGCACAAGAGAATCTGAAATAATAGTTGCACAAAATGGAGGGACAATTACATCTCAATTTAACAAGGTCATTCAAAAAGTATTTTAGGTAAAATAATTCAGCTAGATACTATTTTTCACGTTCTAAAAATATGTCCCCGAGGGGATTGGGACTCACCCATATATACATACATATATATATATATATATATATATATATATATATATATATATATATATATATATATATATATATATATATATATATATATATATATATATATATATATGAAAGGGGGTATCGAGGACTCACTTGAAGGCTTGAGTTCCCAGTAAGGATTTCATATTCAAAGAAGGCCCCTAATTAGTCATTCTTTGATTGGGGATGAGGAGTGACCCAAATGAGGTGAAGGATGAAGGATTGGTAGTCGATGCTCGGATTGGTATTCACTCGTGTCCTATAATAGATTTTCCTGAACATAAAAGTATGTCTTTTCTTAGTGTCCCATACTTTCCTCATTCTCACTGATTTGAAAGTAGTGGTTGGGATTGGGAAAATGTGTAGCTATGGTTGAGAAAGAAGGTTTGAAAGAGAAACTTAAGTTTTCATGATACACGTCTTTGTCTATTGATGAGATTATAACAGAGATAATACTACTTGGGTCTATATTATTGGCATGTGGTTCTAATAGGTGCTGTCATTGATGTAAAAAAATTAGTGACAAAGTGAATGATGTATCATAATTGTTATGATGATGTACATGATGATGACATTGTGTGTCAAATGTATTTGTGCTTATACAATAGGATTCAGTGAGGTGTGTTTGCTCTTGCAAGCCTATACAAGTGACTAGGTGATGTGGCATAATAGTAGGAAATTATTGGATGATTGGTAAGCATTTTGAAATTATGACTAACATGTTTTGAAGGTTATTGAGCACTAAAAGTAGTGGCATGGTACAAGTACATGTGGATCTTTATATTACAGGTGCTCATTAGGAGCAAGTATGACAACTTGGAGGTGTGATAATGTGGTTTAGATCTATATGAGCTCATGGAAGAATATATTCATATATCTCATGACATATCATGTATGTTTGGGTCATTTTTAGAGGTTTTATGATCAGTTATTGCATTATTTCAATTGACTCTAGCTTCTACAGTGAGGAACATGCATGTAAGCATAAGTAATTCTTAATGACTGGAGAGATTGATGTATGAATTTGACATTATTATGATTATATATATTATATGGATGTTTTATAGTGATTTAAAAAAAAATTAGGTTCCCATGATATGTTTTTCGCGAGATATGACAGTTTATGTGAGACAAGGTGAAAAACAAGTGAAATTTCAGCTCAAAGTTAAACTTCAGATGCTCGTTGTGAATAGTGTGATTTTCATGGGACCTTGTAGCTTTCAGGGAATATTATATGGTAAGTTTATAAGGTTTCAAAAACAATGAGGTTGTTTGATCATCATGATTTTATGAACAAATGTTAAGAAGGTAAAGTGGTCTAAAACCCTAGTTAAACCCTAACTAGGAGCAATTTGCAGAGAATGAAGTATAGTGACCTAGTTTTTATTGATTCATAAAAAGTGATGATTTTATGTTGTAGATTACTATGTTATATTTCCATAAATGTATGGTTGAGGTCATGGTGATAAGTGGGCCCCACCTAAAAATAACAGTTTATGAAGAAGAAGGTTTTGGGACAAGGTTGTCCAAAGGAGTAGAATACAAAATTGATGGTGCATTATGTATGGGAGTTTTTATTGATGTACATGGAGGTTTTAGGAAAATTTCATGTAGGTTTATGGTGTTTTGAGGTCAAAATAGGTTGATTGGTCAAAGGGCGCTTTGGGGTCTCAAATAGCAGGGTTCAATAAAATGGGCATAACTTGATCTACAAGTGCAGTTTGAAGATGATTCAATTTTTTTGGAAATATTATTCATAGATATTTCCATTGATATTATGTTTTCCACATGATGAGGTTATTTGATAGGGTTTCTAGGTCATTCTTTGGATAGGAATATTTTTGGCGCTTCAAGACACGATGTGTTCGGTGAAATTTTGATGTTGTTTTAGGCATTATATGGATTTGGTGATGCTTTATATCACCTAAAAGTGAATAGGGATGAATTTTTCATCCAATGAATCAATTTTTAGGTCTTTAATGTATGTATAAATGTTTTTATGAGCTAACCTTTGGAAACCATTTTTTTGGCAAAGTTTATTTTGGTAAAGGGAAAAATAGTTGTGGTTTGCGTAGGAGGTTGAGTAAAGGCATACAAATTGATTAGAAGTGTTATAAAATTCTAAAATTTCCATCAAGTGGTTACATGGCACATTTTTATCTTATAAAAGTGATTTTGTATCCTTATGAAGTTTCCGTGGTTCTCAAGTGTGTAGGAAACATCTGTTTTGAGAATTGCAAAGTGAACTGGGCTATTAAATGAAATAATTTGATTGGTTGATCAAAGGTATGACCTTTTATGAATGTAAACTGACATTTTAATCATATGTAATGGGTTTTGGGTCATGACTATGTATACATTTAATGTAAGGACATTTTTATGAATGTGCCTATGGGGTTTTGAGCCATTTTTGACACTTGTAATGTAATGAGGGTTTTAGCTAGGCTAGCCTAATTGGGTCACTTGTGACTGTTATATTTAAAATTTGAAAAATTTCCTTGATGTATAGGTTGAACCAAAAGATGGAAAAAGTTTTTTCCTAAGTTTCAAATGAGGAGAAGCATATTAAGTATGTTTTTGGGTGCCTTTTGGAACGTGTTTTGTGTGTGTGTGTGTGTGTGCGCACGGGTGCGTGTGCATGAGAAGTTACCTAGGTGAGATTTGATTGCAGGTATATGAGCATGAATTGAGGCCAATTCAAGTGTGTTTTAGGTGGATAAAAATTAGAGGACATGAAATCAAGAGTTTGATGATTTTTTGAGTGATTGAAGAGCTTGTTTTGTGAAGATTGGTCACCTAGGTTTTGGTTAAAGAAGTGTGATTTGAATATTTGATCTCCATCAGTTGTGGCAGAAAAAAATTGAAGATCTGAATATCATAAGGTTATCGAGTGGGTGCTTGATCATCTTTGGGGTTGAGCCTCATTGTGGAGTTAGTGCTTCACAAAATTAGGGGTTGGTGCCTCACTAAATTCAGAAACATATCAATATAAGATTGTGTTTCAGTGGGTTTTATTCCCTTGAGGGTTTCCCACTTATATCTTGTGTTCTTGTGTTGCTTATTTGTTTCATGGTTGCTTGATTCATTGATGGTTTATGGTGTGCACACATTAAGTATTGATTAAGTGGATATTGTGATTGAATACTTATGAGATTTTGAGTTTCAGATCTGAAATATAATTTGAATTTTTTTATAAATATTGATTCACCCCCTCTTAGTCCATTTTTATTCTAACAATTGGTGTCGAGTGGGTCATTTTTTGTAGAATTTTGACAACTTGAAAGGAGATCATTGAAGCGCAATATGGTGAGCAACACTATGATTAGAAACAAATCAATGTTTGATGGTGTGAACTATAGTTTCGGAGAATGAATTCCTATATCATGGCTTAAGGGTTTGATGTCTGGAATATTGTTGTGAGTGGTTATACTCCTCCTACCACTTCTCCACTCTTTGAGGACCAAAAGAAGGAATATACCAACAACTCAAAAGCCTTCAATGCAATCATAAGTGGTCTTGGAGAATATGAAATGGGAAAAGTGATGCATTGCAAATCTGCAAAGGAAGCATGGGACAAACTCCAAGTACTCTATGAAGGAGACTCAAAGGTAAGGATTGCTAAGCTTCAAACTTTTAGAAATTAGTTTGAATCTCTTAAGATGAATGATGATGAGTCTATTGCAACCTATCTTCTTAGATTTGACAAGATTGTTAATAGTATGAAGGGTTAGGAGAAGATCTAAAAGAGAAGTTGTTCAAAAAGTGTTAAGGTCCTTAACTCCAAAATTTGACTCAAAAGTATCAGCTATAGAGGAAGCAAAGGATGTTACTAAGCTGAATATGGATGAGCTACATGGTACTCTAACAACCTATGAGATGAGGGTAATGGATTCTAAACATACTAGAAGGAGATTACCTTAAAAATGGAAAAAGTGACTAAAGAGAATAAGGGAAAATATGAAGATACTAATTTGGAGCTTGATGATGAGGAGCTATTTGCTATGGTTTCTAGGAGAATGACACTTGGGACTGGTAAGTATAAAGGTAAACTCCCTTTTAAATGTTTTTCATGTGGTAAAGTTGGTCATTTTTCTTGCCAAGTGTCCTCATAGACATGATAAGAAAATAAATGATGATCATGATAGTGATAATGAGAAGAAAAATAAAAAATTTGATAAGAAGAAGAAAGGGTTCAAGAAGAATGAATCTATGAACAAGAACAAGAAGAGTCTCTACACTAAGAAGGAGGAATTTGATAGTGAAGAAGAAAGATCTGATTCAGAGGTAGAATCTGATCACAATGATGTTGGTGATGAAGTTCTCTTCATGACAAAAGAAGCCATGAGATCCTCTAGTGGTGGATCTATTCCTTGGGGTGATATTTCACCTGATTCTTGCAATGTAAAAGAAGGAGAATATGATGTTTTAAGGATTGAATTGACATGTGTGTAATCTGAAATTGATCATGCTGAGAAGAACAACAAAAAGTTGACAACACAAATCAATGAATATGAAACAAAAATACAAGAGCTTGAGGGAAAATATTGGGAAATATCTGAAAAGCTTGAGGAATCAATAAGAAGGATAGAATTGCAGATGAGCAACATGAATCTTAGTCTTCAATATAAAGAAGAGGAAGTGAAGGCTCTTAAGAAGGAACTCACAAGATGCTACAAGCAAGATAAGACCTATCAAAATTTTGAAGAAAGTAGTAGAGCTCTTGATGATCTCTTGAGTAATTAGAAGGTTGCTAGTGATAGGACTAGTTTAGGCTTCAAATATGAAGTCAAGAGAAATAAGGAAGAGAAAGAAAATTTGGTTTCTTGCAAGGAAGTGGGAGAATTAAGCAACAAGGAAGGAAATAATGAGCTTCAAGTCAAGGACATGGAGAAAAGCAAGCAAATTAGGCAACCCAATGCCTCAAGGTATGAAAGGTCCTTCAATGGTTTTTGTTATACATGTAATGCTTTTGGTCATAGGGCTAAGGAGTGTAGAAGAGCTCCTAGAGATACTCATCCATGGAGAAATATCGAAATGATTATGATAAGAAGGTTGTATGCTTCAAGTGCAACCAAATAGGTCACATTGCTAGTGATTGTTTGAATGAATCATCTAGGCATTCACATGAGCTAAAAAAGAAACATAGTGGTATGTTATAATTATAACAAGGTTGGTCATGTGGCAAAGAATTGCTTTCAATATTTCTTAGGTCAAATGAGAAGTTATTCAGTCCTAGAGTGCAAGACTATGGTGTTCAAAGAGATAGAGTGCATGAAAATGGTCCTAGAAGGACTTGGGAACCTAGAGGAGACCATGGTGTGTCTTCAAGTGTAGATGTTGGTGAAAGGAGAAGTGATTCTCAATGCTCAGATCAGAGAAGAGAGGATGAAGGAGTTTTGCAGGTGCCCAAGAAGGCTTGGGACCTCTTCAAGACCTTCTTTTAGGTCTCCAAGGAACATATATGCCTTCACTATGCTTCTTGAAGGTATATCAAAGCATATGAAGCATCTAGGAGAGGGGAGCTGTCTAAGTCATTGTGTGACTCCTCCACAAGGTCAAGGTATGTGTGTTCATGCTATATTAAGTCTTATTGATTCATGGTAATGAGTCTTGTAGTCTTGTTAATAGTCTTGGATCTTTGTGTTGAGTCTTTGTGCTCTGAGAGGCTTGGAGACTTGTTTGAGTTGTTGTTGGTGTCTCTTTCATTGTCAAGAGTTTTCATGGATTGTGTTAAGTGTTTCAAGTCCTTGAGCTGTATAAAGTTATTGTCAAGGGTCATCATGAGTTCATAATGGGTCTAGTCATCTGCCTCTGGTCTATGTTGCATCTCTCAATACTGTGAAGGTCAGTAGAGTCTTCTTTGAGCTATCATGATGTCATAAGGTGTTGTTACAAAGTATATAGTCTCTGACATGTGTACCTCATTGTCAAATCCCCGAGATCAAGCTTCAAATGTGATCAATGCATTAAAGAAGGATATCTTGCATATCAATTCATGAGTATTGTTAATATATAGGAGTATGTGTCCGAGTCTTGGTCTATGAAGGTATCTTGTGTCTTATTATGAGTTCCATAGGAATCTATGTAGTCACTTTTCCTAACCACCTAAATCCCGGGCATGCCAACATAGCACCCAACGTAAGCCGGGTGATCACCCAAGGTGCAAGCGGGCATCGAGCCCCTCTTTTATGCAAGCCTTGTAAGAAAGCTTTGCCATTAATGAAGGAATGTTTGCACTTAGAAATACATGCATTTAACCTAGTACAATGGTAGAGAAGCTAGTTATAAGCACAAATGCACCATGATGTAAACATAAAAATTACAACAACATAAGAGAATCATATCTGAACCATGAATAACATGAAAACACACTAGGGTTTGGACCATAGACAAATATTTGGAATAAAGCATCATATATTGATTATAATCATTTACAATAGCCATATTACATCAAAGAGGGTCATATCAGACCGAATACATCAAGGAATGACAATCTAACCCTACAAAATTACTCTGCATAGAGAGCCCTAGCTATGTTCTTCTATCGTAGCCCTAGTTTGGGACCCGAGCGCATGCATACATGTATCCTTATACTTGCACCATATGCATCATCTATCAACAACCCTCTCTTCCATCCTCAACAACATCAACATCCCTTCTTTCGGATCTAAATGCCTCCTTATATAGAAATCAAGGGCTCTCCTTTACTATCATAACCTTATCTATGAGTAGGCCACATGCCAGTGGAAATGTGCTTCTCCATACTTGAGTGTCTATGTCACTTGCCAAAACCTCAACTAACCGTAATGATTCACCTCGTGCAATATCCCCTTACTCGAATATTCTTTCCTTAAGCTCCAAGACTCCAGGCTATCATCTTATCCACTCGTCATGCCTACTTGAGCCTTCATGTGTTTTGCATGTGATACCATCTCAGAAATGTGGCTAAGTCCCCAAACCCTATCCTACTTCTACGTGCCAACCTTTTCTCCCGCACAACTTTCATTGAGTGCATTTTACCTTGCTTGCCTTATGTGTGCATGCTCTTCCTCAGCCTCGGGACTTAGTCATTTTTAGGGCCCAACATTACCCCACACTAAACTTGTTGTTAGTCCTAGGAAATAATCTGATCTTCTCGTAGAAGAATAAAGAATGGAAGATAACATGTATCCGGCTTGTGCCAATAAATCAAGAATTTCATCACTTCAAGAAAAATTGGGAAGTCTTTATTTAAGCCTATTGCAATCTTACTCCAGCATCCATCTCATCTTACGCTTGCTAGAATAGATCCCATATCAATGCACTAGCTTCATCAAATGATAACTCCTTGCCCTTATCCTTCGTAGTATCAACAATATTCTCCATCTACTTGCTAAGATCACTCAACATGTCCATCCTTCGTAACTGGGGTACAATTCCTTCACTTTATTTTTAATCGAGACTCTTAAGCTCTTGATCACCTTGGACTTCTTCTTGACCTCCACTATGATTTTGTCTCGCTCCACCCTATTAGCCTTGTTCTTCTCCCCCGAAACTCCTTCGATCCGCCTCATGTGTAACAACCAAGATACTTGCCACTCTGTCCCTGTCTCCAAAGGTGTCATAGAAAACTTCAGCCATGTGCGTTGCGGTTTTAACGAGAGGCAAGGAGCTTAGAGTACCGAGTTATGATTTCTTCAATTTTTAATTTCTCCTCGACCCTATGTCACACCAGACTTCCTCTGTGGACTCCAATGCAAGCGTTTGCTTCTCCATTGTGATCAAACGTGTCAGGTCCTCTAAGAAAAGAAAGGTTGAATCATACTTTTGTGCAGGGGGTGCTGAATCTGGGAAAACTAAAATAATGGAGTCTGAGATAGTCTCCAATTTCTTGTATGCCTTGCATACTTTCACCTTCTCTTCCCTCAACTCAAGCTTCAACTATGAAATGATCAATTCTTTCTACTTGATCTCCTATCCCTCTCAATTATCTCCTTATTCTTTCCCTCTAATTCCTCCTCCAAGGCCTTAATTTTGTTATTCCTCTTGAATAACCTCACCTCTACTTCCACATATACCTTGTTGAGCACATTACATACCTACTCATCAATTAGCCGCTGGGCATCCACAATAGGATTCACCTCATTGGGGTTCTGTGTCTCTATCAATGCATCCGCATTAATTTCAAATTCAGGCTCATCAACATGGGACTCAAAGGTCCATGACAACATATTCCTTGTGCACGTGTACGCACTACCTCTATCAAATGATGACCAACAAAAGAGTTGGTATGTGGGCACCGTGTTCTAGAACCGTGCACATAGGACCTTGTTTGATCACTGATGTAATTCATTAAGGGTCCTTATGCCACCGCGCGCCTTTGCCACCGGTGCATGTTGTTGTTAGGAAGCTCACCGCTAAGCTAGCATCTCCGCCCATGCTCCCATAATCCTTCCCCGCTTCTCCCTTTTCCTTCAATATTTCTTCGAAAGTGATGTGCTCTACCTCGTGCTCTACCAAGTTTTGTATGATTCTGCCACTTCCCTTTCCACAAGTATCTTCCAATTGTACTCCCACTGAGTGGTGTCTTTTGCACATTCGTTCCTACTTCTTCTTCACTTCCTCCCATATTATGAGTACCCTCCTCATAATCATTCGGCTCCTCATTAAATTCATTTCTATCATGCATAAGGGGACTCTTATCTTCCTCACGCTCCTTATTCTCTTCCTAAGATTTGTCACCCTTCATGCCTCTGTCTCCTTAGAGTCTAAAATCTGGACCACCTTTTGTTTCTTATTTACCGGTGACTCCTCTAAAACATGGGACTTTTCCTTCACGGGCGTCTTCTCCTTCACAGGGATTTCTTCCTCCCGGTGTTAGTACTTGACTCGTGCCCGACTCCCGCGCCATTGTGGTCCGAATTGTACGTGTGCTTAGCGCCTTGCATGTTGTAGTCTCTTCTATTTCCCTCTTCATTCCTTTCTTTGTAGCAGGGTCCTCTCGGATGGATACATCATCCTTAACGTACACACCCTTACCGCCATTTTTCCTGCAATACGTATTGACATGGGCTTTACCATACGTACGTCATGGGAGACATACTTCTCCACATATACACATTTCTTAGGATACACCAATGTTTTACGCAATGCGTGGTACTCCTGATCTACCTCACTTAGATCAAATCTAAGTTTCTTGGCCTCCTTGAACCTATTAACTATGCTCTGAAAATATTAAGTCATGAGGAAAATGGTAACTTACACCATGAGATTTTTGTGCCATCTGTCAAAGTGAATCGCCTATGCAGAAGTGCTAGTATACTATGAACTCAACCTCACCATGCACCAAGGCTAGTAGTTTTTAGGGATTCTCCATTCTACCCCAAATGCATCACACATTCTCTTATACCATTTCTCCAAGTGCGCCTTATGTGCAGTAGTCATCGTATCACAAGTGTATGCTTCAAACCTCTTCGCGGGGAAGGGTCCTCATCAAGGTACTCCCAAACATAGCTATTCGGCCCATTAGAACTCCAATATCTAAAAACAAAATAGTAAGAAGGATGTTACCATACATAATTTTTTCCTCATCATGTGCCGCATCTATGATATCCTCTAAAATGAAGGCCGAGAGGTCAGAGATTGTTCCTTCCAAATATTCCTATAACTATTCAACCATATCTTGTTCACTTGCATCCAATGCTCTTGTGCATTCAACTTGGTCAACAAGTGCGTGGCCATCTTCATGATTAGGTTAGTGATCTTGCTGATATCAAAGTAGCGTGAACCCTTCTTATACTCATATTCCGTAGTTGTTTCCTTGACTATGTCCTTGTCGCCCAAGTCATCATCTAAAAACTCTCCCTTGCATATAAGTCTAGTGTATTTTAAGATCAACTGAGCAATCAATTACATTATTCTTTGTGTGAAATAAAAATAATCTTTGTGCACACGCAACATCAACCACTGGTACAACCTATCGGGTTTACCAAAATATGGCAACTCATAGAGTTACAAGAGTCCAACCTTCTCCAATGTGGTTTTTATAGAGTCATCATACATAGGCTTATCATCTTACATCCTTACACTTGTTGGGCTAACTAACTCCAACGCCATTTCCTTCTCCGTGGTGCTTTTCTATTGGTTATAATCACTTATAGCCATCTTCCACATGTGGGACACCTAATCCATCCCTAATAGAATGCCATCAGGGTACTGCATCTCTGCGTACCACTCTTCATTGAAACTGGTTGATGTGACTGGTTTTCCCTTGCCCTTGCCTTTTCCCTTCTTAGGTGAAGTATTTGATCCCTTCCTTGGTGCCATTTTCCTCATCGAGACCTTGTAAATTCTTTCTTGTGTTTTGATCTAACTCTGCTCAATCCCTCAGCTTTACTTCTCTGCGAAAATTCTCCAAAACCCATTCCCTAGCTTTCAAACCCTAACCTAGAAAACTCTCCTTCCACAAGACAACGTAAACCCATGGGAATCCACCAAACAATCTCCTCCATGCATACCCATGTACTCCATTTCCACTCTGGTTCAAAAATACGTCAATATTTCTACTTCGCACACAACTCTTCACAATTATTTTTTCACAAGGATGCCCTAGTTTGTAAGAGCTCTTCAACAACAAATGCAAGGTAAAAAGAATAACTTACCCCGACCTTCTATTTATAGATTTTTGCTTTTCCCGCATTAACTCCCATGCCACCTACCACCATATAACCGCATTAAAGTCATATTTTTCCAACGCCATCCTTCCGCGTATTTTGTATAGTGCCTCTTCATCGTGCATAAACTTGTGCAAAAACTCCTGCAACCTTCTCGCATGCAAAATTTTGACCGCAGACTAAATAACGCGCACTCCCTATGCCAAAGTATATCGCCTCTATGTCTTTTACCAAGTTCTTGCCATCACCTACCTCATGTTGCTCTGCGCTTTTATCACTGTACGTGGTTTTTATAAAGCTTTTGACACCAATCTCCACCCATAATCACTTATTCTACGTGCACTCCTCCTCGAACCCACGCGCTTTGATTTTCTCACTTGGGCCGCCAATCCACATCACTCCCAACACTTGATTCTTGCTACACTACACATCAAGATCTCCTTTACACTTTCCACTCCACACTAAAAAGATACCGGTCCTACGCATAAAAACTCTTTAGATAACAATTGGCTACTTGGCTCATAAACGTGCCCACAACAAACCAAATGAAAAGAAAAAGCAACAATGAAAGGAAACACATATAAAGGAAAATAAATTAAGGGAAATCCTAAGCTAAATGAAAATACTACCTTATTTACAAACACATCAAGACTTATTTATAGTAGGGCTTCAACCTACTCCCATTAAAATAACCAGCAACATCGTTCCATCCAACACTTGTAACTTGCAAGTTCACGAATCAAGTATATGAGATATCACATATGGTCCCAACCAATGTACTTTAAGTTTCCCAGATGGCATAGAAATTTTGAATCATATAGTAGAACCATTTGCCCAACCTCAAACTTCTTATTTTTAATATGATGATCATGCCATGCCTTTTGTCGTGCTTTCTCCGTCTTCTGAGTCCATCTAGAAATGGCTCGCCTCTCATCCAACTCCATAAGTTTATCAATACACTCCTCTAATTCTTGTTCATCACCAATCCTCCTGCATGTATAATAGGTAGGGATGGTAACATAAATTCCACAGGCATAACCGCTTCTGCACCAAATACCAATTGAAAAGGAGTGGCCTTGTTCTATCTCTTATAAGTTGTGCGATATGCCCATAACACTGTAGAGACTTTATCATTCCAGTCCCTTCTTTTGACATCGTAAATATTAGTCAATGTATGGCTTAAAATCTTGTTAAAAGAGTTAGTAGTTCAATTATCCTAAGGATGATAGGGCGTAGTTTTGTTATGCACCACCATAAGCTCTATTAATAAGACTCTAACTGTCTCATTAAAAAAATGAGTACCCCTATCACTTGTTAAACTCAATGGGCATCCATACCTACTGATTATATTCTCCCTTAGGAACCTAGCTACCGTAGCCACAATGTAATCCTTTGTAGGCGCCTTTCACCCACATTGTAAAGATAATATGTACAAATGATAATATATCGCAAACTCCGTCTAGCGCGCCACTGGGGAAATTGGTCCTACAAAGTCGATTTCCCATTTTCAAATGACTCTGTACTAGCAATAGGTCTTAATGACATTTCATCTCTCTGCCCTGACTTACTAAGGCATTGGCAATGGTCACATGCCTTGTAATATTCTATACAATCCTTATAAATTGTTTCGCACTAAAGACCTTGCTAATAGGATCTTGTGCGCGGTCACATTTCCTACATAGTGACCTCCTACAATGCCACCAAGAGCTTCCTCCGTGATTGTAGTACGTTCATGTTCTAGTACGCATTGATGCAAAACCTCATCCTAATGTAGCTTGTATAGGTCTCCGCTAATCAACATATAAGACATGATGCGTATAGCTAATGCTTTTCTTTTCCAAAGCCTTCATTCCCTCTACCACTATACCTATTCACAAGAAAAAAATCTTCCAAGTCGAGGGTATGCGATGTAATCTAAATAATTGTATATCCGGCATTATGTCCTCAATGCTCTACACGTCCTCTCCTGAGTTAATCCATGTGATAGATGGTTAGGTCCTAAATTGCTCTTTCTTGGTTTCACAATGACCGAAAAGTCAAACTCTTGAAACAATAAGATCCACTAGCATATGCGCCCTTGATAAACAGTTTGTTCACCAAGTATTTTAATGCCATGTGGTCTCAGTCATAGAAAATAAAAGGTGTTGCTAGAAAATACTTCCTAAATTTGTGCAATACGCAGATCATCGAAAATGCCTCACGCTTTGTGGTAGTATAATTATGTTTAGCTGGAGTTAATTTTCTACTTGCAAAACACAAAGGGTGATAAACAATCCTCTCTCCAGGATGTGCCAACAATGTTCCTATTGCCACACTTGACACATCAACATGTACATGAAAAGGCTTATCCCAAGAGGGAAAGCACAAAATGAGCACAATTGTAATTTTTCCTTTAAAGTGTTAAAATCCACCTGTTGCACTTCACCCCAATAGAACTTACTCTTATGTTTCAACAACTCCTCCAATGGCTTGGAGATCTTGATATTACCCTTGATGAATTTTCTATAGTAACACATATGTCCTAAGAATTCACGCACAATGCTCGACCGATAGGATCCTCCAAACCTAAAATAACAACAACTTTGGTAGGGTCTACCAATAAACCTTCCTTGCATATAATGTGACCTAGCAGTGTGTCAAAAGGAGTAATAAAGACACATTTCTTAATGTTTAGAGAGATACTTAACTACCTACACCTCTCAAACATCAATCTCAAATTGTCACAATGATCTCTTACTAACCCATATACCGTCCAATCATCTAGGTAAACTTGCAGAAACTTATGGATGAAGTCTTGAAATGCTTGCACCACAATGTGCACAAATACCCTGTGTGCATTCTTCAGTCCAAAAGGCATGACAATATAAGCAAAAATTCCCCATTTAATGGTGAAAGTAGTATTCTCCTAGTCTTCCTTCATGCAATCCTTACCTGGTGATAACTTGAGAATCCATCTATAAAAGAATATATTTCCTACCCTGCTACACCTTCCAAGATCTCCTCAGTAAATGGGGTTGGGAAAGGATCTATGACACATGTAGCATTCAAGTCCCTATAGTCTACACATATCCTTATCCTTCCATCCTTCTTGATACTAATCACCATTGGGCTCACCCATTCAGATTCCTCAATTGCCTCAATGATTCTAGATTCTATCATCTTATCAATTTCCTCCTTAACCTTTACACACAAATTTGGGTTCATTCTATAGGGCCTCTTCCCGATGGGGCACACACCTCCTTTAACTTAATGTGCATTTCCCCTAAGGAATGATGAACTCCCTTTAATTCATGGTATCCATGTGGAAATAAATCTTGGAAGTCATGCAATAGCTCAACTATTTTTCAAACCTCTTGGTCCGTCTAGTAATATCCAATGACAACTTCTTTTGGTTCCTCTTCAATGCCAATGTTGACCTTTTTCATTTTTAAGGGCTCATGGTAGGCGTGTGCTTTCTCATCTGATTTGTCCAATACTTTAAGCATACCTTCCGTGTGATCAACATCCAAATTTTCCACCTCCTCGTCATCTATCAGGTACACTAACTTACCTTTTTATTTTTCCAAGAAGGTGTGCTCAAGATGTACTTCTTCTGCCTCTTCTTCTATGAAGTGCACCCCTAACTCAGGTTCTCTTAATAAATCTAGAATTCTATCCTTAGCCATAACACTATCTCCCAAGGTAAGGCACTTGACTACCTGCAATGCCTCATTCATTGATGGCTTAGGAAATTGATACTCCAAAGTTTGAATAATGTCCATAGTCATTCTTTTCCAATTTCTCGTCCGACGACATAGCTCGAGTGGATATACCATGCACGCGCACAACCCTACAAGGTGGAATAGAACTTATGCACGCATAGTGAGGAGGAAAAGCTTCCGGCCTACCATCCAGATTTCTCACACTCCTAGACATGGAATGAGGCGGGATCTCTCGTGTGATAGTAAAGTATCTTAGATGATGCATTGCTTCAAAGAAACCTAACAGAGAGCACAATTCTCACTTCATGCCACTCTAGAATATTGTCTCGATGTGTCACCCACCAATGCGTTGTTATTCCATTTAAGGAATAAATATACATATTCCTCCTTTTAATTGACATGTCTCATGGACTTCCATTGCTTCAGGAAGAAATCATGGTTTCCTTCCCCATCAGTAACTTGGTAATTTCCTTCCTCCCGTGCATCTAACTATGTGCACTCTGGTAACTCGAGTGACATATCCCTTTAACCTTCCAAAAAACTCATAGGTCTCATGCACCCAATTATCACATGCAATGCTAGTTGTGTCACTCATGGATGAGCATCTTCCCATCTGAATGACTCCTTCTCTCAATGGATGAATAACTTCGGGGTCCCTGATGGTGCACACATATATTATGTCCAAATCCTCCTCTCCTAAGGGTTCCACATAAGGCACAAACCTTCCATCTATCAGTGGGATAATCACACACTCCTTGTTTTTAAAACTAATGTACCCCTTGTTGAAGTGCAAGTCAACGTTATTCGTGTAACACCATGGGGGTCCTAAGTAATGCTGGGAAATTATCTACCTCAATGAGTTCTAGAACCTCAAAATCCCCAATAAAAATTTTCCCTTGAATGGTTATGGATGCATCCTTCAAAACCCCAATGGGCATAGCCTTTGTTCTATTATCCATATACAACACATTTGAAGATGGTCAGTAATGGAGGCCTTCTCCATCTGATTCCATGCATCTAAGGTAAGGACATTGAATTCTGTGCATGTGTAAATCAATATGTTGCTTAAAATCCATCCATCAACCACCACATTTAGCATGATTTCCTTATCATAATCAATACTGTGAGGGGCTAGATTAACATGCAAGACTTGCCTCTCGCACATGCCTCCAGTGTGTGTCACTTTTTCTCTCAACCATTCTCCTAACAGAGGAATAATGTTCTCTTGGTGCAACATCCGACATACTTCCCTAACTTCATCCATATCCTTCTGAGGGACCTCAATGCTCTTTTTCTACTCCAACTTCCATGATTTCTCCTTTAGACATTGAATCTCCCTTGCAAACTTCTAATCACCTCCATAGTTTCTTGATAAACCTCCTTCTGATGGCATGGATCAGAATACTTTCTATGTAACACTTCTTCTTATGCCCGCGTAGTCACCAAGATTAGTTCTAATTGAATGATAAGCGCCACCCTAGGCATCCATAGTGGATCAACCCGCTTCACACTAACCATTCCCGCGCCTCTATCCTTCTTCTAGTTCTAGCTCATGTGTTCATACAACTCAGGGCACTCCTCATACTTATGTTTCTTCTTGCACCATGAGCACTATAGAAAATCTAAACATTCACACTTGTAGTGTTCAATAGATCCACAATTGTAACAAGTTCCATGGGGAATTCACTTCTTCCTCCCCGACCACCACAACCTCTGAATCCTCCACGAAAACCTCTTCCTCGACCGCCTCCATCTCGTGTTCACTTCATATTGAAGTCCTTCATTCTTAGAACCACTCCCAATATTGGTTTAGCACACACCAGTGTTAATGGCATCATGGATTTGGTCTATCAATCTATAATCCTTTGTATCATGGGTTGTAGACATACAAATCTTATAATAACAAGACACATTCTTGCAGATTGTGCATTACAACAATGAGCATCTACTTGCATCATGATCCCCATGGAATATTTCATAATCTACTAACATAACGTGCACAAATTTCAAGGGAAACTATCCTTAGTGTGTCCTTCCACTTCACAATCCGTACACCAAATTCCACTGTGAGTTTCATGAGCCGAATTCATAGATAGTTTTGCAAGCTACTTTGCAATGGCAACGATTTGTGCTTCCAAAAATGGGCTTACCCCAATGTTAACGCTTCCGATAGCTTCAACACGTAAAATAGCTTCCAAAGCCTCATGCATGGATCTCGTGAAAGTCTTATGGGAAAGCACTCATTCGAAAGGTGTTATTAATTCTCTAACAAACCACCGAAACATGCCGAGATGGACGAATATCATGAGACAATTATGACAAGAGAGTCTTAAAGCACACATCATATTACAACACACTCTCTGCCATACCTTGTTGAATTTCCTTGAGTGCACTAATTCTCTTCTGTTCAAACTTAGGAATATAGAATTCCACCAAAAAGAGATCATACAAAGTCAACATAGTCCACTGTTTCTCATGCGGGTCATACTTTCGGTACCATCTATGCGTGTGCCCTTACAACATAGTTGAAAACTGACTTGCTTTCCACTTTGGGGTAGTGATACCCTTAGCGTGCCATAGCAATTCACATTTGTGTACATGCTCTACAACATCCTCAACACCCTTGTAATTAGGTAAATGTAGAGACATCTCATAAAACACCTGCTTGAGGTGGTTGAGGTCCTTGTCCACTAGTTTCGAACCTTGACCTCTTCCTATGTTGCCACCACCACCAGATCCACTAGATCCACTAGATCCTATTCCTTTGGATCCACCATATTCTCCTCCCATAGCATGTAAAGGGCCTAAAGTAGTAGCTTGCTGCATTGTGCCCCCACTATTATGCCGAATTGTGCGCTAACATCCTGATATGTTGAACCACTCATAGATGTGGTACCTAAACCTTGTGTACCCACACTTTTCACAAATTTTGTGCCAGACAAGATGCTTCCAAACACAAGAAATGTCTGCACAACCATGGAAGAACTAAACAAAAAATTATATCTACCAGGTGTCACTCGACCACTAATACTAATACCAACTGGATTAACAAAATGTTTCTCAGGAATTGAAAAACTAAGCGCAAAGTGTTTGGTAGCCATCTGGTTCAAGATGCACACCTAAGGCTCTCCTTTCTCCATACGATGAGCTCTCACCAGAAGCCGAGGGGGTTTCTCTCCCATGCTTTTCAAGATGGGGTATCACATACTGCTCAGGTTCCACGTTCTCCACATGAACCTCACATCCTTCCCGTAACGTCTACCTCCATAAGTCCATCACTCCTGCAACTTTACATTGTCTCACCAACTCCCTTTCTCGTGCTTCATTATACTTGAGCTACCTCTCCTCTCTCTCCATTTCCGCCACAAGGTCTACCATCTCTTACCACACCAGCTTCCACACCCCGCGCCTAGTGGGAAGTTAGCCAACCATAGGAAATGCCTCCATACTCAGAGTGATGATCAAGATCTTAATGGCTAATGGCATAACACGTAAGAATGATCCTCTTGGCTCCCTTAAGAACTCAAACTCAATAATATTTGGGAAAGAATATGTAGAAACCGCGTATTTGAGTGTATAACTAGCCAACACTCCACTCCACCAATGATCAATGACACGAGTCCAGGTTAGATCAACATCATGTAACCTCTGATACTCTTCTTGGGTCCAAACACAAGGTCTATAATACCAACTTCTCCTAGATACATAGGCTAATAATCACTCATACAACTCTACTAGGAAACAACAAAAAGAATGTCTCATAAAGCTCATGATACAAATGCTCCTCTACCCATTTACGTGCATAAAAATCAGATCTAATACTAAACCACTATGCAAACTCATCCTCCATGCTTTTAAGCCAAGTCTCAACACTATCCAAGGTCAAGCATTCTGTCATCACACACCATTCTCACAACAGCTTCAAAAGAGGTCCCGACAATGTAACCAAAATGTAGTCACTTTTCCCAACCACCTAAATCCCGTGACACACCGACATATCACCCAACGTAAGTTGGGTGCTCACTCGAGGTGTGCGTGGGCACCGGCCCGTCTTTTATGCGAGCCTTGTAAGAAAGTTTCACCATTAGTGGAGGAATGCTTGGAAAAATAGAAATACATGCATTTAACCTAGTATAATGATAGAGAAGCTAGTTCTAAGCACAAATGCATCATGATGTAAACATAAACATTACAACATCATAAGAGAATCAAATCTGAACGATGAATAACATGAAAACACACTAGGGTTTGGACCATACACATATATATTTGGAACAAAACATCATATATTGATTATAATCATTTATTATAACCATGTTACATCAAAGAGGGTCATATCAGACAAAATGCATCAATAAGTGACAATCTAATCCTACAAAACTACTATGTATAGAGAGAACTAGCTATGTTCTTCCATCATATCCCTAGTTTGGGACCCGAGAACATGCATACATGTATCCTTATACTTGCATCATATGCATCATCTATCAACAACTCCTCTCTTCCATCCTCAACAACATCAACATCCCTTCTTTCATATCCAAATTCTTCATTATATAGAAATTGGGGCTCTCCTTCACCGCCATAACCTTATCCATGAGTAGGCCACATGCCAGGTGGAAATGTGCTTCTCCATACTCAAGTTTCTATGACATCTCATTAAAACCTCCACTAACTGTAATGATTCTCCTGTGGAATATCCCCTTCATGGAGTATTCTTTCCTTGAGCTCTAAGACTCCAAGTTGTCATCTTATCCAATCATCATGCCTACTCGAGCCTTCAGTGTTTTCCATGTGATACCATCTAAAAATACAGCTAAGTCCCCAAACCCTATCCCTGCTTCCACACGCCAACCTTTTCTCCCACTCGCCTTTCCTTGAGCACATTTTCCTTGCCTTACGTGTGCACGCTCTTCCTCTACCTTGGGACTTAGTCATTTTTTAGGGCCCAACAATCTACATCTCTCTTGATAAGTCAAGTAATTTCTAAGAAGACGGTGAATGTGATCAAGTGATAAATTGATCAATATTAGGGTGGAAATGGAAATATGTGATCTAAGTACCTCAAAATCAGGGTAACATCAAGCAAACGAAGATGGCTACAGGTATGTTTTAGTATTTCAAGCTCCATAATCATGATGAAGGGTTCTTAGATGCATTGATGGATGTTTCTCAATATGCATGATAATTTTTGAGGTGATCAAAGGTAAATGTGATGTAATTTGAAGAGTTTCTTCCTTATACTTGTGTCTTCTCACAAAGGTGATTGTGTCTGTTGCATGGAAACTGACTTTTGGATGGTTTAATGATGGAGTTAGGAGTCAAAAGTTGAAACATATTATCTTGACTTCAATGAGTAAAGGATCTAATTGATTTCAGGTCCTAACAATGAGTGCATTTCCCGATATCTCCGATAGTTTGTAAGTTGATCAGTGTGGTAACTAGAAGACCTAACCAAAGGTAAGCTATTGAGTGTTCAAGTCTAGCTCAAATATTTTCTTGGAGGTAATTATATCATAGTTACAAGTGATTCTCGAGATATAATGGGATAGAAGTCTCTAGATAAGCATGGATGAGTCAAATATGATATTATCAAGTCTAATGCATAAGGTTCTATACCCTAACGCTATAAGTTGTGAGATTTGGCGTGAGGCTAACCTCGTAGCTCATTCCTGGAGCATCTTCTAGGTTCATCAAAAGACCTGAGAGGATCTAAAGTGTATATGTGCACAAATGATTTGCTCCATAAGGATAGAAGATCTTATGACTGTCTACACATCTAAAATTATGAAGATTTCTTAAGAACTCGGGGGTAGAAGTTTGTGTGTAAGCAAGTTGATGATAAAAGGAAGTTACAATGTATGTTTGGAGGGATCAAAAATTTGTAGTGATACAAAAGGATGTATTGGAGGTTTCTTATGGACCATTGATGGTCAAAGTTCATCTAGACCTATTGTATTTCATGGGATCTATGAATGTGATGAAGAAACAATGTGAAAAATGTAAAATTAGTGAACTTAGATTGAGAATTAGTTTTTACAGATATGGGAAAGGTTGTATATCATTCTTCATGATGATTATGGTAAGTGGAACAACATATGAAGGATGGTAAAGACTTCACTTTACTCAGGTTATTGAATTAAAGGTGTTCTTAGGCATGAAGAAGGTAGAATGATGCAAAATATCATGCTACATATCTACTATGCATATGAGAGGCAGAGTAAGCAAATCTTCGTGTACAAGGTTGGTCTCAAATAATAGAGTATGATGTCTCTCTAACTCCCAATGGTATGGTAAGCTCACTATATGATGATGTTGGAATTGATAATATGATTGATGGTAAGAAGAAGCATATAGTTGTCTTGGGCGATGAAGTAGTTGCTCAAAATGGAACCTACTATGCTACAATGTTTTGAAGATATTGTTATAGGTATTTAAAGGGCATTTGTTCCTAATACAATGTGGAGGATCTTAAATGGGATTCCTAGAAAGAGAATATGGTGATCTTACGGCTATAAAGGTATGAATCTACTTGGATATGCATGTGAAGTATAAAACGTGTCATATCTCACCAAATATGATCATAGGATTGAGAAAAGAGTTTTGGACATAGCAAAAGTGGTAAAGGTGGTTTCTAGCCAAGAACTCAATGTAAGTATCTCAATTTTGTGCTTGGTAGCTATAAATAGTGCTCTTAGGTCCAGGGGGAGCCACAAAAGGAAGTTTCATGAGAAGTTTAAAAGTCTATTGCTTTCCAAAGTTTGTCAGTTTTGCTCTAAAGATGTGGTCCAGGGCTCACATCCATGATATGGTGTGAAGAGTAAAAATATGCATAGTAAAGATCCAAATAAGCCCGATTATGATGATATATGGTTAAGAGAGTGTTGGGGTGTGGAGCCTATTTTTGGTCTTCTTGAATCAATGTTGAAGTGTTGGAGCTTGAACGGTTAAGTTTAGAGATTTCAAGAGCACTCTGCAAATGCGCTTTGTTGTGATGTTGTTGTGTAGTCACTGTGTCATTGTTGCGATGTTTCAGTTAACATGCTATTAATTAGCTGTTAACGTTGGGACTGTTTTTCCAACTGTGGGAAGTTGAAAGATTGCGACTTTAAAACTTTTAGGGTCAGCTTTAGGAATTCTTAAGAGCTTTTAATCCTATAAATAAAGGTGTTAGGGTATCTCAAAGATATATTGAGTGGTCAAGAGGTCTCGAGTCTTAATGATCAAGAGGTGATCAAGAGTGATCAAGGTTAAGCAATCGGGTGTCAATTTTGGTTTAGATGTGGTTTAACATCTTTGGAATTTTGTTGTGAGTTCATAATCGAGAGAAGACTGTGAGAGTTGTTTTACTCTTGTTGATAATAAAATCTAATAAAGTTCTTGGTGGTTCTTATGCTTTGGGGATGAAACATGTCAAGGAGGGAAGAAATGCTATGCACTTGGGGAGAGGATGTTATGATGTATATGTATTGATGGAGATGCCGACATGTGGCACACATCCCCTTATCTTATTATATCATTAATTTATGATTTATTATGCTTAGGAGGTTGGCATCAGTATTGTCCATAGTTTAGAATGGTATATATAGGGGTTAGAAGGTTATAGTTAATCATATATTGAGCATTGGAGTGTTATTGTATGGTTTGAGGTTACCCTCAAAGTGGTATCGAGGTTACCCCTCGAAGTGGAAAAGCTATCATGAGCATATTGTTATAATTTATCTATATTTTGGTGTTCTCTCACGTTATTCTACTGTATATGTTCTGATTTATACAAGTAATATCATTACAAGTGGTATCGAGCAATATTTCACCAAAAATTAGGGTAAAAACCCTAATTTTTTGTTTCGAAATATCTTGAAGAGGGTATCGAAATTTGTCCCAAATTTTGCATCATAATTTGAAAAACCTCTAAGTCAAAATATCTGAAAATTTCAGCGCCATTGGATCTTTTTGCGGATGTTATTGGTGTTTTAGGTTTTTTCATAAATTTGCTTTTTAGGAAAAAAATGTAGTATTTTTTAGCAAAATTTATATTTTCGGAAAGCTATTGAAATTTAAGTTAGGGTTTGTTCTTTGTGTTTTTATCCATCTACTGAAATATTTTTAGAATTCCTAAACCCTAATCATGATCACGGGGATAATTTTTTTTTATGGAAATGGTGAGATGGATGCTAAAGAATGGTGGATAAAATTTAAGAATATATATTTCTCATATTTCATGACAAGGAATAGGTTTTCACATTATCTTGGTGGTCCCGCATGGATTTGGTTTTTGAGTTAAAAATGACAGAAGGATTGGTCTTGGAGGAAATGGAACAACTTTTTATGGATATTAGTTCAAATATGTATCATCTACCAGGATCACATATGGATGGATGATCGATCATGGCGCAAAGTGTGTAAAAATTTACAACACACTCATTACATGGTTTCTTCTTATGTTTCGGGACGAAACATGTCAAGGAGGGAAGGAATGCTATGCACCTAGGGAAAGGATGTTATGATGTATATGTATTGATGGAGATGCCGACATGTGGCACACATCCCCTTATCTTATTATATCATTCATTTATGATTTATTATGCTTAGGAGGTCGGCCTCAGTATTGGCCATAGGTTAGAATGGTATATATAGGGGTTATAAGGTTGTAGTTAATCATCATATTGAGTATTGGAGTGTTATTGTATGGTTTGGAGGTTACCCCCTCGAAGTGGTATTGGAGGTTGCCCCCTCAAAGTGGCAAGGCTATTATATGAGCATATTGTCATCATTTATCTATATTTTGGTGTTCTCTCATGTTATTATGTTGTATATGTTCTGATTTATACAAGTAATATCCTTACATTGGGTGAACCATGTTAAATCTTGTCTTGTCTTCTTTTGTGCATTATTCATTTATGTTGTTATATTTTTGCAAGTATAATTATGCTATATAGTTTCCCTCTTCTTTGTGGTTTGAGGAATTGTTTCCACATATTTGTTCTCTAATTCCTAACAATTGGTATCAAAGCTTTGGTGGTTTTTTTTTCAAGTTGTAAATCACAGGAAAGTTAAGCTTAAGTGGGAGCTATGGCAGATGAGGGCAGATCGAGGGTTGAGAAGTTCAATGGGTAGAAATTTGGTTTGTGGAAGATGCAAATGGAGGATTACTTATATCAGAAGGATCTCCATGTTCTTTTGGCTAGAAAAGCAAAGAAACCTACAACTATGTCGGATGAGGATTGGGAGTTCTTTGGATAGAAAGGCGCTGAGGCAATTTGTTTATGCTTTGCATCTTCTGGTTTTTCAACATATCGTAGGAGAAGACCATGGAAGGTCTCATGAGTGTGTTGGGGAAGTTATATGAAAAACCCTCTGCCTCTAATAAAATATTTTTGATGAAAAATTTATTTAATATGAAGATGTTTGAGAATGGTTCTGTTATTGATCATTTGAATGAATTTAATACAGTAGTATGTTAAACTTGGTAAAAATTGACTTTGATGATGAGGTCAGGGATTTGTTGATTTTGTGCTCCTTACTAGATAATTGCCGGACAACTTGGTTATGGCTGTAAGTAATTCAGTCTCTAATAACTTAAAGTTGAAGTTTGAGGATGTAATAGGTGTGATTCTAAGCAAGGAAATGTGAAGGAAGAGCACTGGAGATTATTCTACTTCTGGAAACGATTTGACGGTGGAGAGCAGAGGGAGACAAAAGAATAAAGGGAAAGGTAACCGTGGGAAGTCGAATGATCGCGGAAGGTCAAAGTCCAAGAGTAAGTTAGAATGTTGGCACTGTGGGAAGGTTGGTCATGCTAAGAAATATTGCTTTGGGCTCTTCGGGATAAGAAGAACAAGAAGGAGGAAACTAAAGAGGTAAATTTGCAAAGAGGTGATGTTTGTCAAGATGCCTTAATTCTTTCTTTAGATAATATTGCTAAATCTTAGGTGTTAGATTTAGGGGCTTCTTTCCATGCCACCCCACATAGACATTACTTTACTGATTTTTTTCAAGGTGATTTTGGACATGTATATCTTGGTGATGATGAACCATACAGCATAGTAGGGAAAGGTTGTGTTCAGGTGAAAATGTAGAATGGGAACACATGGCTACTTAAGGACATCAGGCATGTGCCTAAGTTGAGGCGAATTTGATATCAACGAGACAATTGGGTAGTGATGGTTGTACGATTAGTTTTATAGCAGATTCTTGGAAGGTTACCAAGGGAGATCTTGTGGTTGCAAGAGGTAAGAAAACTAGTACTTTGTATTTAACAAGTGGTGCTGATTATTGCAATTTAGTTATTGCAGATGGAGATGTAACTTTGTGGCACCAGAGACTCGGTCATATGATTCATAAGGGCATGTAGATTATAAAGGATAGGTTGCCTAGATTAAAGGAGTTAGATTTGGAATTCTGTGAGGACTGTGTTTATGGGAAACAGAAGCGGGTGAGATTCCTCAAGGTTGGACCTACCAGGAAGGAGGGTAAGTTGGAGTTAGTGCATACAGATGTATGGGGGCCAACTAAGGTAAACTCTATTGGTGGTTCATGTTATTACGTCACTTTCATTGATGATGCAACTAGAAAAGTTTGGGTATATTGCATTAGAAAGAAATATGATGTGTTTGAAACTTTCAAAAGATGGAAAGCCTTGGTTGAGAATGAAATAGGTCTCAAGTTGAAATGTATCAGGTTGGATAATGGAGGGGAATATTGCAGCAATGAATTTATTGATTACTGTTTGGTAAATGGGATCCACAGACAAAGAATGCGGTTCTAAATACTCCACAGGAAAATGGAGTGTCAGAGAGAATGAACAGGATAATCATGGAGCGTGCTAGGTGCATGAGGTTACATGCGGGGTTACCACTCATGTTTTGGGTGGAAGCGGTAAGCACAACTATTTATCTAATTAACAGAGGACCCTCTATGGCCTTGGATGGAGGTATACCTGAGGAGGCTTGGTATGGTAAGAAAATTGATTACTCATTTCTTAGAGTATTTGGATGTGAGGTATTTGTTCACATTGATGAAGATGCTAGGACCAAGTTAGAGGATAAGTTTGAGAAATGCACCTTTGTTGGATATGGTGAAGATGATTTTGGTTTCTGTGTTTGGAGTCTTAAAGACAAGAAAATATTTCGGTCTAGAGATATTGTCTTTAATGAAAAAATCATGTATAAAGATCTGTTGCAGGAACAAAAAGAGAAATCAAAGAAATAATACACAATGTTAGAGGACATTGTGGAAAACAAGGTGTCCAATGGACCGGTTCAGATTAACATGTTTCAAGACACGACCCATTTCAGTACCTACTCATCAGGAACCCCAAACTCTTGAGGTGAGAAGGTCTTCTAGGGTAAGAAGGGAACCTGAATGATTTACTCCATATTTGAATTATTTATTGCTCACTGACAGTGGAGAGCTAGAGTGCTTTGAGGAAGTAGTGCAAGTGGATGCCAGAAGAAGTGGGAGTAGGCCATGGATGAAGAGCATAGATCTCTTATGGAAAACTAGACTTGGGATTTGGTGGAGCTACCCGAGGGAAAGAGAGCATTGCAGAACAAGTGGGTGTATAGAATCAAAGAGGAAGATGGAGGTAGGAAATGATACAAGGCCCGGTTGGTGGTCAAAGGATTTGCACAGAAGAAAGGTATAGACTTTGATGAAATTTTTTTCTTCGGTTGTTAAAATGACTTCTATTAGGACTGTTCTTGGTTTAGTTGCAGTAGAAGACCTGCACTTAGAATAGTTGGATGTGAAGACTGCATTCCTTCATGGTGAGTTGGAGGAGGAATTGTACATGCAACAACCATAGGGTTATGAGGTCAAAGGGAAGGAGAGGTTAGTGTGAAAATTAAAGAAGAGCTTGTATGGCCTAAAACAAACTCTCCATGGCAAAGGTGGTACATGAAGTTTGATAGCTTTATGTAGGAGCAAGGTTACTCCAGTGTCACTCGACCACCGCATTTACATTAAGAAGTTTCTTGATGGTATTTATATTATTCTGTGCCTGTATGTAGATGATATGCTTGTTGCAAGGAAGAACATGCAGGAAATAAAGGTACTCAAGAAGCAGCTAGGTATGAGAATAAAAGTACGAGAATCCTTTGCTATGAAGGATTTGGGGAAGAAAACAAATCCTTGGTATGAGAATAAATCAGAATAGGAAGGAGAGGAAGCTGGTATTATCTCAAGAAGAGTACATAAAGAAGGTCTTGGAGAGGTTTAGTATGTAGGATGCTAAATCGGTTGGTACTCCTTTGGCAGGTCACTTTAAATTATCAAAGGAGCAGAGTCCCAAGACTGAGGAGGATAGAATCCAGATGTCCAGGGTACCGTACTCATCAGCAGTTGGTAGCTTGATGTATGCTATGGTATGCACTAGGCCTAACATTGCCCATGCAAAGGGGGAGCAAATGAGCAGTTTATGAGTGATCCAGGTAGAGAGCACTGACAGTAATAAAGTGGATCCTTCGGTATTTGAGAGGGACCATGGGAGCAGCATTGTGTTTTGGTGGATCAGACACTACATTACGTGGATATGTAGATTCGACATGGCAGGAGATTTGGACAGCAGGAGGAGCATGACAGGTTATGTATTTATGGTTGGTGATATAGTAGTGAGTTGGATTTCACGATTCTAAAAGGTCAGGGCTTTGCCACAACCACAGAGGCCGAGTATGTTGCTGCTGCATAGAGGTAAGAAAATAGATGATTTGGGTACAATAGTTGCTTGATGAGTTGGGGCATAAGCAAGAAGTTGGGAGACTACACAGTGATAGTCAGAGTGCTATTCATTTGGCAAAGAACTCCGCTTTCCACTCTAGGACGAAGCACATTCAACTGAGATATCATTTCATTAGGACAACTTTGGAAGAAGATAAGTTGAAGCTGGAAAAGATTCATACCAATCAGAATCCTGTGGATATGATGACCAAGGCGGTCACAAGGGAGAAGTTGAAGTTGTGTTCAACTTTGATTGGCCTTCATGGTTGATAATGAAGGGTTAAGAACTTTGCTAAGTGGAAATAGTCTCCAAGTGGGAGATTGTTGGGGTGTGGAGCCTATTTTTGGTCTTCTTGAATCAATGTTGAAGTGCTTTGGAGCTCAAATGGTTAATTTTGGAGACTTTAGGAGCATTATGTAGTCGTTTGCTATGATGTTGCTATGCAATCCTTTGTCATTGGTGCAACGCTGCTATTAACATGCTTTATTAATTGGTCCGTTAACGTCGAGACTGTTTTTCCAGCCGTGGGAAGTTGAAAGATCGTGACTTTCAAACTTCTAGGGTCAGCTTTAGGACTTCTTAAGAGGATTTTAATCCTATAAATAGAGGTGTTATGGTATCTTGAAGATATCTTGAGTGTTCAAGAGGTCTTGAGTCTTAATGATCAAGAGGTGATCAAGAGTGATCAAGGTTAAGCAATTGGGTGTCAATTGTGGTTTAGATCTTTGGAATTCTGGAGTTATATTGTGAGTTCATAACTAAGAGAATACTATGAGAGTTGTTTTACTCTTGTTGATAATAAAATCTGAGAAAGTTCTTGGTGGATGTAGCCCACATTGGGTGAACCACGTTAAATCTTGTCTTGTCTTCTTTTGTGCATTATTCATTTATGTTGTTATATTTCTGCAAGTATAATTCTCGCTATATAGTTTCCCTATTGCTTGCGGTTTGAGGAATTGTTTCCACATATTTGTTCTCTAATTCCTAACAGAGAGGTGATATAATCCTTTGATGATCCCGAAACTAAATTTTTGGCATATTCAAGAGGTATATGGATTAGTCACAGTCCACACACTCATGGTCTTGCCAAGAAGGAAAAAACATGGGTGAAGGAGAAAATGATTGTATTGCATTCCTAAGATTATGGAGAATGGTGTTTATGCTCCAAATAAGGTATAATTTTGCTTCTTCCATGATTGAATGATGATGTTTAAATGATTTATGTGCTTATCCTAGGGGAGCATGGAGTTTGCTGCTTAAACTAAAGGAAAAAATCAAGAAATGGAGCTTGTTTGAGACCTTTGGTTGATGTTTCTATCCAAAGAATGCTGCTATGAAGCTGAAGACGGTAAATAATGTGAGCTACAGGTATGCCTTTTTCATTAATGTAAAAATGGGGAGAACTTTAGGGTGATTTCCATTAATGACAAAGGGGGAGATTGTTGGCATGTGGTCCTAACAGGTGTTGTCATTAATGCAAAACCACATTAATGACAAAGTGAATGATGTATCATGCTGTTATGATGCTTTCGACATTGTGTTTCATATGTATTTGTGCTTATACAATAGGATTCAATGAGGTGTTCTTGCTCTTGCAAGCCTATACAGTGACTTTAGGTGATGTGGCATGCCAATAGAGATTATTGGATGCTTGCAACCATGTTGACATGATGAATAATTTTTTGAAGGTTCTTGGGCACTCACAATAGTGGCA
This sequence comes from Taxus wallichiana var. yunnanensis, assembly GCA_018340775.1. NCBI lineage: Eukaryota > Viridiplantae > Streptophyta > Pinopsida > Cupressales > Taxaceae > Taxus > Taxus wallichiana. The sequence continues at coordinate 512,309,308 of CM031239.1, read as the reverse complement.
TGGTACAAGTATAGGTGGATATCTATATTACAGGGGCTCATTAGGAGTAGGTATAATAACTTGGAGGTGTGACAATGTGGTTTGGAGCTTTATGAGCTCATGGAAGCATGCATTCATGTATCTCATGAAATATAATGTATTTTTGGGTCATTTTTAGAGGTTTTATGATCATTTATTGCATTATTTCGCACGAATCCATGTTCTATAGTGAGGAACATACATGTAAGCATAGGTAAGTCTCAATGACCGAGAGATTGAGGTATGGATTTAACATTATTATGATTGGATATATTAGACAGATGTTTCATAGTGATTTGAGAATATTTTTAGGTTCCCATGATATGTGTTTTTCAAGATATGACAATTTATGTGAGACATGGTGAAAAACAAGTGAAATTCTAGCTCGAAGTTAAACTTCAGATGCTCATTGTGAATAGTGTGATTTGCATGGGAACTTGTGGATTTAAGGGAGATTATATGGTGAGTTTTTAAGGTTTCAAAAATAATGAGGTTGCTTGATCTTACCTTTACATTTCTCACATCGATCATTCCTCAGGGTGTCATGCTTGCTCATCATGACAAGCAACACAGGGAACACGTTGTGTATTATATAATCCGTGCGCTTTTAGACTACGAAAATATATATACTCATGCCGAAAAACTCGCCTAGCCTTAGTTTTTTCTACCACTAAACTTCACCTTTACCTACTCAACCACAAAACCTTCGTTATCACCAAAAATGACCCCTTACATTACATGTATGCTAAGCCCTACCAACATCAATGTGCTTTGCATGTAGAATCATGCTTCTTGAGACCAAATTTTGAATTCATCCATCAAAAATCTCATCAAAGGAAAAACCATTGCTTGACCAACTCACAAATGCGCATCTCTTCGAAAACAAATATTCTAATTTTGATTTCCCGAGAAATCCATCGCTACCCTCTCCCCGGATGATACCATTTACCGGATATGAACTTATTCTTTGATGGTTCCAAATGCCAACGTGGGAGTGGTGCCAAAGTTATCCTCATTCCTCTTAACGGTGAGCCTATGTAATTATCTTTGAAACTAGATTTTGATTGTACTAGAAATATCACCGACTATGAAGCACTCATGTTATGTCTTCAAATCGCCATAGCCTTAGACGTTAAATCAATCAATAGCTTTGGCGACTCTCAACTGGTTATGAACCAAGTTAATGGTATATTCCAATGCCGTAACGAGATAATCCAAAAGTATAAACAACATGTTGACATGCTTTTGTCTACCTTTGACCATTTTGAACTTCAAACCACCCCACGTTCCACTAATAAATTTGTGGACACCATGGCATGTCTTGCTTCTCAAATCCCCGCTTTCCCCTGTGACTCGAAATTATTTGTCACTGTAAAAAGGTTGTAATCACATTCTTATTTATTCTGAGATGTTAACCTTGTAGGAAACATTAAAATTGACCCACGTGACCTTTGGTATAAGCATTTTGCTTGACTACCTTTCCCTTTCAATTCTACCTCTAGATCTTACTCGCAATGGACAACGATCCTTCCTCAAAAGTGTCTCTCGCTATGTCATCATGGGTGGTCTTCTCTATAAATGTGGCTTTGATGGTATCCTCTTATGATGCCTTACAAGTTCTGAAGTTCCATACACCATCAAGGAAGTTCACGACGGAATTTGTGGGGTCACTTTAGTGGCTTAGCTGTCGCTAAGCACATCCTTCACCTTGGCTATTATTGGCCAACCCTAAACCACGATTGTTGTGATAATGTCAAGTGTTATGTAAAATGTCAGCAACATGGTAATCTTCATCACACCCCTAGTCACGCTTTACAGGTCATGCACGAGACCTTTGGCCTTTCTCTCAATGGGGTTTGGATCTTATCGGACAGATCAACCATCATTCTTCCCAACATTATCAATCGATTATTACCACTACCGAATATTATAGTAAATGGGTGGAAGCCATACCTCTTATTTCTACAAAAGCTGAGAAAATCTATGAATTCATCAACCATCACATCATTTGTCACTTTGGTGTTCCTCACCGCCTCATCACTAATAACAAAAACAATTCAAAAACAAAACCCTATAGAAACTTTGTGATACCTTCGACATTCAAATCATTTTTTCTTCACCTTATTATCCTAAAAAAATGGCCAAGTTGAATTGACTAACAAAAACCTAAATAAAATTCTTATGAAAGTAGTTGATGACACTGGTAAGGATTGGCACACGCACATTCCTTTTTCCTTATCACACTAGTATTCGTACCTCAACCACTGCCGTACATTTCTCTTTGGTCTATGATATAGAGGCTATATTTCTTCTCGAAGTCCAAATTCCATCTCTTTGGATCTCACTCAAAGATGATGATTTTCGCCAGACCGTTTGGCATAACTTGAGTTATTAGATGAACGTCATCTAAATTCTATCGATCACCTTCAAATCTACCAAAAATGTATCAAATGCGCCTAAGAAAACATGTCCAAGAGTGAACCTTCAAGGTTGGTGGCCTCATCTTGAAGGAAAATCAACATGTAACAAAAGCGAAGAAAAGTAAACGGGGCAAGTTCACTCCTAATTGGCTTAGACCCTATATCGTTACTCATGCCTATGGATCAAGTGCTTATCATTTATCTTCACTTGAAGGTAAACCTGAACCTAAGCCCCTCAATGCCTTACATCTTCAACCATTATATTGTTAAATCAAGTCTTATATCACCTTTTGTCTATTAAATGCTCATCCCTTGAGCAACATTCACCTTCCACTTACCTATTTTAAGGATCAATGACTAAACAAGAATCATGTGATTACCTCGTCACCTTTCAACCTTATCTTTAATATGAGTACCACGGCTCTACTCATGGCATGATTCTCATGGATAATTTTTTTCCTTTTCAAGATGGAATCCCATGGTTGTTCATCACTCAAAACACCTCTTGCATAGTTACCCTTTGCGTGCTATGGTTTTTCCTTCATAAAGGAAGCCTATACTCCTCTATAGTCTTGTCCATGACCTAAAAGTCCAAAAAAACAACAATTCAAAAGTAATATATGAGATTTTCAAATTCAAACTCCTTGAGTCAAACTTCTAGCAAATAGATGACTCCCTCAAAAAAGACATCTATCTTTCTATCTTGTTGCTATAAATAGATTGCTCCCTCGAAGGACAACTATAAAAATCTAGCCATATTGTACATAGTCTATCCAAAAAGAAGACTATTTCTGCAAAAATAAAATAAAAATATTTTGAAGCTTCCTGCATCGATCAACTTCATGAAGACCTCAAGGAGATATTCTATTCATCCCACATAGACTTCCTGCATCGATCAATCTATAAAACAAAAGCAAAAAGAAAAAGATAACTTTTTCGTCATGGACTTGCCTATTTTGGTCTTGGGTATCTTGCAGAAGAGGCATGTTGTCTCCCACCAAGGTTACGCTAAAACAACCCATTTCACCTCATCGTCTTTCCTTTCTAATCTTCTACCTACTTAAGGGATGTGCCACAAATGTAACATTTTGTGATCATGTGACTTTCTTCACCCTTAGAATAGTCAATCATGCAATGCCTTTAGGGTCTTACGTTCATAAGCCAATCTTTGATATGATAGACTCATAATGGTTCTTACCAATTAGGTAGATTTTTGTCTCCTCTTACCGTTCACCTCTTTTCTTACTTATTGATCCTCCTTCACAGACTAGACCTTCGACACCTACATTCTGGGAATTCCTCTTCCACCAAAATCACCCACACATATTCAACCTAGACGAAAACCATGCCTATTCAACCTATACTCAACCATGCCTAAATGACCTAGACTCAACCATGCCTAAATGACCTAGACTCAACCATACTTATTCAACCTATCCTCAAACATGCCTATTCAACCTATACTCAACCATGCCTAAATGACCTAAACTCAATCATGCCTAAAACCTACCGACCCATTCATCTCCCTTATCATATTATTCCCTAGCTTATGAGAGAACTACATCGCCAGTGAGGCCCCTTTGTTGGGGCTATGTAGGCAACACTCTGAGGGCATGGGGCCCTTAGAGGTTATCTCGACCACTTTTACCCCTAACCAATTTCCCCCTTTACATTCACATTCTACCCTAGTTAGTTTCCATTTACACAAAAACTTGGAAATTAATATATCATAAAAACATACATACCTACCATTTTATCACCATGACCATATTCTACTTAAATCATTTCATATTTCCATGATATTAATTACTTAGAAATTTAACCACAACATACATACAATACATTATTTCCATAAGATTAGTAACTTGGAAATTACCTAGACTCCACCATGCCTATACTTGACCAAACCATGCCTATACTCTAGACTCCACCATGCCTATACCTGACTCCACCATGCCTATACCTAACCAAACCATGCCTATACTTGACTCCATCATGCCTAAAAGACCTTGACTCAATCATGCCTAACTCACCTAGTTCCCATGGTACACAATAACAATGGAAATTAAAAAGAGTACATCATCCATCTAATAATAATCATCAACTATATAAATGGGAATGTTTGTGTATCAATACATATATACATAGGGATAAATAATCAAAGTGTCTCAAAAACTCTCATATACAATCTCGCAAAATATTTGACACATAAAGGCTAGTATATATAAATCAAAAATCATCATACAAGTATCAAATGTCATGATCAATCAACCCCACTTGAGACCCTCCTCTCCACTCTCACCCATCTCCTCCTCCTGGCCCTTAGCTGGGCTTGGCATGTGAGAGCTGGTAACCTCACCCTAACCTTGTCTCTTGGGCCGATGACCTCCTGTGCTACCTGAGTTGTGAGTCCTGGACCTGGTCCTATCACTAGCTTTCTGCTTTGCCCCCTATGCTCGACATATGAGGGAAAATCAATATTTGCAGTGAGTAGATGGTCGTGGTAATAATGAGCCTTGTTCAGGGCATCCCTAAACCTCACCATAGATATGGTCCAGTAATGCCATCACCTAATGACCACCTATGAAATTTTCCCTACCAATAGAGGACCCTATCCTGGTGCGGTGCACTCAGACTACGGGACCTTGTCCCAAAGGCTCGTGTTGGTACCTATGCAGCTTTCCGGCCTATAAGGCTATGACTGTGCAGGCTCTATGAAGATGTCAACTGTCCCTATAAACTAGTAACCTATGCCTCAGTAGCAGTCTACTCGTGCACCATCCCCGTAGGATCCTATACCTGCACTCGTGCCTCGAGCTCGAGCTCGGGTAGTAGTCAATTGACCTTGTAATGTAGTCACCTTGTCAAAGTAACTACCCGTGTTTGTGCCATTATCAACCGAACTCCCAATGCAGTCACTTGTCCCTATAGGGCATCCCTCTAAACCATCATCAGGTTAAGTTTGACCGATTTGGATGTGGTGGTGCTTCCTGTAACTCTACTTCCCACCACTATCTATATGCCATAGTGGTCCTTGCATCGTCCAATCTCATATCCACTGGTACCTCCTCCTGTCCTATGGGGTATGTGGGCCGGGGTGGAGATAAAGGTCTCTCCACATCATCCCTGTGGTACTGTGGGAAGGGTGGTGGCACATCCTGCTGTAATCCGAACTAACGCGACTATGTCAATGGGGATCATCTCGTGCTCGCCGACACATCTGCCTCTATATCCACCACTTGCACTAATTGTAACTCCTGTAGCTCCTCAACCATCCCTCTAAAAGCTAGAAAACCGACATAGGGCCACCAGACTATGTCCATCACATACAAGCCCTCCATCTCCCACCTATAGTATACTATGTCATGAGCTACCTCCTCTACTCGAGGATGACCACCTACCTCCTATAACCTGCCCTTTGTCCCCCATGATGCCAATCTGGTACCGATAGTCCTCATGGCCGCACTACCACAATATTTTCATACGCCCAATAGTGCAGTAGGAATGTACAACAGATGTTGTAGCATCACATCCTTTGGTAAGCCCACAATTCCCTGTATAGTTACACTAAATATGCAGTGCCCATGTAAAGCAGACCCGATCCTTGATCATATCTCACAATAATCCCATCACCCTCTAGAAACCGACCACCCTCAAAATCGGAAGTTCATAAAGCACCCCACCGCCATGATCATAAACATTGTTAACCACGTCTTCTATGGGTGTGCAACATATAAATCCCCACAACCAAGACTAGTGCTATGCTCTGTCAGATCACTCACCATCTCCCCAAATAGTTCAATCATTGCCTCGAAGGCTCCATCTTCTGATACCGAATATACTGCTCGTAAACAATAGGCAGCCACACGTAATCCTCGTATACGTCCTCTTGCGTGATGGTCATCTCACCAATGGGTAAATGAAAGGTGTTGGTCATCAGTATCTCATCTATCGATGAGCGCGACCATGAGACTGTGATCCCATTAGATCCACCTGTAGCACCTAATGCCCACCAATCCAACATCTCGCATATGTGTCCACTCATCCTCAATAACGTTGGGATGCATCTTCCCTAATAATGGTGGGACACGGTCCCACATCATCAACTGATGTCGTGCCTACATCCATACCACTCAACAATGTCAAAGACTAAAATACTTTTCCCATTTCTTTACAACCTAATTACCCCACCTATCTATTTCCTAACTACTTCCCTGGCCTATCATTTCTTCTAATTTAGCTTACCAAGTTCCCATACCCATTCCATCACTTTGTGACCTAATCTTCCTCTATTACCCGCCTATGTTTACCTATATTTACCCTCACCCACCTACTTCTCTCCCTCATCCCTCTCTGTTTCCTTATTCACTACCTATCTACCCTCCAATTTCATTTTTTACCCCATTTTGGCCTTCTCAACTTAACCTATTCAGACTAAGTCACTTTTCACGTGACCGATGCTTGTAGAATTATAACTGATATTGGTCACCATGAACCAATGTCGGTTGACTATTTTCCCACCAATTCCGGCATGCTGAATTCCGACCGACATCGACCACAACCTCGACCAACATTGGTCTCTCGGTTCGCCCAAAGTGAACCCCCATGCCTCCAATTTTCTAAAAATTTAAAAACAAGCCTAAAACCTACCCAAAAACCACCCAACCCCACCCATTTCCATTTTACACCCTAATTAATCTACATTACACCCACCCCATACCCAAATTCTTCTATTTTTAACTACATTTTGAATTTTTAATTCCCCCCATTTTATTTCATTTTTTCCTATAAATTCAATCAAAAACAACTAGAAAGGATTGAATCCTACCTCTACACGCCAACGTTGCCTTGTTGGGATCTCTGGTCTCTAAGCCGTCCTCCCACACCTCTTCCTACTACCACTATGTCTGAATCAAAACCTTGGCTCTCCACGAATCGAATCGTACTCAAAATATCTCGTAGGCCCACCTCTACATATCTCCCACCACTCACCTCTTTCAAAATCAGCCTAGACTCTATCCCAATCATAGCCACTCTCGTCAATGGTACATAAATGAATCTTTGCTTGTCATTTTCACAAATGGAAAAGCACAAATGAATTAGCAATTCATGGATTTTACCTTTTTATCCCAAATCGACATGACCAACATCGCTTTCCTAAAGCGACATTGGTCATGTGCCCTAGTGCACCGCGCTCGCCACTTCACTTGACCAAAATGGTTGGCCATGACCGCGGTCGGTTAGCCTTTTTTACCTCATTACACCATATAGCACCAAATTTGTCTACCTAACCCAAAGTTGACCCTAACCATACACCTCACTCTCATGACCTTATTACCTATCACAAAGCCTCATAATCAGGTTGGGAATGTTTTTTCCCTACCGCGGCCTTGCTTAACTCACCAAACTAACACACACCTTTTGTAACACTAAAATTTGTGTACTCGCTATACCTTATGATGTGATACTCATGTTGTTCAGCCTAATGACCTTACCTTGCTCGATGTCGTGTTATTTCTCCCGACCATACCTTTGGTGCCTGGAACAAAAGTTATTACCCATTCGCTCACCCCGGCCTAGTGGTGTTTCAAGACCATATCCTATACCTTGGATATCTGAACCGCTTCTCCTTGTTTGGATAAACCTATCAACCTTTGATGACGTAGAGTTTGCAAGCTCTTCATCCTGGTACCTTATCGTAATCTATACATGTGCATGTGTTAGAATACCACTACCTATTACCCGACTGAAAATACCCTTACCTATAACCAACCTACCCTCATTTTCATCACTTACCCATTTATCAAACAACTCACTAACTCGTTTAACACCTCATCAGTTCCTAGTTTGAGGGGGATCACCTCCATCCATACTTGGGGCAACCTAACCTCCACTCATACTTGGGGCACCGACTTCCTTTTTTTGTCAGCATTTCTTATCAATACAAGCTACGTGACAAAAGGGGAAAATGTAGACACCAAATTTGGGTCACACTCCCCTTGGTCCCCTTTAATTAATTAACGTAACACATTTAACTAATCATGACCCCTTCATCCCATATTAATATTCATCCTCACATTATTAATTAATTTAATTATTTTAATTTAATTTAATCCTCACTTTAAGTTAATTTAATCCTCACACCTCCACCTCATCCTAACACCTCACCCTAGACCCATTCTAGGGGCATTTAACTCATAGTGACCAATTCATCACTCTCAACACTGAGTCATCACTCCTAGTGTTGAGTCACTACTTGACCTAACTAACTAAGAATTATTCCTAAACCTAACTGGAATTCTTCTAAGATCTTCCTGCCTTCTCTCATGTGAACTCTACTTCCCTAAGTGGACCCAACAAGGAAAACACGCCAAATCTAGGAAGATCTACCTATTTTTGGTAAATAAGACTATTTCACCCTAACCGACGCCAATTTATCCTCAGCCAACATCAGTCACCTAAATCGCCATCGGTTCCTTTATATAGAATTTTACAACCCTTTACCTAGGTTGGTCATTTAGTTATTGGAGCCTTATTGCATTTAAGCACGAATCTTCAAGCCCTCCTGCATCCAAATGATGAACACACACAACCAAAATACAATACAAGCAACCAGCCTCCTTCTAGAGTGTTGGAATACTCATGGGAGCACACAAGTTGTATTGTCGTGACACTGGACTCAAGCACCTCTTCTCCGATCAACCATCAACCATCTCAACTCACAGGATCTATAAAATACCAAGTAAGTACTGTGATTTTAATCATTCATGTTTATCCCATTATAGATCTCTTGCTTCTTTCAGTATTTTATTTCTTTTGTTACTCGTACATCATCTTCTTCCCACCAACCCACTATTCAACCACCCAAGCCGTTTCACCCTTCTAAACCTCCTTCTTAGTATTCCTGAGTCTTCTCATCCATATTATGACCCAAACCACACTACTCTCACTCTCTGTGCAATCACAGGGATCCTAAAAACCCATTTTTAATAGTTCATTACCTATTGCCCCTAATCCTTCGGTTTAGTCCCTATACCAAAGATTCATCACCAGACTGCTATCGGTCTTTGTGTCATTTTATATTCTCATAACAACAAGCTTCCCACTCAACCAAAACTAACCCAAACCTCAACCAATTGGCCCCGCACTTTACTGGACCTTTGACAGACTTGTCTGACATGAACAGACCTCAATTCTAATTAGATTTAGTGTTATTTTGATATCTAGCATAAAATCTAGTGTATTGTGTGTATGAGAAACCTAAATCATTACATTACAATATGACTTATTTATTTCAGTTGCTTATTCACATTGAATTGTTATTAAATAGTGGATTGATAGCCTCTCTAGGAAGCACCACGCTTCTGGATCTAGCATACATAGAGGGTCCACTGTCATAAGTTATTTAATACTCTTTTTTGGTCTTGCTTTTGTATCTACAGGTAGTCCTTCCCAGACAAAAAGGATTTCTCTACGATCAGCTTGGATAACGTCAACAATGCGTGCATTATACCTTCCACCTTTGCCTCACAAGTATTCCTACTTAACCTTTTACCTTCTATTTGTTTCATCCTAGAAAGCATAAAACTTATTGGTGAAACACCCTCCTATCCATTTGTGAATGATTGCATGACATAAATCCGTAAACTGAAATTATCCGAGTATATAGCAAAGTTGTGCGCATGTATTAGGATATTTCTTTGATTCAATGTCAATAATCACATGACGCCTTTCGATCTTGCCTTGGTACCACGTATCAAATTATTTCACATACGTTAATGCCTCTTTCATCTACCGCCAAGTATATCGAAAGGGTGAGCTTCTTCCACGTATCAAATGGTATATCGAAGGGAAAGTATATAGAAAGGTTTGGTATATCGATCGATGATATATAAATTAGGAGACCTTATACATGGAGTGATAAGAGCCTTACCCTTTGTCACAAGTATTTTCAAAAATGGGCACCAATGCCTAAGTTATTTCTTCTTAAATCATAGCTCCTAAGAGGAGATAATTATGCTACATGAAAGAATAAGATTAAAAAACAACTTGAGTTTGAAGATATTTATCCCACTGTGAATGGTTCCACAACCAGATCACCAGATGATGTAGCCCAACAGAGATAATTTGACAAGGCCAATTAGAAGGCCAAAGTCATAATATTTTTCATAGTTTCTGATGAAGTACAACCCCAAATTTGAGATGCCAAAACAATCAAAGAAGCGTGGGATAAGTTGAGCACCATGTACGAGGCTAAAAATAAGAACACAATATTGAATTTACAGAGTCAATTACATACACTAAAATTCAAACCGAACGAGAAAGTGGAAGCTTTCTTAAGGAGATTTACAAAATTGAGGGCTTCACTTCTAACCATGGGAGAGGAGGTTACTGATACAACTCTCATTCCCATTTTTCTGAGAGCACTTCCTCCTTCTTACCGTATTTTTGTGATGACAATAAACTTGTCGATCATCGACGCTTACTTTTGAGAAGTTAGTGAATCTATTACAATAAGAAGAAGCAATGTACAATAAAGATGATGAAGAGCAGATGGAACTATTTTCTCATCAGAAAGGAAAAGGAAAATAAAAATATTCGCAAAAGTTCCAAAAAAAGCATTAGCAAGGGGACAAACAAAATAAGAAATGTCCTATCTACAAAATAGGACATGAGTTAAAATATTATTGGTTCAACACATACAAGAAATATTCATCAAATAATTCTAGACCTCGAATCAGCAATCTCATCAAACATAGTCATACTACAAGAAAGGGAAGAAGAAGGTGAACTAGGGAAGAAAACCCCCTTAGTAAGTTAATATAGTTGAGAAAGAAGATCATTTAGAAAATGAGGACTTATTGTACACTACTCGTTCTAGTGAACCATCCACGTCATCTAGTGTTGTTTGGTACATTGATTCGGGAGCCACTCGACACATGACCGGGCATAGAGACTGGTTTATCACCATGAGGGACACACCTTTGAAAAATCATGTTTCATTAGGTGATGATTCTTCTTACACAATACAAGGTATTGGGAACATTTCTCTACCTCTTGGTTCATGAAATTGTAGATTATCAGATGTATTATATGTCCCTAGGTTAACAAAGAATCTACTATCAATGAGTCAACTTCTAGATCATAATATGAAGATTGACTTTGATAGTCATTCTGGTAAGAAAGTGTGTTTGATTTGAGACAAATCAAGAGGCTCAAAAATTGTTGTAAAATCCTCCAATGTGGGACGTATGTTCCATCTTGACTTTTTCCACATGGATGATCAAACACTTGTGGCTAAGAATTCTTCCTCAACACAATTGTTGCATCAAATACTTGGTTAGATGCATTTAAAATATCTCAAAACACTTCACCAGTACAACATGGTGAGAGGATTTCCATCTCTCCAGAAGGATACAGATAAGTGTCCTAACCGCTAATGTAAACAACACAGACCTTCATTCGATAAGAGTCCTTATCGAGGTAAGCTTGATTTGGTTCATATACATATTTGTGGTCCGATGCAACCTATTCATTATGGATTTTAGTATTTCATGCCATGTGTTGATGATTATTCAAGAAAATGTGGATATTTTTTCTTCGTAAGAAAAGTGATGCTTTTGAGAACTTCAAAAAGTTCAGAGTGGTCATAGAGAACAATAATGGTCATCATATTAGATCTCTACTCGGATCGAGGGGTAATTCACCAGTAATGAGTTCAAATCCTACCTTCAAGCTCACGGGATTCTTCGACAGATGCCTCCTCCACACACACAACAACCGAATGGTGTTGTTAAGAGAATAAATTGTACTATCATGGATAAGGTGTGTTACATGATCGATGATTCTCGACTAGAGAGGATGTTTTGGGAAAAATCAGTAAAAAAACAATATATTTTCTAAATAGAGTTCTCGTAATTACTCTTGATGGAGTAACACCACATAAAGCATGGTCGAAGTGGAAGCCATTCATTGCACACCTCAGAGTATTTAGGTGCAAAGAAAACATGCACATACCTAAGTAAAATAGAAAGAAGTTGGATATGAAATCTCAAAACTCATCTTCATTAGCTATAATGAAGAGGATCTTGGGTACAAATTGATGGATCCAAAGACTAGAAAAGTCTACACTAGTAGAGATGTTGAGTTCTTTGAGAAGAAGGAAGCTAAGACTCCTCCTCCAGACTCACATGATGTAGATATTTCACCTGTTGTGAAAATAAAAGCTGATGTTCCTGTTGATGATGACAGTGATGATGGGGATGATGGTGATGATCGACAAGGCCGCACCCATGAGAACAATACAACGTATGCCAAAGTGGTATAATAATATGATTCAAGATGCAAAATTGGATGCTCCACCAGATACATCCATCACTGGACCAAGGAATTGTAGTAAAGCACACAAAGAGGTAAAATTTGATTTGATGAGTAGAGTTTTTGAATTTTTTGAGCCCTCTACTATCTAGGAAGCCTTGTAGTCGAAAGCTTGGAAAGATGCCATGGATACTTGAATATCGATCCAGTGATGAAAAAAAACACCTAGAAAGTTGTCTATCTTCCACCAAGGAAGAAACCCATTGGTTGCAGATGGATATTAAAAAATAATTACAAAGTAGATGGGACAATAGACATGTACAAAGCAAGACCGGTAACAAAGGGGTATGCATAAAAGGAAGAATAGACTATGAGGAGACAATTCTTCCCATAGCTAAGATCAAAATGATCGGGATGATCTTTTCTCTAGTTGCTCGGTTTGGTTGATAAGTCCATTAGATGGATGTGAAAAGTGCTTTTCTCGAATGAAGATCTACAAGAGGAAGTCTATATGACTCAAATAGAGGGATTTGTCATACCTTGTGAAGAAACAAAGGTATATAGACTCAGAAATCTCTATATGGCCTTAAACAAGCACCCTAGGATTGGTACATCAAAATTGATCATCGTGGATTCATTAGAAACCCGTATGATCCCAATCTCTACCTAAAAAGGAAAGGAGGAGAGCTTGTGATAATTGTTTATGTCGATGATCTAGTCATTACGATAAGCACAATGAAGATGATCGATGCAATGAAGAAAGATCTTAATTGATCATTTGATATGACAGATATCGAGCTCATACACTACCGTATTTGATTAGAAGTATGACAGAAAGAGAGTCACATATTTGTTTCTTAGTTAAAGTATACGAAGACAATGCTCGAGAAGTTCGGGATGATGGATTGCACACCAATTACTACACCCATGGAGACGAGATTGCAATTATCTCATTCACATCCATCTCCTCTAGTGAATGACAATATCTATCAAAAGTTGATTAGGAGTCTCATTTACCTAACTTATACTAGACTAGATATCAACTTTGCAGTGAGCTATATTTCTAGGTTCATGCAAGAACCTAGATTTTTTCATTGGAAAGCAACAAGGCAGATCTTGAGATATCTCAAGGGTATAGTGGATCTTGGTCTAGAGTACAAGAAGAACGATAACTTCTTCTTGATTTGATATTCGGATTGATCATGCAGGTAACATTGATGACATGAAATCCACTTCTATATTTGTATTCTTTTTGGGATCTGGACTGATATCATGGGGAAGAAAGAAACATTTTTTTCTCGCTCTTCTATAAAAGCCAAATATTGTGCTACAGGTGGAGCTGTCTATGAAGCGATATGGCTACGTCACATACTGGAAGGATTTGGAGTACCATAGGAAAAACATACCACCATGTATGTAGACAATGAAGGTGTTCTCAAAATTTTTTGCAATCTAGTATTTCATGATAGAATGAAGCACATTGAAGTACAAGTTCACTTCATACGTGAGCATGTGTTGAAACACAATATACAACTTCAATTTTTCCCAACAAATTGAGCAACAAGTAGATATCTTCACAAAATCACTTGCATGACGCGACAAGTTCAAGTTTTTCGAGAGTTCCTCTCCTCATCCCTTGAGAAAATGAAAAATTAAGGGGGTATGTTATGGTAAACATAGTTTACCGTAGTTAATGTTTGTATTTACTATGTAAGTAAGTTTTGTTATCAGTGGAAACTAGTTTTTACTTATGGTTAGGTAGGTAATTTTTATGTAATAATTATTATATGGTTGAAACCATATTATTTGGCTTATTTTAATCATGTATGTATTGCTATATGTTTTTATATAACCATATCTCGTCATATTGTATTCACGTATGATTTTTGTTGCACTGTGTAACTTATTATTTATTTGTACTGGGTATGTACAATACCTATAAGTATTGCAACCACAAGACAATGCTCGAGAAGTTCGGGATGATGGATTGCACACCAATTACTACACCCATGGAGATGAGACTGCAATTATCTCGCTCACATCTATCTCCTCTAGTGAATGAAAATATCTATCGACAATTGATTGGGAGTCTTATTTACCTAACTTATACTAGAATAGATATCAACTTTGTAGTGAGATATCTTTCTAGGTTCATGCAAGAACCTAGAGTTTTTCATTGAAAGCAACAAGGTAGATCTTGAGATATCTCAAGGGTACAGTGGATCTTGGTCTAGAGTACAAGAATAATGATAACTTCTTCTTGACTGGATATTCGAATTCAAATCATGTAGGTAACATTGATGACATGAAATCCACTTCTATATTTGTATTCTTTTTGGGATCTGGACCGATATCATGGGGAAGAAAGAAACATTTTTTTCTCACTCTTCTATAAAAGCTGAATATTGTGCTACTGGTGGAGCTGTCTCAGTAAGCGATATAGCTAAGTCACATACTAGAAGGATTTGGAGTACCATAGGAAAAACATACCACCATGTATGTAGACAATGAAGGTGTTCTCAAAATTTTTTACAATCTAGTTTTTCATGAGAGAAATAAGCACATTGAGGTACAAGTTCACTTCATACATGAGCATGTGTTCAAACACAATATACAACTTCAAATTTTCCCAACAAATTTGAACAACGAGTAGATATCTTCACAAAATCACTTGCACGTGACAAGTTCACGCTTTTCGAGAGAGTTCCTCTTCTCATCCCTTGAGAAAATGAAAAATTAAGGGGCGGTATATTAGGGTAAACATAGTTTACCGTAGTTAATGTTTGTATTTACTATGTAAGTAAGTTTTTATTCTTGTGGAAACTGGTTTTTACTTATGGTTAGGTAGGTAATTTTTATGTAATAATTATTATATGGTTGAAACCATATTATTTGGCTTATTTTAATCATGTATGTATTACTATATTGGTTTATATAACCATATCTCGTCATATTGTATTCACGTATGATTTTTTGTTGCACTGTAACTTATTATTTGTTTGTACTTGGTTGTATAATACCTATAAGTATTGCAACCATCTCCATTGTAAATGATTTTGATTGAAAATCAATATATTGTGAGGCTTCCATCCCTCTTCTAGAACTACAATAATGGAGGAAGCACCGAGTACATTGCGTATGAGACCAACACAAAATCCTACAACTCAAAATAATTGGTTACACAAAAGGACAACATAACCTTACATTCAAGAGAGGATATGTTACAGGTGAAAAAAAAGTTGCGTATATAGAAGAAGAAGAAGAGAGAGAGAGAGAGAGGAAATTATAAATTAAGGAGCCCAACCTCCTCTTTAACCACTCAGGACCAATCAACATTCAATTTTGCAAACCTAACATGGGCATCATCAACTTTACAGAGCCAATACATGAAAATGACCTCAAGTTTGTTTTTTTACATTTTTTCCCCAATAAAAAAATTATACGTGGCCCAAAAATGCATCAATCATGTAATAATCTTCAATACCTTTCCAACAATATAAATTTAGTCTCATTTGGAGATCTAGATAAAAATTTATGATCATTTGAAGATTGTACATCGATCTCGCACATGTAACTATGAACTTGCAAACAACATCCTGGACCCCCAAAATGTAATTGCAAAATGTAAAATTGCAAATTGCGAATTACCAAAATGTGGAAAATTTCCCAAGGCCCCAAACTATGAACATGTGAAAATGTTCCCAAGTCCCCAAACGACAAAATTGCAAAAAGTTCGAAGGGCTCAAAATTTGCAAAATACGCAAATTTTGAAGGTTTTTTTTTAGGTTTTATGGGAAAGGGGATTTTCCAATCAATTGAAGGGGTTTTAGAGAAAATAAAACCCAAATATGATCAAAATAAGTGATTTTTATGGATTTGAAGATTCCCAAGTGCTTAAATATATAAAGAAAAGTTGAAAATATGAAGCATTCAAGGGAAAAAATAGTACCAATTACCCAGAATGAAGTGTGAGCTCATTTTGCTCAAAATTTTGGTAACTCGTAGGGGACATAGGCCTACTAGATGAGCTAATTAGTCTCTTGTCATATCCATTGGGTAGGAATTCAACACAAAACTTTGAAACTATCTTGAAAATCTAGAAATCACCATGAAATTGTTTGATTTTTAATTTGTCTTAGCATGAAGAATTTATCGTAAATTTCCACCGTAACCCAATTGTTAACTCTGTTTCAAGAAAACAACAATTTTTTTGTTTCCACACTTAATTCCACATGTTTTTACTTTCACTTAGTACATCATGACCATACAACCTAGAAGGAATTGCAAAAATGCCAACACTTATGTAACACAACACTTATTCAAGGAAGATCACCACAAAAATATTGAGGAGGGAATCTCAATCGGTGATCACAAGAAAGGAAAAATAAAGCTCCCCAACAAAAACACAAAACAAGAGAGAGAAAACCTACTATGTACAAGGTGAAACACACCCTCTCAATAAGAGGGTTTAAGATAAATCCCATTAACTGGGATTTGAAATAGTTCCTCATTGAGATTTGGCGATACTTAATGCATCAACTTGCTTGCGGTAGCCGAGATGATGTATGGTCCACTCCATAGTGCATCAAATTTGGAGTGTATTCTGGTTTGGATTTGTCTATATCCAAATTCAAAACAAGTTCTCCTTCATTGAAGGTTTTCTCGTGATTTATTATCAAACCACTATTTGGTTAGCTTTTGATGCTCTTCTAATATTTTCATGGCCGATTGTCTTAGCTCTTCTAACTCAACCAACTCTACCATTCTAATTGATCTTGCATCTTCACCTTCTAATTCCAACTAATGGGCTAGCTCCAATGAAGGAAATTCAAGAGATATTAGAATCCTAACCTCTCTACCATACACAAGGATGAAGGGAGAATTACCTATTGATATTTTTGGTGTGATCCTATCATCCCAAAGAACATGTCTGAATTTTGTGTGTCATTGCCTCTGATTTATCTCCATTGTTCTCCTCATGATCCTAATCAAATTCTTGTTGGTAGACTCAGCTAGGCCATTACCTTGAGGGTAATAGTTGGAAGAATTTTTCAAATAGATACCATGTTTGAGAGCCCAATCGAAATCTTAAATCCTACAAAATCTTTAGCATTATCATATATTATGGTATGAGGGACCCTAAACCTTGTCACAATCTCTTCTAAAAAGTCCAAAATGGTTGTCTCAATAGATTATTTGAGTGTAACACCTCGTCCACCTAGTAAAGTAGTCAGTGGCAGTTAAAACCCATTTATGACCAACACTAGACACTGGATTGATCATGTCAATGAAGTCAAGACCCCATTAGGAGAAGGGTTGGTCTGATTGAATTGGATGAAGTGGAAGGGCAACCAACCTCTTCTTACCAGTAAATAAGGCACATTCTTTGCATTTCCTAACCCATGAATGAGCATCATTGAATAGTGTGGGCTAAAAATAGCCAACCCTCATGATCTTCATGATGTATCTCTTGGAGAAAAATGACCACCAGCCAAGCCTTCATGGAATTCACCAAGAATCCTCTCAATTTGATCTCTACCAATGCATCTCAATAAAAATCCCTCTAGGATTTTCTTGAAGAGAATGCCATCAATTAAAACATAAGGAATAAACTGAATCTTGAAGTGTCTCCTTTTTATTTTATTCATCCCGTGGGGATATTCACTAGTTATCAGGAACCTTGCCATATCATCCACAAAGTTGTTTCCATTAGGTGCACGTGCCACTAATTGTTCTTCTTCTTCCTCAAAGGTGTAAGAGGATTCTTGGTCATCTTTACTAGCATCTGTTGTAAGTTATTCACACATTCATCTACCTCTAATCAGCTTGGTAGCCTGATTGTGACATCATATTCCATGATTATTGCTACCCATCCAACCCTCTTCTCATTAACCTCTGCCCCCATTATGAAATTTCTAACACTAGGATCAAAACCACACCTTGATAGGATTGTTTTTTTATTAGGGGTAAATAGTTTTGAAGGGACTATACCCTGTTACAAAAAGTGCTCAAAATCCAGATAAAGAAGAAAAAAACAGTCCATAGTTTTGAAGGGACTATACCCTATTAAAAAAAAGGCTCCATAGCTAGATAATGTAGTAAATACATCAAGTTTGGATCAACATCCAAAATATACATGAATATCCAACAAAAAGATCAAAACAATGACAAAACTACAACAAAGCAACATGAAAACAACATCAAAACAAAAAACCTGAAGTAAGGACAATCCTCTTCACTTGTCTGCTTTGTCAATCTTTGTCCTTACCTTCTGCAGAGAGGTGAGGAGTTCTAGGGTAGTGACATGGGATGAATCCTTGTTATCCAGCTGTGAGAGAATCAAGTCCCGTGCGCCCCGACTCCCAAATGGCGTAGGAATGTTGCTTTGAGAACACATACACTTTTGACATGCTGCTCCATAAAGTTGTAGATAGCCTGAAGCATAGAAATGGTGTAGTCATGTCTTCCTTTTGCATTTCATAGTCTGTTATCTAGTGAGTTAAGCTTCTTGTAAATTTCAATAATATGATCATTATCCTTCTCGGGGTCATTATGCATCTTCCTTTTTCCTTTCTCTCTTACAGATCTACTTGATCTCTTCTTTCAAAACCCCAATCTCCTTTTCTAGTTTGACAATTCTATTAAGAAGGAATTCCTCCTTTTTATAGAAGAAGCACCAGTTGGATTGCTAATGTGAAGTAGATTTTTAGCAGACTCAATTTCTTTTCTGCTACAAAGGATTCTTTGGGAGGGGGAGGGATAACGAATATATACTTGAATTTTTTGAGATCCCTCATGACTACAGAGACTTGTTTCTCCATATGGCTATACCTAATCTCATATTATTTCGTGTTTGACTAAAGAAATCCATCGGTTTCTCTAAACCTTCATCATTTTATCGAGTCGAATAGCCGCTACACCACTCTCACGATTTCCATAAACATACAAGATGATTTTGTTTTTCATAATTTGGGTTAATAAGAGTGGGATCCTAAGTTATTTCCTCAATATTATTGAAACTATCCTTACCTTCGTTAGTCCACTTGAAAGGAGTGTTTTTCTTCAAAATTTGAGTGATGTGTTTCACCAACCCTGTAAAGTTAGGAACAAATTTCCTAACAAAATTGATTTTACCAAGGAAATAATGCAATGCTTTCTTATGTGTTGGCAAAGAGAGAGAAATAATGGATAAAATTTTGTCCAAGTCAATAGATATTCCTTTTTTTGAAACCACGTGACCCAATATTTTTCCTTTTGGGAAAAAAATATGCATTTATTTGGGTTGAGTGACACCCTAAAATCCCTACACATTTCAAACACTTTCTCAAGATGTTCCATGTGATCTTCACCTTCCTTTGAGAAAACTATGATATCATCTAAATAAATCAGAATTATCTTGTTTATGAAGCCCTTGAAAGAAAAATCCATGGCCCTTTGAAAGGTAGCACCAACATTAGACAACCCAAAAGGCATTTTTTCATAGGCATATGTTCCCCATTTAGTAGTAAAAGTTGTTTATACTTGTCCTCTTATTTAACCCAAATTTGATTATATCTAGAATATCCATCTAGAAGGGAGAACCTCTCGAGACCATGCTATTGTTTGAAAAATTTGATCCATGGAGGGTAAAGGATATTGATCCTTTAAGGAGGCTCTATTTAGATCTCTAAAATCAACACATAGCCTAATATCCCCATTCTTCTTCCTTACAGAACTAAATTTTCCACCCAAGTGGAGTACTTGATAGGAAATATAATTCTGGCCTCTATGAGTTTAGAAATCTCTTTCTTCATTAGGGGTTCAATCTTGGGGTTTACGGGTCTTTGTTTTTTCCTAACAGGTTTAACATTGGGGTCAAGATCTATAACATGTTGCATAATTTTAGGATTGAAACCCTTAAGATATTCATAGCTCCATGAGAAAATATCATGCTTGACATAATGAAAAAAATCTTATTTTTCAATTTCTCCACATACCTTTCCAAGTATCAACTCCTTATATTGGTAAATTGTTGACACTAAATCACGCACTTAGGTACATCTCTAGGTCCTAAAAGCATACTAGTATTTATATGATTCCTAAGAAAGAAAACTAGTGGTTGACAACTATCTTTGGCCTCTTTTCTATTTTTCTTATTTTCTATTTGGTCTTACACACCCTACAACTCAGTTGAGATTTTACTGGTTTATCTTTTATGGCTTGGACACTAAGCACTCACCAGAAAGTAATGCTTAGATGTTCTTGTTCCCTCTGGGTGCCCCTAACCCTTTTCTACCTTACTAGCTCTTTTTGGAAATCTTTTTCACTTATGGTTCGGCCTTCTAGTTGTCAATTACAAAATTCAAATAAGGGAATCATATAAATATATAGTTATGTGTTCAAAATAAAAGACCAAACACTAAGTTTTACTACCATCACCTAAGCTTGCATTCAAAAGGCACCTAAATCACTCCAAGGCATCCATCTAGCATCCATTCAAGGGATAAGGGCTGCATAATTTTGTATATACATCATAGGAAGGGGAAGTTCATTTTATTCCATCCACACATTCTACTACATTGTTACATTCTAGCTACAACCTGCTTATCAAGTGCAACTTGCACAAGGGCATCCTAGGGCATAATTTCTACAAACATTCGTAAGAACTAAATGGATTCTGAGATGTAGTGTAACTCTCGATCATAAGTTCACTCTTGAGGTGACCGCGAGGTAGTCGACTCCCTATTATGTATTTTCCTTTTTATGTTTAATGTGGTTTGTGGGCTTGTATAGGTGAAATCTTCTTTTGTAGGTTGTAGGTACCTTCAGAAATCTACAAGTGACTACTAGGTGGAAATAGAGAATAAGTGTGACACCCTTGTGACATAATAGAAAGTAGATTCTAAGCCTCTGCATGTAGTCACCGCTTCCCAAGAGTAGTCATAAGTGCTTAGGTGCCTATGTCCTTCTACAGTGCCCATGTCCAACTCTATTCCTATATTCCGATTTTACGAGATCAACTGTGACATTGTTTGCATATTTTTATCACTTCTCCTTGCCAAAAAATCAGTTCCAGATTATGTAGAAATCAACTAAGTCTTCTCGTCTCATCTATTTTGCAGGTTTCATACTTTAAATATTAGTTTTCTTGTGTCATTACTGTACTTTACCATTTATATAGCAATTACTCTACAATATTTAAATTTAATTCAAATTAAATTAAATAATTTGGTGAACCTCGTCGCTTGAATCCAACCTTCCCTTTAGGGTTTTCCTTTTATACCCATCACCCATAGTGGTCATTTTGGTTCTTTTGAGTACATTGAGCTTCCTCCCTCTATTCGTAAGTCATCTAAGTTAATGGATGAATCTGATAACCCTTTTCTTAACTCACATAATGTTCCTCTGAAAACATTGAAACCTCTGATAGGAACACTCATATGATGAGGACACTAATGTTGATAAAGAACAATTAGATAAGGTCACTAATTTATGTCAAGATTTGCGCCCAACCCTATGCATATTTCGCATGTTCTAAATTCTTTACTTGCTTCCAAACACTCTCAAGGTGCTACTTTTGTACCTCTTATAGGTCCTATTTTGACTACCATGGATTCCACATAACCCCTTAACATTCCTACTTCCATTCCTATTTCTACCACTCCTCTCCTCCATCCCAATGATTCTAATACACAACCTTGTTCCTCTTCCGACACCCATGACTTAGATTCTTTATATCAGGATCTCAAAATTCAAACCCATCAACTATAGAAAGCTACTTCATGTTCATCTCCATCTCTTGATTCCTCATTACTCCTTCATACCCCTTTCGGGCCTGCCATTTTCTCTTATCCACTTCCTCTAAACTTCATCACACCTAAGTTTCCCACCTTCAATGGCCATGGTGACCCTCAAGATAATATCAAATATTTTAATGTGACATGTCTCAACTACATGGATGATCATACATTGTTAGCTAAGCTATTTCCTAGAGTCTTTAAGATTATGCCATGCATTGGTTTTATGATCTACCTATTCATTCAATAACTTCTTTTACACATCTAGCCGATGCTTTTCTTTCTCACTTTTCAATCCATATCGACATTAAGATCTCTTATGCAAAACTCACTCAAACAAAACAAAGATCTAATGAGCACCTAGCTGAATATGTTTTGCGATACAAGAAAAATCTACCTAAGATGACCAATGTACTCATTGATTTTGAATTGTAAGATCTTTTTATTCAAAGTCTCTTACACCACTTCAGAAGAATGTTATCTTTGAGACATCTCCTTCTTTTGATCAATTATTCCATACACTTAAACTGTGCGAGGTCAAACTCCTGTCTATGGGAAAATTTAAATATCATGATTCTCCTTCATCATCTTTTAATAAGTTTCAAGCTAAATCTATGTTCAAGCCATCTCCTAAGCCCACCAAAGAAAAGACAACCATTAATTCTATCTCGCCACCTGAAAAGATTCAATGGCAACCTCTAAAGCATACTTTCACCAAATTACCCTATGCCCCTCAGTTTCTATTTCCTCAACTCATCAAAAGAAATCTAATCACTCTTCCACTCTTTGCTTAATCTTGATCCATCTCACCCCCATGGCCACAATTATGATGAAAATGCTAAATGTGACTATCACCAATGTGTCGGGCATTCCACTGATCGTTACTTAAAACTTAAGCATATCATTCAAGATATTATTAACAATAATTCACTCAAGATCCTTGAGCCATCTACTTCTAATCCGATCAATGATAATAAAAAGCTAAAAATTTTAATGACCCTTTGCCTAAGCATGACACACAAGATCCTAATTCTTCTGCTAATCATACATATTGAGTTGTGCCCCTCTTTCATCGGGAACCTTGAATTCCTTATCACTTATGTTGATGCATCACTACTAGTCATTTCATTTTCAGATCATAATTATCATGCTACATTCACTTTTGATTCATTACATATCAATGCTTCTATCGGTTCATATACTTTCAATAACACCATGATCTATCCAGTGGCTCCCATCAATGTATGCTCATTTTCAATTCTAATGGTTATCAAATGTCCATTGTCTAATATCATATATCCAGTTCCTAATTCTTTTGGCTACATCAGAATTCTCGTTATAGTTGGGCCTCTTATCATGTTTGTGCCATTCGTTGTGACATCTTCAATTAAAGATTATGACATGCTCTTAGATCTTCCTTGGCTCCGCATTGCCAAAGACATTCCCTTCATGAATCATTTGTGTATCAAGTTCATTCACAATAAGTAATTTATCACTCTTAAATGCATTCCACCATGCACACCATTGCCTAAGCCTACTCTTGATGATATATTCCAACCGATTTAAACATCTAGGCCTCCTGGGTCTCTCAAAACTAAGGCACACTTCTACTATTTATCCTATTCGCACATGACCCACTTCATGACCTTGTCATCCTCATTGGTCCACTATCCCATCTCATTAGCATAAGTCCCCTACTCAGGAAACCCCTTCACATAGGTTTTCACCACCTCCTTCACCACATAGGTCTCCTTCACATATACGTCATTACTCTCATACTCCATCATCTTAGAGCATCATCACATGCCTTTATCTCCTTAGATATTGGGTGGAGGGCCCTTTCCCTTCACTATCGTTGGATAGCCTTCTATCCTCCTCACACTTTGGGGGAATCACACTTTCTTCCCCCCTCCTAGCATCATCGGTTGTCTATAATATATACTATCATGCTCCATGATTCACACTTAATCTTTCTTAATACACTTACACATATTGATACACACCTTATATCATCATTACCCTATGACGCACTCTAGTTCCATGGTTCATACTTTGGACTAATGAATGTTTCAATATAACATGAACCTCACCACATTCACTTTTCACACTTTAAACTTCATGATCTATCTTTCTAGAACACATTCTAAAACCATTTTCTGATGACGCACTCTTGTTCTACGGTTCATTCTTGATTAGTGACGGATATTTTATAAATTAACGTCATCTCATTTACATTCACTAGGGGGCACATTGATCTTATCACATTCACACATTGCATACCATTCCATCACACTCATACATTGCATTTGCATATCTTGGTTGCACTTACTCTTGCTTTCTTATACTACTTACATGATGCATTTTGCTTACTATGTTATCCAAATACTCAATATGTCATTATCTTTATCATATACACATGTGTGTTCACTTGGTATCTAGTTGTGAATGTAGATATTTTACATATTTTCACATCTGTAATGATGCTCGACACTGTATCCTTTTCCAATCCCACCAAGGCTCTTAGGGGCATCTACCTTTCCTACTCTCACACATTACAAGTGTTATTATTTCATTATATACTACTTCCTATTCTTACTAGCACATTAATTTCCATTGATACATATATGCCTTGACATACTATTTATTTTTCTAACATGCTAATGAGTGTTTCATGTGTAGAATTTTCTTTGCAGGACTATATGCCACCATGGTTTCTCGATATATTTTTCTTGCCATTATTTTCCATTGTATGCTATTGTTTGTGGGCTATACTCTATGTCTTGTATGATCATTATATGATTTTAGCTTCAGACCATATTGTTTTATGATAATGTGATCGATGTCCCATGTTTAAAACCCACCTTTCGTGGTCCACTTTGTTTGCACACTTGCTTGTTACATTAGGATTATATTACATGATTGCTACTTTTTCTACTAACACATGTTACTAGCCACTTTGTTTTCATGTGCCTTTGTTTCTACCATGCACATCCCCTACCCCTGTAGGGATATCGTACAACACAACACTAGGTCCCCGCTTTTGGACCACACACTCCTATAGTTGTCGTATGCACCCAAAACAAGGGGGCATACAATAGGTAAACAAAACACCCCTACAACAACTTAGAGCTATAATTCAAGTCAGTACAGAAAAGGCATAGGAACATAGTCACATAATGGCCCAAAATTTGACATGGGTCCTCAACACAACACAAACACCAGCGCCCAAAATTAGGTAGTACCACCTGGGTGCCTATGTCCTCCCTTGGGAACTTATATCCTAGGGGTGCACACAATCATATTCTCAGATTAACACAATTTATAGAAGTATTCGAGTAATTCTACGATTCAAGCACAAACCTTTAGTTACAGATGCATGTTATCTCCTATATTTAGTACAATTGAAACTAATTCAAAATAATCGAGACATCAAGAACAAATCGGTGATGTACCATCTGCAATGGTGCTTATCAAACATAGTCATGGATGGAGAGTAACACTAGACCTCTCTCCCCAACACTTTCTCTTTGGCGTGAGATCGCCCAAAAAACTCGTACTTGGCATGAGATCACCCAAAAACTCACTCTTGGCATGAGATTGACCAAAAAACTCAATCTTCACATCATTTCTAGACACATTTCTATCATTTACACTATTTTACATTAGGTGCACACTTTCCTTTACTTCTACTTGTACACACTTTTACATATTTTTGCATACTTTACTCAGATTTCTCATATACAAGACTTTGAGTACTCTTTCACTCTTATTTTGTAGGTTCGTCCTTAATATGAAACAAGAAGTAACCTATAACAACAAATACAAGCACAACAACATGTACAACACAACGCATACACTTCACCCCTAGGGTCAATTTCCTTTCCTAGTCGCCACGCTTCACTTTTACATCATTCCACGCTTCACTTGTCTACTCGAAACACATTTCACGCATGATTGACAGGATCAAAAGGTACACATATCTTATCTACTTTATGTTATTGAGTATTCACTCAACAACATAAAGTGGGGAAAATGTAGACACTAAATCATGCACTTGGGTACATTTCTAGGTCCTAAAAGCATACTAGCATTTATATGATTCCTAAGCAAGAAAACTAGTGGTTGACAACTATCTTTGGCCTCTTTTCTATGTTTCTTATTTTCTATTTGGTCTTGCACACCCTACAACCCAGTAGGATTTTACTTGATTTATCTTTTATGGCTTCGAAACTAGCGCACAACTAAGACAACAACGCCCGAGCTCCTATCCCCTCTGGGCACCCCTAACCCTTTTCTACCTTACTCACTCTTTTTGGGTCTCTTTTATATTTTGGGCATCTTTTTCACTTATGGGTCAGCCTTCTAGTTGTCAATTACAAAATTCAAACAAGGGAATCATATAAATACATAGTTATGTGTTTAAAATAAAGGACCAAACACTAAGCATTACTACCATCACCTAAGCTTGCATTCAAAAGGCACCTAAAGCACTCCAAGGAATCCATCTAACATCCATTCAAGGGATAAGGGATGCATACTTTTACATACACAACATAAGAAGGGGAAGTTCATTTTATTCCATCAACATATTCTACTACACTGTTGCATTCTATCTATGACCCAATATCAAGTGCAACTTGCACAAGGGCATCCTAGGGCATAATTTCTACACACACTCACATGAACTACATGGATTTTGATATGTAGTGTAGCTCTCGGTTGTAATTTCACTCTCGGGGTGACCAATGGGGTCAATATGACACCCCATTATACATTTTCCTTTTTAGGTTTGATGTGGTTTGTCGGCTTATGCAGGTGAACTCTTCTTTTGTAGGTTGTAGGTACCTTCGATGATCCAAGAGTGACTACCAGTGATCAACAGAGAATAAGTGCAACACCCTTATGTAACAACAGAAGAATATTATAATAATTTGTACAATCATCAACACTCAGGAGAAGTCATCAGTACCCAGGTGCCTCTGTCCTGCTATGAGCACCCGTGTCCAACTCTATTCCTACATTCTAGATTTTACAGAGTTCAATTATGACATTGTTTACATCTTTTTCATCACTTCTTCCTACCCGAGATCAGTTCCATATTACCTAGATATCATCTAAGTCTTCTAATCTCATCTCTTGCTTAGGGTTTCATACTTTAAATATTAGTTTTCTTGTGTAATTACTATACTTTTCCATTTATACATCGCTTACTCTGTAATATTTATATCTAATTCAAATTAAATTAAATCAGAAATCACAACCTTTTGATAGTCTTCTTCACTAGTTGTCATGTTTTTCTTTTCTCCTTTGAGCTTTTCATTGGAGTTGAATATTATTTTAAGAGTAACTAGACCTCTTTGTATTTTTCAGTTATTTATTAGATAATATGATCTACATAGCCTCCTTAACCTTGATCAGTAACTTAGATGAGAACTCAGATTCATTCTCAATAAAATGGGTAATTTTCTCATCATTCTCAAAGACTTGCCAACTCACATTATTATCTAGGATGGATGGCCTCACCACCATCTTGACATGTTGATCATGTCCCTGAATGAGATCTCTAGGTGGGACAAATTGTGACCCTACAACATCCATCTGATCAAATTCCATATTTAACTTTATTAAAACTACTTGGAGATTTACAGCCTAAAAATCTCAAGTAGGTCCCAAACTCTATGTTTATAAGCCTTTAAGATATTATTCTTTGTAGCACACTTTCCCATTACTTTATGGACAACCAATTCAATATCCCCAAACACCTATAACTTCTTAATATGCATTTTCTAGGCTAACAACAATATGTGAACTAAAACCTCATACTCAACTACGTTGTTGGAGCATGTAAATTGAAGCTTATGCAAAAATGGAAAATTATTAACCTAGCTCCATTCTTATTATTAAAACTATCAAAAACATTTTCCATAGGCCCTGGGAATCCTTCTCATTTTATCTTAATGCACTTGGGATAAAATACCCCTCCTCTTGGATGCAATAAGTACCTAAACCTGTCTTAACAGTAGTGTCATATGGATCAAATTCATACCTTTCCTTAGCCCACTCATCCAACATGAGATCAGGGACTGATTGTGATGAATGCATTGCTTCAAATGGTTCTAAATCACTACTTATTTCTCCTTGCACCATGACGCTTTAGTTAATAGGGCTTAGGTAATGGAATTCAACATAGTAAGCTGAGATAGACTCAACTTTAATTATAAACTTAGTCCCATACCTTGTCCTCAAGAGCATATGAGACCAATCTGAGGACAAGTAACCTCCTACCTTGGTTATGAAGTCTCTTGACAAAAAATAGCAAAGAGAGGAGGTAGATCTATAACTGATATGTCTTGAGAAATGGTTAGGCTAGGGCATGCATGGAAGGTTAGCTCAAGGCCTTTGATTATTCTAATCGTTCTGATTGTAGTACCATCCAATTACAAAACACCCTTAGTGATTAGAGTATACTCAATCCCCAAAGTGTATGCTATCTCCTTAGGCATCACAGAGGTGTTGGATCCTGAATCTATCATACAATTATGCACTAAATGCTTGCCAATAATCAATGAGATATAAAAGGGAGGAGGTTTCTTTGTTTCACTTACTTGCTCCTCCTTGGGTTGACATAAGCTAATTAAAGAGCTTGGCCTTTTTTTTACCATCCCATCTGATGGAATGAGCTACTTCAAAACTTCTTGCAATATATCCAATTAATTTGGAATGGATATAGCATCCCATATTGTCACATTCATATTAGCTTTATTCATTTATTTAATGATGTTCATAGGAATGCCCATGGCTTTGTGCATCAATAGTATCACTGTTTCCTTCTTTGGTTTCTCCAATGTTGGGAAAGATACTCTTGGTTGAGAAACAACCTCCTTCATGGGGGTAGGTTTCCTAAAAACAAATGTAGCCTATTCTTACTTAAATCTACCCCAACTTCCTTTTCTTTGTGAAAGATATTGTCCTACTTAGAAGAAGATGAAGGTTGAGTATCCAATACTCTCTTCTTAGACCTTGTATTATCAACAACATGAATTTAAGGTCCATTAGAGTTTCCCACAATTTTATTGACAACAAAAACTCTTCAGACCCAAAAAACATGAGATTGGCCTCAGGGGAAACTTCTTGAGTTTCTTCAACATTAGTATTTGGGAATTCCATCATTGGTTTGTGTTGATTGAAGGAACCTTGCACCATGAGAGCTTGAAATTTCACCCCATTTTCACAAGAATTCTAATTATGGGGCTGATTACATGGGAAACACCATTCATCTCCTTGAATCATATTGTTTTGGACAGGAACAATAGCTTTTCTCAAGCTAGGAGCAGGTGCATGTTGTGGAGGTGGTAATGCTTGAAGAGGAAAGTTAGGATTTGTACCTTGAAACCTACTTTGTGAGTAATTTTGTCCATACCTGATCCAAAACCTAGGGGTTTTAGATTTTAAAAAACATAAAAAAATTGTTCCGGATGTTAAGTGAAGAACTATCTCTGAAAAGAGATGTGAATTTCTCAAAAACATAACTTAGAATATATTAGCTATCTCTGCAAGGGAGATGTTTGTCTTACCCTTGCGGGTTACATATGATTTTATACTATTTTTAGAAATGTGAAAAGGAACCTAGAGGAATGTGGAATGTTACTGGTCTCTAAGGAGATGAGGCGTTTCATCTTCCGAGAATTACATGTTCGCTAATTTTGTGAAACATACTATTTTCAGACAACACTATACAATCACAATTTGGGACCTTTAAACATGGATTTCAGGGGTCAAAATTTTCCAAAAAAGTTCCACACCCTTTCATCACATTCTACACATTCAAGTATTTCCATTGCACTTTGAATGGAGTCAATAAGAGCTATGATGCGAAGTTATGGTTCTCGGAAGTTGCACCACTATTATTGCCCTGATCATCTGCGCCTCCTTCGAAGAAATGGTCCCCATTGTACTAAGAGGTCCCATCAAGTGTGAAAATTGATACTTTACCTGGTATGCAAGTGAGACACTCACCTTGATGACTGGTATTCAATTTCTTAATCACCCGATAGAGTTGAATAGGTTGTCCTCTGGTGGTCTTTGTCAAAGTGTCCACAATCTGGTCTTCTTCAACTGGGGAGAAGCTTTCTGGGTTGAGCTTGGATATGTCCAACTGTTTTGCTATGACTGAAGTATCCAAAAGAGGTAGGTGATATGGCTTGAGGATGTCCACATTGAAGATGGGATGTAGACGAAGATATGGTGGAAGATTCAACTCAAAATCATTTTCTCCTACCTGCTTGGTGAGGGTGTAAGGGCCATACCAGAGAGGTCGAATCTTCCTATGTAGACCTGTAAGCCTTTCCTTTTGAAGTTATAGCCAGACCTTATCACCCACCGGAAATGATGTGGAACCTTGTGTTGATCATGTCGTTGCTTATACTTTTTATTCATCTTCTCGTAGGATATCGTGAACTCAGGTGGCTTTGAGTGTGTTGGATCTGTTCAACAAACCTTGTTGCCTTTTCTGCTTCCATTTTTCCATGAGGCATGTATTCCATCACCTGCACTGGAATGCACACATCAATGGGTGCCATAGGCTGGAATCCATAACAAGGACTGTGTTTGGTGGAGCTATGCAGGGCCTGATTGTATCCATGTTATATATATGGCGGGGCCTCATTCCACATACATGAGTGTTTAGAGTGGTACATACGAAGCATGTGAACAATCGTGCGCTTCACCACCTCTATTTTTATGCCAATATATGGGTGGTAGGATGTGGACCTCATCAACTTTATGTCCATCGCTTCCCATAATGTGGACCGAAGATGCTCGGAACCTACTATCCCTATCAGAGACAATAGACTTGGGAAGCCCAAAGTTGATTCACACTGATCGAAATAGAATTTAATAGTATCTTCAACGAAAAAAAAACAACAACAAAAAAACCATCATTCCCACATTTTGAAGTTAGAAAACCTGAGAGGAAGTCCATCGAGATAGATTCCCAAGGCTTGGTTGGTTCCAAAAATGGTGCGTACAATCCATGTTTCTTTTTAGCTAACCTAGAAATTACACAAGGGGTGTAGGATTTGATGTACTTCACCACATCATTCCTGAGGCTAGTCTAGTAGAAATGCTTTTGAAGTAATGCTAATGTTTTGTCTACACCAAAATGCCCCGCATCCTACTGAAGTGTGCTTCCTAGATCATCTTTTTTTGTTCACTAGCTAGAACACAGATGCATCCCATGTGGCAGAGGATATTTTCCTATAGATAGAAATCAGGAACATGCTTTCCTCCTCAAAGGGCCTGATATGTGTTGTAAAAATCGGGTCCTTCTCA
The DNA here is from genome assembly GCA_018340775.1 of Taxus wallichiana var. yunnanensis. Classification (NCBI taxonomy): domain Eukaryota; kingdom Viridiplantae; phylum Streptophyta; class Pinopsida; order Cupressales; family Taxaceae; genus Taxus; species Taxus wallichiana. Next base: position 512,277,447 of record CM031239.1, on the reverse strand, counting down.
TATAAACCACACCAACTAGAAGTCTCATGTCCACAGAGATCAAGAACAATTGTGCGGGTTGTAATTGGTGGGCGACTCAAGAAATATGCTGCTAAATTGGCACTTCCCTTCTTATGTTTTATTATCGGGTGAAATGCACAGTACATGGACCACTTATGGTGTCTCTCATTCCTTAGCTTGCTCTATGTCTGAAGGAACTCAAAAGGTTTGTGTTCTATGTGGATTACTATTTCCTCCCCCAGAATGTAGTGTTTCCACTGCTTGTAGGCTGTACGATGACATAAAGTTCCTTATCATACATGGGGTACTTCTTGACTGTGTCATTGAATGTCTCACATTGATAGGCAACAGGGTGGCCATGTTGCATGATAGCAATCGCCAAGGCATACTCGGATGCATCATGCGTTAATTCGAAGGTTGATACAAGTCGAAAGGAAAGAACAGGATCTAAACATAACCTTTCCTTCAAACCTTCGAATGCTCTCTGTTGTGCTTCCCCATCAGAATGTAGCCTTGTTCCCTCCTTTAGTCACCTAATTGAGTGCCCAAGAAATATGTGAAAAACCCAAGACAAACCGACGATAGAAATTGGCAAGACCCAAGAAGCTGCGAAGTTCTGTAAGGGTCTTTGGAGTAGGCCATTTCTGAATAACTTGAATTTTTTCTGGGTCAACATGGACTCCTTCATCCACCACATACCCCAAGTATTGGACCTTTCTCATCCCAAATGTGCATTTTTCTAGATTTACATACAACATGTGCTTCCTGAGGGTTTGAAGTACTTCTTAAACATGTTGTAGATGCTTCTCCCATGTCTGGATATAGATGAGTATATCATCTAAGTAGAAAACCATGAAGGAATTGGTGTAGGGCCATAGAATGTCATCCATCATCCTCATGAATGTTGCAGGTGCATTGGTTAGTCTGAAGGGCATAACCAACCATTCGAAGAGACCTTCCCTGATCAGCGGATCATTTTTGAAAGTTCCCTAAATATCCCTAAATGATGTCAGTGCAGAAGATCATCTCGAGAGCTTTCCAACGACTGTGAGAACGCGACAAACGGACATCGGGAGCTCTAGTTATGTCCGGTCAAAGTTCGGTCAACAGGAAAGTCAACTCTAGTCAACTGGTCAATAATGGACCAATCGCACTGCGACACGTGGCAAAAAGGCAAAAGGGAGTTGTTTGTTGGTTTTCGATCACCGGTCTTCGACGAGCGTAAAAATGGTGCACGGGAACACAAGAGGCTCAACTTTTATTACGGAGGGGAGCCCAGCCGCCGTGTGGACTATGGTATTATCGCCAACGTGGTGGGTCCACAAGCCACCACTCGTCGAATTCGATCGAATTGCCTATCGGGAGATGACAAGTGGAATATATATTATTGACTGAGTTAATTATTTCCATACCACATTACATGGGTCGAAATTATATTTACTTGGTAAGTCCATTTTCCAAATGCCACACATATATGCCAAACCGCTATATATATTAATGTTTATACATTAGTATTAAACCATACATAATTTTCTAAACCGCCAACATTAACCCATGCGTGGATGTTTCCACGTGGAAGGATGGAGGATGAAGCGGTGTTGGAGGGGGCGGTTAAGCCCACGTGGTCTTTTGACCACTTCAAACAATGCGTGGAAAGGCTATTAAAAGCCTAAGGTATTAACAACCCACAAAATGTGGGATATACATGTGTCCTATTTGGGATTAATCCCATTTCAAATGCTAAGCCGCTAACATGGGGATGTTAATCCCATTTCATATGCAAATCGGCTAAATTGGGATTTTATCCCATTAAAATATGTAAATCCGCCAAAAATGATGGTGCTGGGATTTGATCCCCCGACCTCATCGCTCCAAGACCAATCCTCCAACCAACTTGCCTAGAGGCTTGGGCACATTATAAAATGGATTGCTTCCAGTTATACAAGGGGGGCAGGTCTGTGTAAAGCCAAGAGGAGGCGCTTTGAAACGCCATTTTGAAGGCCTTACACTTAGATTGGGCACTCGGAGTAAAAAGATGAAATGAAGGAAATTCTGAGATGATTCCAAAGATGTAAGATTTGATGTTTTTTTAGTTTTAACCTATTTTTGAAGCTTTGAATGCAGATTTTAACAGGGATCTACAAGACAACTAGTTGGAAAACACGAATTTCAATGCACTTCTGGTCCGAATTGTGACTTGGTGTAAACATGAAAAGTGTTCAGAATTCAGAGATGATCTTAGATATATGATTTTTTTCATAGAATGTTTTTAAATCTCCATTTGTAGGTGTTTTTCTAACACAGTTGTAGGGAGATCACATTGTGAAAACACTGTAGGAGCCACGGATCGTTCTTGGGATAGTTTCTGCTATTTTTCAAAGTTCTTGGGACATTGATCAACTCATGTGCAAGTTGTGATTCATTATTGGTTGTTTTTGAGAGTTATTGTACTTACATTTCAATATTATTAATGGATCGGTTCAATCTAAACCCGGGGACGTAGGAATTTCCGAACCCCGTAAACAATCTTGTTTGTTATCTGAATGTTTTCAGTTTTTTGATTATTTATTTGCTACACAAGTTTTCTGCACTTTTATGGATGCATAATAATCATAATTTAATCAATTTGTGGAGTTTAGAAGACTTAAAATTGGTTAATAAAATCACGATCTTTGGAAACTTTTAAAAGTGAAAAAATACAACACACGGTTTGAGATCATTCCCGATACTTGAATGTAGTCTTCCGGATATCGGTGGGCTCGATGGGAATATGGTGATAGCCAGACTTGAGATCAATTTTGGTGAAGAATTTTTCACCATGGAGTTAGTCCAACAAGTCATCAATCCTGGGGAGAGGTTAGTGATTCTTGAGTAATTTTGTTCAGGGCTCGATAGTTAATACAAAGACTCCATGTTCCATCCTTCTTTGGTGCCAAGATAATTGGACTTCCATAGGGTGAAGATCTCGGCCTAATATGCCCCTTTTGAATCAATTCTTGGAGCTACCTCTTGATCTCCTCATTTTCAAGGATTGGCTTGTGATACACAGGGCTATTGGGTAAAGGAGATCCTGGAACCAAATCAATAACATGATTTACTTGGCACTAAAGTGACACTCCTTTGGGTGACTGAAATAGATCATCATACTCAGCTATCATTTTTTTGCAACCTGCTTCGCTGCTATATTGAATGCTTGTTCAAGGAATCAGTGACAACTTTCTTTGTAGGTTTTGGCCTGATCATTAGGATGACAAACTACTTGGTTTTCTCCACCAACTTCTTACATTGTTTGGAACTAATGAGGGAGATAGACTTGGGGGGAATGACCTCAGGTATCTGATAACGTCAGCCCCTAATGATAATGGTGATCCTTCGAGGCCACTACTCATAGATGCCATGTCTATCCCATATGAATGACTGGCCTAGGAGCACATCACAAACATCTAATGGAGCAACATCACACATGACATCATTGTGGAAGGGTTTGATTGCATACGGGAGGAGACATTTTTGTGTGACTTAGAGATATCTTCCTAGGTTTAACCACCCAATACTATATGGTTAGGGATGTGACTTTACAGGAAGATTTAGGCTCTTCACAACATCAACAAAAATTAAATTCTTTTGGCTTCCATTATCAAGGATAAAATGTAGAGGATTTCCTTTTACCCAAAGCTTGGAGTGGAAGAGTCTCTCCTTCTCATCCATCTGCTTGACTTGTGAGGTGGCAATAATCACATCCGGTTCAACATCTACAATTTCCTCCTCTTCATCTTTAATCTCGAGGTCCGTAACCGGTAGAATAGAGGGTGTTGAAGAAGAGGAATCAACGAGTAAGGACTTGATGGATCAAAATTTTTCCTTAGAGTGGTGATTTGTCTTGTGGAGGTCACACCACTTTCCTATCTTCTCTTTCTATGTCTTATTTCCTTATGAATCCTTCTATTTCCAACCCTGGCCTTGGGTATGGCCTTCCCGATCGCCCCCCTTCATAGCGGTCTTCCTTTTATGTTTCTACTTAATCTTGATTGAAAACTTGTACGCCTTGATGAGGGTATGAGATTGAAATAAGTCCATGTCCTCTTGGATGCTCCATTATTGGCCACTACAATATTTGATAATCCTATGTTGTTCTATGTCTTGAATGCCCAATCTTGCAGATAGAGAATGAAATTTATCAGTGTAATCTTGAACCGACTGGTCCTTACCTTGACGGAGTTATTGCCATTGTATGTATAGATCATCATAAGCTCTAACAGGGTAGTATTCCTCCTTTATGGCATCTAAAAAATCATCCCATGTGGTCTTCTCATTATACCCAACTCATCTTTTTCAAGCCCATTCTTATACACGCCCACCAATTTTTGACAAGTGATGATTTTAATAGAGCAAATGTTATCTTTTCCTTATCAATGAAGTGATTGACAAAAAAATAGGATGTCAATTGGTCCAACCAGTTTTCTACTGCATCAGAATTTATTTTACCCTAAAAATAGGAATATCAAAATTTACTTGCACCTTGAATGGTGTCGGGGCACTAAAGGGTTGATTCATAGATGAGGAGGCATGATTTCCCACTTGTAGTTGTTGTAGAATCTAGGGTGAATTATTGTAGCATCTGCTCCTTCTACTCCATGAGAGATTCATTCACCATATTCTTAAGAGGATCATTCATCCAAGTGTTATCTCATTAGAGGTCACTGCCGAATGAACATGCAACTATTTTGAAGGATCTTGTGTGGACCAACCAAGATTCTTGTATCCCGACCTCATTATGGGGATCATACACTCTCAAGATGATTTTTATTTGATACCACTGATCCAAAACCTAGGGGTTTCAGATTTTAAAGAACATAAAACAATTGTGCCAGATGTTAAGTGAAGAACTATCTCTGAAAAGAGACGTGAATTGCTCAAAACAAAACTTAGAATATATTAGCTATCTCTATAAGGGAGATGTTTGTCTTACCCTTGCGGGTTACATATGATTTTATACTATTTTTAGAAATACAAAAAGGCACCTAGAGGAATGTGGAAGGTCATCGGTCTCAAGGGAGATGAGGTGTTTCATCTTCCGAGAATTACATGTGCGCTAATTTTGTGAAACATACTATTTTTAGAATTTACTATTTTTAGACAACACTAAAAAAATCACAATTTGGGACCTTTAAACATGGATTTCGTTGTTTAAACTTTATTGAAAAAATTTATGCACCATTTCATCACATTCTACATGTTCCAAGCTTTCCGTCTCACTTTGAATAGAGTCAATTGGAGCTACGGTGCATAAGTTATGGTTCCTAGAAGTTGCGCCACTATTGCTACTTGGATCAATACCCCTAATTTGGATAGTAATTCCTTTGTTGATACCCTTGATTCTAATTTTGGTAGGGCCTAAGAGCTTGGGTTTGTTGCTTCTTGAGGGAAACTATCTCATTTGACATATTCTTGATCAAGTATTTGAGATCATCTATCTCATTGGAAGAATTAGATGTAGGGGTAGATGAACTAGATTTAGATTCGAGGATTGGGGCATGCAGACACAAAATCACACACTATGGGTAAATATCTAGTCTTAATTTCATACTAATATTCATATGATTCCTAAGTATGAAAATTATTAATTAACCCATGTATATGGCCATCTTTGCTTTCTTTCTATTGCCACTTTTTGTCTTACACCCTTTCTAGCTTAGTTTGTCTTTACACACCTCGACATTTTTCATCCTAGACCACGGTACCTATTCCAAGAACCCTAGTCCACGAATAACTTCAGCTCGTATAGTTTTCTCGAGGTTTTTGCACCTCTTATCCCTCTCTGTTCATTATGTCGGCACTTTGGCACAATCCAGTTTGGTTGCAAATAAGCTAAGTCTTCCTTTCCCTTCTTTGCAACTAGGGTTTCATATTATTCTAGCTTAATTTGCTTGGGTCAAATTTATTATTATTGCACATTCATTTTATCTACGTTGTAATTAGTATTAGGCATCTATTCATTCAATATTTTCTTAATTAAGGAAAGAGAAGGTTGAATTTCTTGGGGTAGCTCGGGAAAAGAGGAGTTGGGGGTCTAGGGGCTATTTTTCTAGCTTGAACCAATTTTTTTAGCCTAAATAGTTTGATCCATAATTAATATACCATTCTATAGTGCATGTTCAGATCTATAACTAGAGAATAACAAACTTTAAATGATAACCATGATGGAATCAAACATGCAAGAGCCAATTATACTCAGGATTAATACTCTGATTCAGCCAATACACTCCATTACATTAAACATGATAAATACATAAAGCTCATTACAATAGATAATACCATAGTTTATGCATGCATCAGATTTGGTAATATAACCTCACAATAATTCAGTTCTCACATACCACTACTATACTACATAGTTCATTACATATTTATAAGGGTGGGGACTTTCCCTTCACCACTTATCTAATCCCAAAATAGGTCACATGCTGAAGAATAGCCATGTGCCTTTACAATAATAGGCTCACATGCAAGAATGCTAACAATAGATCTCTCCTAGTTAACTATCAGTAGCAACTCTATTCTTAGATTGATCCATGCAAAGCACTCCATAGCCGTTCTTCCAAAAATAGCCGATGCATGTCGCGCAAGTCTTTTCCCATTTGTGTGCTCCGCACATGCCATCTTCCAAAAATAGATCATAATCGTGAAAATGGCTAAGTCCCAAATCTTGTCTCTATCCTCCACGCGTGATTCCTTCCCGATCCTCCCACACCCTTTGAACGCACTCTCTTTCTCTTCTAAAAATCTTTTATATGTATGCCTTCTGCTAAGTGTTATACATTTCTACTCAACATTACCCCACACTAACTGCATTTTTCACCCCCGAAAATGGTTACCTCTTGAATGTTCAAAGAATGAGAAAGAATATAAATGGAAGATAGTAAATGAATTTTCTATACAAAAGAATGATTTACTCAAGAAGTATCCTCCTCTTTCAACTTTGGAAGAATGAGTTTTGGATATTCTTCCTTTATTTCAACCTCTAATGTCTGCCATTCACTTAGTGTGGCCTCTGCTTTTTTCTGGAATATCTACCACAATAGACTCCAACTCATCTTGGGAAATTTCTCCCTTTTCATTCTACAAAACCAGAACAATGTTGGACATTGCAGACATTCTTCCTTCTAGCAGATCCATCTTCTATGCGCTATAATCTTCCCCACTCATCTAACCTTTCCTTATGGGGTTCTGTTGCTATAAGGGCCTCACACTTTTGTTTTACCAATGTCAACCTCTCTATGTGCGACCCAATGTCTCATCCTTCATCACTTTTAGGACTTCATTGTCCTCTACCATGGTCCTTATCCTGATGACCGCCTCTGGAGCTATGCAAATATTCAATGCCTGGTCTACTTTCCTCAGCTCCTCCTGTAAGGTTTGGAGTAATGCCTCATAAGATGCAATCTTCCTCATCACCAAAGCCTTTTCTCACTCTACTTCTTGCTTTCGGATCTTTTTGGTGTTGGCATGCGTAGGTCCATCCTCAAGCACCAAATCCACCAAGGTACGTACATAATGCATTGCCGAAGGAAATTTTTTTGGGTACCTTGGACTCCAAATGTGGTCTTGCTTTTCAGGACATGGTCTCCAATTTCCTCTGCCATGTTGATGAAAGCATTGTTCTTCTTCTTCTCTAAGTCCTTCTCTTGTCATAGGTGTGCTTTATCTCTACATCTTTGGCCTTGATCTCTTCTTTCAAGTGCCCTAATAGTTGTAGCTTTATCCACATTCCTCCTTGCCACCTCTGTAGATACCTTCACCAAGGCATTACTTACTTGTTCATCCGACATAACAGTAGGCTTTACTTGTTATGTGTCTTTCCTGAGGTGTCTTCTTCAATCTTCTTGATACATAGGACTCTTCACATACGTCAAGTCTAGTTTGTCCATATGTGTCTACATTGACCAAGATAATTGTTTCCTTGTGCACACGGTGGCCATGTCCTCATCCATCAACTCCCATCCATATAATTCCTTAAGGCCCACCATGCTTTGGAAATGGGTGTGAGAAAATTTTACTTGTGTCCTCAGCATAGCCCATGACCGGTGCAATATACTCCCCACTTTCCTCTTTGATCTTGGCCCCTTAGGAACTTGAGCACCAAGATTTGGAGCTTGTTCTTGCTATGCCTTGAGTAGTCTCTTGCATTGTCCCATCTACCTCCTTTACTCCTTCTTCTCATCCTTCATTTCTTCATCCTTTGGCTCTTCCACATCCTCTGGTGGTGTAGGAGATTTGAGGTGCGCTCTCCTCAGACTCTTCCACCTCCTCATTCAGCTTCAAATTTCTCCTTCTTTTCTCAGTTGTCTCCTTCTATGGAGAGAGTCATGGTGATCTGCACTTGATGTGTGTAGCACCTTGGGTTCTGGTTCTTCTTAATACCCTTTTGAAGTGGCACTCTCCTTGTACTACATCCAGGTCCTCATCATCTCCTTCTTGCACCTGAGGTGGTGTAGTCACACTCAGTTCCTACCTTGTCTATAGGCTACCTTCATCCTCTATGCTCCAGGCCACCACTATCTTCTCATTCATCTTCCTCTTCATCCACCACTATAGTCTCTACAGGTTGTGGAGTTGGCACATTCTCTATTATATGCTTACCCTTAGGTGGCCTAGAAGCGCGAACTCATTTTCCACATATTTTTGTTCTCCATCTTGGGCTTGAGTTGAAGATACACAAGCAGCTGCTCCAACGTCTCCAACTACCAAGCTTACCAACTTCATGTTTATTACATCTGAGATAAGCCTCTCAATGTAGGCAGTCCATCCTGGATATACATATGTTTTTCTCAGAGTGTGATAATCACAATCTACCTTATTTGTGATGAAGTTTAGGTGGCATGCATCTATGTGAACCGGTGAACTGATGCTATAAGTAGTGTGTTGTGAAGGCATATGGTAGTTTGCACCAAGGGCTCCAAGCTCCATCCTTCATCGTAAATCATGCATGTAAAAATGTTGGTAGACCATGAACTGTATTACCTTACCCACCACCAAGGTAACTCCTTGGGTATGCACCACTCCTCTTCAAATGTCATGGAGCCTATCATACCACATCTCCACCCTCTATTTAAATGGCCCACCCATGGTCCCTTCACATAAGTATTTATCAAATCTTTCTACCAGAGATTTATTTTCCTTGGGGTACTCCCAAATATTTTCCTTTGGCCCATCGGGCACTCCAATCTCCATAAACACCAAAGATAATAAAATAGTGCCAAAACTAATTCTATCACCTATACACACTGCTTCTTCAATGATTGTCTCTACTATGTAACCCATGATATTGTAGATCACTCCTTGAGACATTTTCCTTGCAATGTGTAGCCACATTGTATTCACCTGTGACCACCTTTCTTGGTCATTCAACTTTGTTATCAAATGTGCAGCTTCTGTACCACTGGGTACTTCTTCAATTTATCAATGTCCATGCCACATGGACCCTTGGTATATCCTAGCTCCTTCCTTATCTCCAGGATCACTACTTTATCTGTTAAGTCACTCTCTAGATCTGCTCCTGAGGCCCTTAATCCTGTCATTGTTGAAATTAAGGTGGTTGTGATTCTAACCCTCCATCTGGAAAAGTAGAAGAAGTCCTCATGGACTCTTCTCATCAACCATCGATACAATGGTTCATACTTTCCAAAGTATGGCAGCTCATACAACTGGTAGACTCCAATCTACTTTAGCAACTTCTCTCTAGTGTCATCGTACATTGGCATGTCTTCTTCTTGTGTGTGCTTGTTTGTTTTCATGCTCAACAATGCATCTAGTTCCTTCTTATTATCCGATGTGTGATGGTTGTAATCACTGATCTTACATTTATGGATGTGGGAATCCCATTCTTGTCCCACAATCACGCCCTCCAGATATTATTTCTGAGAAATTACTCTCGGGAGAAATTTCTTCTTCCACTTGACCTTCTTCTTCCCTTTTACTCCTGTTGTAGGTGCTTTCTTTGGTGCCATTTGAAAATCTCTCCTTTCTATCCTCTATAACAAGCAAGTTAAAACCCTAGTTCGAATCTCCATGCCCTAGTGGAAATCACATGCCCTAGCTCTTTTGTAACACATCTTCTTCACTCAAACCCTTCACCTATGGGGATGCAAGCTTCTCTGTGCACAAAAATCTTCTCTCCACATCTGGTTTCACACTCTTCACCTCAACATGATTCACTCTCAGCTCATTTTACACTTAGCTCTTTTCAAATTCTCACAATTTCAATGGTAAGAATGAACTCACATCCCATCCTTATATATATTTTCAAAAATTTAGTGCATTTATTTCTCCTTCACCTACCAATAATCCTCTCATTAATCGACCATTTTTTCATTCTTTCCACACGTGGTACATCTTCGCGCCCAAGCTATAACCTTCTAGTGTGCCTTCCTACCTTCTAGCCATGACTTCTCTTTAACGCCTCCATGTGCCCAAGTACCTCACCACTATGCCTTCCCTTGGTAGTTCCCATGGCCCTTACTTACCTCATGTTATACTTGTTTCTTCATTCATCTCCACCTATGGTCCTTGTTTCTAGAAGCAATCTCTTTTTTAACAATTCTCCAACTTGAATAACACCCATAGTAGTTTGTTCCTTTCATGTGTACTTATTTTCAATAGTCTTGTACCTAGATATCAATAACCACCCCACACTAATGGTATGTGTAGTCCTCTTGCATAAAAAATTTCTTCAAATAATAATTAGCTTCTACACACAAACACGCTTATTACACAAAAAAACCAACTAAATTGACAAAGCATAGCGATGAAGAAGGAAATACATTAAGGAAACATAATTTGAAAACCTAATCTAAATGGAAACACTTCCTTATTACAAACACCAAGAAGACTTATTTATAGTAGGGCTTCAACCTACTCCCATTGAAGTACCCAGTAACCATATTTCCATCAAGCATTTCTAATTGACAAGCTCATGTTTCAAGTATGTGAGTGATAACATATGGTCCCCAACCAATGTACTTTGAGTTTTCTGGATGGCAAAAAACTTAGAATCATAAAGAAGCACCATCTATCCTATCTCAAGATTTTTATCCTAATGTGCCTATCATGCCATGCTTTCTACCTAGCCTTTTCTTGTTTTTGACTCCAACGTGCTATTTCTCATCACTCATCCAGCTTGATTAACTTTTCAATCCATTCTTCTAATGCTTGTTCATCAGCTAGACCTCCAACATGTGTAATATACAAAGAAGGTAGCATGAATTCCATAGGAAGAACTATACTTACGCCAAACACTAACTAAAATGGTGTGGCTTTGTTCAACCTTTTATATGTTGTTCGATATGCCCAAAGTACTACAAAACTTTATCATCCCAATCCTTCCTTCCAACATCACAAATTTTTGTCAATGTCTGGCTCAAAATTTTGTTGAAGGCCTCAACAGTTCCATTAGCCTTGAGGATGATAGGGTGTAGTCTTATGGTGTGCAATCATAAACTCATCCAATAATATCTGATTGTCTCATTCAAAAAATGTGTGCCCCTATCACTAGTCAAACTCAAAGGACATCCATACCTTGTAATAATATTTTCCCATAGAAACACAAGTTTTGTTGTAGCCATTGTACAATCCTTTGTAGGTGTTTCTTCCACCCACCTTGTGAGATAGTCTATACAAGTAATGATGTAGTGTGATCCAGTCCTACGTGCGTGGCTGGTGAAAATAGGACCCAAAAATCTATAGCCCATTTCTCAAATGGTTTATGCACTAGTAATAGGTCTTAGAGGCATTTCATCTCATTGACCTAGTTTCCCAAGGCACTGATAAAAGTGATCACAAGCCTTGCAATATGCTTTATAATCTTTATACAGGGTCTCCCACCATAATCCAGTGAGTAGAATCTTGTGCACAAGTGGCATCACCTACATAGTGGCCACCTATAATACCACCATGAGCTTCCTCCATGATATCTGTGCTCATGTTCTAGTACACAAAGACATGTAATACTTCATCCCAACCTAACTTGTATAGTCACCACTAATCAACATATAGGGTGTCACGCGTGTATAGCAAGTTGTTTCTTCTCTAAGGATTTCATTCCTTCTAGTGCCATACATGTTCATAGAAAGACAACAATGTCCTCTAATTCTGATGGCACTCATTGTAACCTATATAACTATGCATCGAGCATGGTATCTTCAATTTCATGTGCTTCTTCTCTTGACTATATTCTGGATAAATGGTCTGGTCTAGAATTACTTTTCCTAGTTTTACCACAACTTGTGAAATCAAATTCTTGAAATAAGAGTACCCATCTGTATATGCGCCCTTGTAAAATGGGCTTGTTTACCAAATACTTCAATGCCATGTGATTTATATAAAATACAAATGGTGTAGCTAGCAGGTACTGTCTAAATTTATGTAGTGCATAGATCATTGACAAAGCTTCACGCTTTGTAGTTGTGTAATTCTTCTCTAGGAGTCAACTTTCTACTAGAAAAATAGATAGGATGATCTATAATACCTTCTCTATGAAGCCAACACCACACCAATGGTCCATGCCAGAGGCATCCACATGTACATGAAATGGTTGGTCCCACGAAGGAAAGTGCATAATAGGCACGGTAGTAAGTTTCTCCTTTAATGTCTCAATGCGCGTTGTTGTGGTTCTCCCTAGTAGAACATACCTTTTCCTTTTAGTAACTCCTCCAAAGGTGTGGAAACCTTGGCATACCCCTTTATGAATTTCCTATAATACCCCATGTGACCCAAGAATCCACACCTCACTTTGACTGGTAGGCTCTTTTAGGCCAATAATGACTACAACCTTAGCTGGATCAACCAACAAACCTTCCTTGTAGATTATGTGTCCTAACAATATTCCAAATGGTGTAGAAAATATGCACTTCTTGATGTTCAAAGAGATACTCAACTTGTCTACATCTTTCAAACATTAAGCGTAGATTGTCACAATGATCCTTAACAAGTCCATACACCATCCAATCATCTAAATAAACCTACAAGAAGTTGTGAATAAAATCTTTAAATGCCTAAACAACTATGCACAAAAAATATAGGCAACATGCATTTTTTTCAACCAAAAGCATCACAATATAGGAAAATCTGCCCCATTCAAGTAGTAAAAGTAGTCTTTTCTTGATCCTCTTGGGAAATCCTAACTTGATGATACCTAAAGAACCCATCTATAAATGAATAGATTTCACACCTACAACACCTTCTAGTATTTCCTCAGTGAATGGCATAGGAAAGGGATCAGTCACACATGCAACATTCAGCTCCATGTAGTCCACACAGATCCTAATCCGACCATCCTTCTTGATATTGATCACCATTGGACTAACCCATTCTTGACTCATCCAGGGGTTTGATGATTCCAGACTTCAACATTTTGTCAATCTCTCTTTGACCTTTTCACGCAAGTTGGGGTTCATCCTATAGGGTCTCTTTCTAACTAGTGCACCCCTCTTTAAGATTTATCTTCATCTCTCCTAATGATTTATGCACGCCTTTAAGTTCATGGTACCCCCAGGGAATAAGTCTTGATAATCCCATAGTAACTCAATGATTTTTTCCACTTCAGAGTCTAACCAATAGTCTCCAATTATGGCCTCCTTAGGCTCAACATCTGATCCAATATTCACTTTCTTTGTCTTCATAGGTTCATGATAGGCATGTGTCTTATCTACACTGTCCAACACCTCACGCCTACCTGTTGAATGGTCTACATCCAGATTTTCTACTTCTTCATCATCCACTAAGTAGACCATTTTTCCTTTTTCTTTCTCAAGGAAAGCATTTAAGTAATGTGGCATCGGCCTCTATTTCTTCAAAAAACATGCTCTAAGTCTCCTTCATCAAATAACTCTTGAATGAGTTCTTCCACCTTGCACTATCCCCCATAGTTAAGCACTTTATAACCTTTAATGCTTCTTCCACTAGAGGTTTAGTAGAGAAGAAGTCAAATGTCTGGGTCATTCCTATAATTAAATCCTACCAATTTCTAGTCTCTCTATGGAGTTCGCATATACATACCAAGCACACACACAACCTTGTAAAGTGGAATAAAACTTGTGCACCCAGAGAGAAGGTGGTAAAGCTTCCTACCCCTCTTATCCAGAGTCTCTCACACTATTGAACATGGTGTTGAATAGGTTGATTACCATGATAAGTATAGATTTGAGTAGGTGCATTTCTCCTAAAAGAACCTAGTAGCAAGAGAATCCTAATTTCATTCCATCCTACAAGATTATCCTTGTGAACCACCCACCAACGTGTTGTTGTCCCACATAGGGTATATGCTAGCATATTCCATCTCTCCAACTAGTCTATCCACTGTTCCTCCATGCATGCAGGAACACCATAGGGTCTCCTTCTCTCGTAACAAGGTACCGAGTTGTTACCTATTCTCCTGATATAACACAGGGCTATTGTCCTTAGAAATATACTCTTTACTTCATGCCCTACCAACTCATAAGTGTTATGAGCCCAATTATCACAAGCAACACTTGTAGTATCACTAATAGACTATGCATCCTCCCACTAAAGGATTCCTTCTTTAGATGGCTCATGCACCTCTGGGTCTCGGATGACATGTACATAAATCCTATTCAGGTCTTCCTCACTCAAGGGCTCAACATAGGGCATATTTTCCATCTGTTAAAGGGATAATAACTCTTTCCTCCTTGTTTTCAAAGATGATATAACCCTTTTTGAACCAAGATCAACATTATTTTCATAGCACCAAGGATGCCCTAGTAGAGTTGGGAAGCTATCTACCTCTGCCAATGCTAAAACCTCAAAATCTCTAGTGAACTTGGCTCCTTGTATGGTAATGGAGGCATCTTTTAAAACTCGATGGGAGTGGCCTTAGTCCGATTAGCCATGAACAATACATTAAAGATGGCTGCAATGGAGGTCTCCCCATTTGTACCCATGCATCTAAGGTAAGAACATTGACTTCCATGCCTATATATCAATCAATATATTACTCAAAAGCCACCCATCCACAACAACATTCAGAGTGATTTCCTTGTCATAATCTAGGCTATGAGGGGGAAGATTTACATGCAGGATCTGTCATCCAGTCTCAATACTTGCACGCATGGAGTGTTTCCTTTTAACCAATTCCCTAATAGTGGAATGATATTCTCTGGCACAACATCTTGCACACTTCTTTCAAGTCATCCATATCATATTGGACCATCTCTGATGCTTTCTTTTTCTCCATCTTCCATGATTGCTCCTTTAAATATTATATTTCACCCTGAATATTTCTAAGTACCTCCATGGTTTCTGATAAACCTCCTTCTGATGGGTAGGATCTAGGTACCATGCATGTAGAACCTCCTCCTTAGTGATGGTAGGATTCTATTGTAATGCTTCTTTGGCACTTTGCACACGCTGCACTTCAGCATGGTAGTGATCCTTACTTGCAATGCCTCGATTCTAGTTCCAACTTGGGCATCCACTAATTTTCCACAAGTGTGTTGTATCCTAACCATCCATGTGCCTTTTTTTCTTGTTTATGTTGCTTACTAAGATGCTCATACAAGTCCGGGCATTCCTCATAACTATGATTCTTTCCATAGAAAGAACATGTAATATTCTAAGAGGACATTCACACTGCCTAGTAGTGGTCAGGAGATCCACATGTATAACATGTTCCATGAGGGAACTCACCTCTCCACCACCATGGCCTCATCCTCTAAATCCACCATGGTATCCTCGACCTCTGCCACGACCGCCTTCAAAATTCCCTTCACTCCGATCATAGCGCGCCTGATTGTGATCCGATCCTTGATGCTCATTCTTTCCTTTAGAGTTATCTAAAACTCCTTGTATCATACACCAATATCTATAGCATCATGGATCTGACCAATCAGTTGAAGTCTTCCATGTCATGAGTTGTGGACCTATAAATTTTATAGTAACAAGAGACGTTCTTCCTTATTACATGTTGTAATAATGGGTAAGTGGCTAGCATCATGGTTTAAATGACATATCTCATAGTCCAACAACAATGAGTGTACTGATCTATGGGGAAAACTATCCTTTGTGTGACCTTCCACTTCACAATCTATGCACCAAATCCTATGTGCATCTCATGTGTTGAATTTTCTGATAGCTTCTCCAACTACTTCACCATAGCTACATCTGTGCTTCTAAAAATGGGCTCACCCCAGTGTCTATACTTCCAACTACCTCAATGCAAAAATTTCTTCAAGTGCTTCACGTGGATCAATGTGTATGTCTTATGTGATAGTGCCCTTCTAAAAGGTGTAATCAGGCCCCAAAAACCATTGTGCATGTTGGCTTGCATGAATATCATAAGAAAGTTTAGATAACAACATTTTGAAATGAGCATCATACTCTCTAACACTCTCAGTAGTGCCTTGCTTAATATCCTTGAGCACACTTATACTCTTCTACTCAAACTCAAGGATATGAAATTCTTTAAGGAAAGCATCTTTTAAAGTTGCATAGTCTACACAAGTCTGATCAGGGTCAAACTTTCTATACCAACTGTGTGCATGCCCTTGTAATGTAGTAGGAAAATTGACTTTCCCTACGCTCAGAAGCCATGATTCCTTTTACATGCCACATTATTTCACACATGTGCACATGTTTCAACAACATCTTCTATGCCCTATATATTCTGGAAGATGAAGAGACATCTCCATGTAAATATTTTGGGGTTGGTGTGGACCTTTCCCACCTGATCCAGAACCTCTCTGTGTTTCCTCTACCTCTAAAACCACCAGATCCACTAGAACTAGAACCACCTATACCTCCTTGATCCTGAACCTGTAGCCAGAGTCGGACCAGAAGATGTACTCCCTATGTCCCAATAGTAGTACTGAACTACACCCCTACGGTCTACGAAGTGTTACTACTCCCAGAAGAGAGTCCAAAATTTTATGTGCCTAAATTTTATGTGTGAAGATACACCTAAAAAGGTACCCCCAAACAATAATGAAGATGTTTGTGTTCCATCGATGTGATTTTTATATGACTTACTCTTGCTCTCCCACTACCTAAATTAGCTTGTTGACTATTTGTTGTACTAATACTGGAAGACCAAGCACAAGGGAAGGTTTCTTAGGTAGATTCAGATGCACACCCATGGCCCAGTCATCTCTCTGCTAGCATGCACTTCCATGTGAGGCCGAGGAGGGTTCCCTATCATGCTTTCCCAAATGGGGGAGTTCCTAATGCTCGGCTCCATGCCTTCTACGTGAGCTTCAAATCCTTCGCGAGCCATCTCTCTCCTCAATGCCATTCACTCTACAACATCCCATTACTTCTCTATCTCCCTCTCACATGCCTCATTGTACTTAAGCCACCTTTCTTCTCTCTGCCTCTCTCTCTTCACTAGGTCTACCATCTTTCACCAAACCTACTCTACCCCATGCATGGTGGGGTTTAGTTAGCCATCGGTTTTCTCTCCAAGTTTAGGGTTACCATCAAAATTTTGATCACTAGTGGAATGCCTTGCAAGTAAGTTCCCCAGGATATCGTAAAAATTGGAATTCAGCTACCTTTGGGCACGAATAAGTGGAAATTGAGTACTCCAAGATATAGTTGTTCAAAACACCATGGAACCACGTATCCACAACGTGAGTCCAAATCAGATCAACATCATAAAGGGTTGAAATTCTTCCTACGTCTAGATAAGTGTGTGATACCTCCAATTCCATTTAGACACATAAGCAACCAGCCACTCATATAGTTCTACGGAAAGATAGCGAAGAAGCTCTCATATAAATAATCATATAGATTCTACTCCACCCACATGTGTGTGTCAAACTCAGATCCAATGTTGAACCTCCATGCGTATTCTTCTTCTAGGTCATGTATCCACTCCTCAACACTTGCTAGGGTCAACTGATATGTCTTCATCATGAACCATCCTAAAAAAATTAAAAAGAGGTCCCAAAAATGGAACCAATGATGCAGCCTAGAATTTACCAAAAAAGCCCAGGCACGTTGGCACATCACTCAACCTAGACTAAGCTCACCCAAAGCACACAAAGGTACCAGGCCCTCTTTTAGGGTTGTTGTTGTAGGATGTTAGCATGATGAAGACTTAATGCATTCAAATCCATAATTAATATACCATTCTATAATGCATGTTCAGATCTATAACTAGAGAATAACATAACTTTAAATGATAACCATGATGAAATCAAACATGCAAGAACCAATTATACTCAGATTAATACTTTGATTCATCCAATACACTCCATTATATTAAACATGATAAATACACAGAAGCTCATTACAATAGATAATACCATAGTTTATGCATGCATCAAATTTGGCAGCATAACCTCACAATAATTTAGTTCTCACATACCACTACTATACTACACAGTTCATTACATATTTATAAGGGTGGGGACTTTCCCTTCACCACTTATCTAATCCCAAAATAGGTCACATGCTAAGAATAGCCATGCACCTTTACAATAATAGGCTCACATGCAAGAATGCTAACAATAGACCTCTCTTAGTTAATTGATGTAGAAACTCTATTCTTAGATTGATCCATGCAAAGTGCTCCATAGCCACTCTTCCAAAAATAGCCATGTGTGTGTCATGCACAAGTCTTTTCCCATTTGTGTGCTCCACATGCCATCTTCCAAAAATAGATCATAATCATGAAAATTTGAACACGCTCTACTCTTCCACGTGAATCTTCTTCCTTATGCTAAGTGAATCTTCTCAACAAATGTGATGATGGGTCTTAAAACTCTAGAAGATAACAAGAAATGCCTACCAGTGAGGAGTTAAGTGTTATACATCACACACAACATGTCATGAAATAATAAAAAATCATGAATACAATAACAAAAATTAAAGGGTAGACAAAGAGCCACAATAAATAAATATTATTGATTAAAATAAGCATAAAATATTACAATAATGGAGGAGGCACTTGAGTGCATTGCATAACACCAACAAAGAAGTATGCAACTCAAAATACTTGGCTACACAAAAGGGCAACATAACCTTACATTCAAGAGAGGATGTGTTACAATGAAAATGAGTTGCATATATAGAAGAAGAAGAGGAGAGATAGGAAATTAGAAATTAAGGAGCCCAACCACCTCTTCAAACACCCAGGACCAATCAACATTCAAGTTTATAGACCCAACATGGGCATCATCAAATTTTACAGAGCCCATACCTAAAAACAAACCCAAGTTTGATTTTTGATTTTTTTACCCTAATACAACACTTTAATGTGGCCCATAAATACATTGATCATGTGCTACTCTTCAATACCTTTCTAATGGTATAAATTTTGTCTCATTTGGTGACTTGGATAAAAAGTTATGAGCATTTGAAGATTGTACATTGATCCACATAGGTAACTTTGAACGTGCAAAAACATCGAGGTCCCCCAAACTATAATTGCAAAATGCAAAATTGCAAATTGAAAATTTCCAAAATGCAAAAAATTTCCCAAGGCCCCAAATTGAAAACATGTTAAAAAGTTCCTAAGGCCCCAAACTGTGAACATGTGAAAAAGTTCCCAAGTCCCCAAATGTGAATTTGCAAAAAAGTTCCCAAGGCCCAAATTTACAAAATATGCAAATTTTGAAGGGATTTTTGGGTTTTTTGGGAAAGGGGGATTTTTACCGATCAAGTGAAGGGGTTTTTAGAGAAAAGTGAACAAAAATATGATCAAAACAAGTGATTTTTATGGATTTGAATAGTCCCAAGCTCTTAAATATGTAAAGAAAAATTGAAAATGTGAAACATTCAAGGGGAAAAATAGTACCAGTTGCCCAGAATGAAGTGTGAGCTCATTTTGGTCAATAGGTCATTACAATCAATTATTTCATCTTGTTCACTTGGAAAATCTTCCCCCTCATACACACATATGTCGAAGTGTTGAAAAATACTTTCTCCTTGATCCACAACCCACTATGACTTTCCTCCATGGAAGTCGTATACTTTGTTTTCTCATTAGATGCATCCCTTTGTAATTTTTCATCTTTCTCATCCTCCCAACGAAATCCACACCAATCTTCAATAGACATGTAGTTTTCATCCTTGTTAGAATTGGTTGGAGATGTTGGTCATAGGTTACTTGTTAGATTCATCTACAAACAGAGATGGCTTGATCTCTAGACTTCTAATATTATCATTTGGGGAAGAAAATGATCATCCAAAACATATTATAATCTCTGTGATTCCTCCTCTCCATGGAAGTAGTAAATATCATGATTTACCCACCTTATATGATAACCGGCTCAATGCGGGTCGGGTAGAGCATTAAGGAAATATTTGGAACAACATGTGACATCTTAAAACATTGTATGAACAAGGTTTTAGAGGGTCGGGTAATGCCTTGGATGGAGATGGGGAGAATTTTTTTAGATTATACGAGGTGTTTCGACACGATACACTTGTAGAGAAAAAAAGGGGAACTAAAAAACAAAGCATTTTCCTATTTTTGGAATGGGAAAATGGATTTTCTTGATTTTCACAAGGGGTATAGAGAATTTGAGATGGTGAGGGAAGAATGGAAAGAATGAGGATGGGTTTTATTTGTCTATCTTGAATGAGCATATTCTCGACTTACGATGCAATTGTAAAAGCATGAGGAACAATACTACCTCTTAGTGTTTGGATCAATACAACTAAATCAACATCTAAGGACTTCAAATAATACACGAATGTCATACCTTGTGAGGGTCTAAATTATTGAGGGATTCTGAGCCATGTCCTTGAGAAACTGATTTTGAAATATGAGATAAAATCTATTGAAGCTCATTGTATTTTGCTTTGAGGTGAATGACATCTATATTCTCCTTGAAATGGTTATGTAGTTGTTCTCTAAGATGACCCCATGTGAAAATAGATTGAGGAGCTAAAATTTTTACCCTTCTCTTGTTTAACCCTTGAATGATGAAACAAGAAATATAATGTAAATATTCTCCTCTCGATGTTGTGAATAACACCATGATTTTCTATATCTTGAATGTGATCAATAAGAGATTGATCTCCATTTTCATGGAAAAGAGGTAGGGTTTTTAGGGTTGTTTGGGGATATCATCCCACTGTTGTAAATGAAAGGGGATAAAAATGAAATGAGAGAATGGAAGATCTCTTTGGAGAGCCATGAGAGAATGGGAAACATAAAAAATGAGTGTAAGGATGAAAGGAATGGTCTCAGACTTAGAGAATGTGTTTCTTAAAAAATAGAGTCACCATACGTGTTAAGAACTACCTCCAGAGGTTGGATATAACCAATAACACATCAAATTTATGATATAAAGTTGTAAATAGCTTTAATATTTATCGCACTAGGCATTCCTATAACGTTGTATCTCGAAATTCCATCATGCTATGTTTCATGGGAGATCTAGAATTTTGGGCTAACATGTATGTCTCTAAGTGCGGGATTTGTGGCTTGAATCAAATCTCTGGATAAGGTTAACTTCCTCTACCTATATATCCTAATGCTAACACTACCTAAGCTAACCCCTATACTAACACATCCAGGGATCGGGAGAGAGAGAAAGGGAGAGATGAAACAAGAAAAACCTAAACTAATAGGGGCGGTGATAACACTAGAAATAAGGTCTATCACTCTCCATGAGGGGAAGAAAGGGAAGAATACATAGAGGGAAGGGTAAAAAATGTGCTATAGACCCAAAACGCATACACTAACCCTTCCCACGTATTTACAACACACAAAAATGGAAACCCTGCAAGTAGAAAACACACACAACATACCAAAGAAATAATGAGAAGGAAAGGCACAATAAACATGAGTATGGGGTAGAAAAGAGCAATAGACACAAGATGATATTAGTGAAAGGATTTATAAACCATTAGTTTCATGGAAGAACAAAAAAACACATTGGAGAGACAAAATTTGAGGTCAGGGAATCGTGAGAATTCAGCCACCATTTTGGCATGGTATTGTTACAACAAAAGAGAGATCTATTTTTAATGAGAATGAGCCCCATATTTAGAGAGAGAGAGAGAGAGAGAGAGAGAGAGAGAGAGAGGATGCGCTAAGTATTCACACCAAACACCAATCAATTTTTGGAAATGTACGAAGCTCTAATAGGGCCAATTTGCACGTCATCATATTTATAGGAGATGGAAGACACCACCCATTCTTCATTGAATTTTGGTTGGTGGATTGGTTGAGCGTTTGATTTAAAATTAGGTGTGCCTCTTGTGTGTGAATTACACACTTCAAATGTTTTCCATGGTTTCTGATGCTGTACACTCTCTAAATGATGCGCAAAATCATTTATGACCATATAGTACATCAAAATACCCGTGCTCTTACATTCCTTAACCAAGGAGTTTCTTTGTTATACAACTTTGAGAACATTCCATGACTTTTCCTTCATTTGGTCTCATTTGAATGTTTTGTGGCTTTAAACATTCTTGCATTTAGTCATTTATCAATCCCACTATGCAACAAGGTATTCTCCTCTTCTTGCATGACACTTTACATGCATCTATGTTCCTTTGTTACATGACATTAAGATCAACTACATGAAACTCTAAAATTGGGAAGCCCTCGGAACAATGGGATACTGTTTCATGATTTCTAACCTTAGTCACTTTCCAAATTTATTTCCTTTGTCATGTGGTACCCAGTGACACTCGTTTTTGTGTATCACAACTTTTTATTGGAAGAATCTATCCTTTTTTGCAGCTTTGTGACCAAATCCACATAACACAAAATTTCTCTAAGCCTGCACATACTATTTTTCCCCGACCGCAAATCACTAACTTCACTTCTTCCCCATAGATTTGGTACTTAGTCGATTTCGAATATGCTTATATGAAAATAACTCCATGGAGCCTTGTTTCAATTCAAACCCATTGGATACCACTCTTGATATCTATAGAAGACCCAAACTATAGTCTTCGTTATGTGGATTAGGAGAATCATGAAATGCTATATTTTCTCGTAGCTTATTTTTGTGGCTTTCATACTTATTAGATTTTGACCTTCCGAAGTCATTCCTTTTGTTCCACCACTATTTGGATTTTTAGAAAAATCCGTTTAAGTCCAAAATTTGACAAGTTGTCCAAAATTATAAGGGGTGCAATTTGGGTCAACATGGAAATAATACATGTACTCCATAGTATATGTGTTTGGGTTATATGTAGGTAATACCACGATTATGGTGGGATCGAAGCTACGATATCATGTAGCATTTATTTCTTATTTCTTTTATCTCCTTCGATTCGTGGAAAACTCGGTTTGGTAATCAAAACCTAAGGCTTACGGAGGAATTCAAAACCTAAACTAAAATAGGTTGTGATAACACCGAAAAGAGGTTGATCAGTCTCTATGAGGGAAAGAAAGGGAAGAATTCGTAGAGGGGAAGGGACGAAAAATGTTCCATAGACCCTAAAATTCATACACTAACCCTTCCCATGCATTTACAACACATAAAAATAGAAACCCTACAAGTAGAAAACACACATAACATTCTAGAGAAAGAATGAAAAGGAAGGCACAATAAACATGAGTATGGGGTAAAAAAGAGCCATGAACACAAGATGTTATTGCTAAAAATATGCACAAACCATTACATTCATGGAAGAAGGTGAAAATACAATGTAGAGACCAAATCCGAGGTTTGGGACTCATGAGGAGTTGACCGACATTTTGGCATGATGTTTATTCAACAAAAAAATAAATGTTTTTAATGAAAATGAGTCCCATATTTATAGAAAATGGGAGAAGAAGAAAGAGAGGGAAAAGAGAGATAATTTTCCAAGTATTCATTCCAACCACCCACAAAACCAATCAATTTCGCAACACATAGAAGCTCGACATGGTCACTTACCACGTCGTCAGTTGCGAGGAGAAGGAAGTTGACATCTATACTTCATTGAATTATGGTTGGTGGAGTGGTTAAGTGTTTGATTTAAAATTAGGCACGGATCTTATGTGTAATCTAAAAAATTCATAGGTTTTCCATGGTTTCCTATAGCCTTTACACTCTCTGGATGATGCGTAGAATCATTTCTAACCCTGCAATGTATTAAAATACATGCAATCTTACCTTTATTTGGCGATATTTAAATGTTTTACGACTTACATTGCAACTTAAAAATTCCCACACTTATTTTTTTATCACTCTCGCTATGCCATGAAGGTATTCTCTTATTTTTGTGTGGTACTTTATGTGTGACTATGTTCCTTTGTTACATGACATTAAGATCAAATCCACGTAACCTTACAATCGGGAAGCTCGTGAAGCACCGGGTTTAGTATTTCATGAATTCCAACCTTAGCCACTTTCCAACTTTATTTCCTTTTTTGTGTAGTGCCTAGTGGCAATCTCCTCTGTATCACAAATTTTTCTTAGTGGACTCCATCCTTTTTGTGTGGATTTGTAACTAACTCCATAGAACACAAAATTTCTCCAAGTCGCAAAACTATTTTACCTTGGCCGCAAATCACTAACTTCACTTCTTCCCCATAGATTCAATACTTAGCTAATTTTTTATTTATGAAAAAGATCTTATATTATATTAATGCAATAAGATACAAGATAACTTTCAACAAAAAGCGGGCGGTATGAGAGCATGCCCCAAAACCATGAACAAACTAGGCCGAGCCTAGGAAAGTACAACAAAATAAAAACATTTCCTTGATAAAAACAAAGGCAAAATCAAGCAACAACTGCAAACATGCCCGAGGTAGGCGGATCCTTATCATCCAGCCACCCCGAACCAGGCAGATCTTTGCCAGTGTCTAGAATCTCCTAGCCAGTAGCAAGCTCTTCCTTAGGGTTAGCTTCCTCACACATAGGAATGGCGAGGCTGAGCTGTGGGAATTTTCTAGAGGATGGCAGGGGTGGCGGCGGTTGCCAAGTGGCCTAGTGTGAAGTGATGGCAGGAGGAGAACCCTAGCCTTGCTGGTGAGTTGACAATTGCGGTGGAGACCCCCACCCATGATGTCGAGGTGGCAATCCCTTTCCCTGTAGGTGAGCCGAGGAGTGCGGTGGTGAGCCCTGACCATGATGGCGCACAAGCAAATGACTATGCCAATGACTCGGCCTTGGAGAGTAGTAGGTGGGAATGAAGGCATGTCATTAGGATCTATTGTGTCGGCCTCCACGGGCTGAAGGTGAGGAACGCCTAGTGGGAGATGGAGGCACTCAAGCAATGTTGTATGGGGCTTCCCCAGTGTTGCAATAGATTCTGGAGGTGGTCCACCTCCAGTGCCACCTTGTTTTCTTGGACTTGGATCTGCAGGAGCACATTGGAGATCACCATAGATTTATTATAAATCAAGAAAGATTGATCAACTCAGAAATTAACAAAGAAAAAAATCATTTCTTTATTTCCATATCCAAAATAAAATCTCCCCTCTGAAAACATGCCAAATCTGGGTGAACATAGCTAGGATTTTGGGATTGTCTCCCAAGAGGATGTGTTGCCTAGTGAAAAGTGGGATTGTGAGGAAAGAAAAAGTATGGATCCGGTTCCGAAAATTTGAGCTTTGGGACAGAACCATAAGACATGAAAAAGCATTTCCAGATGCCCACAAAAGGGCCATTCTCCCAATTTGAACAAGATGGGCCCCGATAGGAAGGCCTTGGTGTAGAATGCACCAAAGAAAGTGAGCAATTTTGGGCTCCACACATATATTCCAAACATTCTCAAACCTGTCTGCCCCAGGTAGATAGTGTGGCATGAATTCCCCAATGAGAGTTAAGTTTGTCCACCATGGGAAAATGGGGTGAGAGCCATCGATATCCTTTGCTGGATTTATAGTTACAGAAAGGGGTATCAACATACCACTTCCAGTTTGTCCACCAAGGGTGAGAAGAGTGCACAAAAATCTTATGTAGCATGTGATTAGGAACCAAATTGATCACAACATTGAAAGTATCTTGATCTTGGTTAGAAAGCCAAAACAGAGCTTTAAAATCGGCCAAGATAACCAGGATTGTGTGCCCTTGTAGAAGAAGTCCTTGATGGTGTGAATTCCATGTTTGAAGAATTTGAGCGCGGAGATTCCTGGGACCTCTACTAAGCATTGATCTTGGGATTGAAAAATTGGTGACCACTAGAGAGATTGTTAGTTAAGAGATAACCCATTGTGAAAGCCATCCCTTTTCCATAAAATCCAGGGTTTGACACATTCCCATGCTTTCCAGATACTTTTAAGCACAAAAGTGCTAACGATTTTGACAGGCACAAGGGTGATGAGAAAATTGACAAACCCTAAGCCTTTCCATGCAGGGCGTGGCCATAAGGAGAGCCTTCATTGATGCCATGTCGTATGAGAACTTTCCAAGCTTCTTATCCAGTGATGCTTCTGATAATCCACTTAGCATAGAGAGCTTTCCTTGGCGCTAAATGTGGATAAGCCCGAGGCCTCCAGAGTTATGGGGCATACAACATATATCCCAAGCTACTTGATGAAAACCTTTTCCAGTAGAGGCATTAGCCCAAAGGAAAGCTTTGAGCAGCTTTTCCAAATTTTGGATGGAGGCCTTGGAAGGAACCCAACAAGATGAGTAGTAGACATGGGTAGCAACTAGAAATTTAGAGAAAATTTGGAATTTTCTAGCTAGAGACAGAGGCCTAGAAAGCCAGTATTCCAATTTTTTTCGCCACCCATTGAATGACATAATGCCATAGATCAGATCGAGGAGGCTTGAAAAGAAAAAGGAATACCTAGGAATTTGAAAATCTCACCATGTTGTAGAATTTTCCAATCAAATTTGGCAATCCAGTCCAACACAGAAGGAAAGATTACTCGTAACACTTGGTTTTTTGCCATTGAATGGATAAACCAAATGCTAAATAGAAAGTATCCAAGCATTACATAACATTGTCAATTTTGTTCTCATCCTTGATAAGCATAAGGAATCATCTACGAAATGCCCATTGAGGAGCCGAGAATCGAGCTTGTCGGTAGTGAGATTCCACGCAAAAGACCTTGAGCCTTGGCATGGGCTAAGAGATAACCAAATCCTTCACCGTCAGCTCATACGGTGTAGGGGCAAGAAGATAGCATTTCTGATAGACCAGAAAATTCCAAAGGGCTCGAGCTAAGGAAATTGATAGAGATTTGAGCAGATGCATTTGCAAAGAGCATATTGATGGTTTGAATAAAAATGGGTCCAAAGCCAAGGGCCTAAATCATGGTGAGGATGAAAGGCCATTCAATCCGATCATAATCCTTCTCAAAGTCAATCTTGATAAACATAATAGCCTGATGAGATCTACGAGCCCATTCCATGCCTTCCCAAACCGCGATGATGTTATCCAGGATGAAACATCCCACGTATGAAGCCTTTTTCTCTAATAATAACATGTAATAATAAAAGGTAAAAGATTGTGTAATCAATTTTGTAGGAGACATTCAACAACGTAATTGACCGCCAACAAGTGATTTTCTCAGGATCTCCTTGCTTAGGGATAAACTTGATGTTCCCCTTGTTAATGCATGGTCCTAGGGAGTGGTTTTGAAACCCTTCCAAGATAGAACTAAAAAAGGTCTTGCCCAACAGAATCCCAGAGAGTTTTATAGAATTCACATGGGAATCATCACAGCCTAGTGCTTTATCATTAGCCATTTGCATAGTGGATTCATGGAGTTATTCAATAGAGAGAATTATTTCATAGATTACCTTCTATGTCTCTGAAAGCTTGCATGACACAACCCCCAAACATTGGTCAAGAGCGGCTCAACGAGCTACGAAGGGCGGATGAGCTTGAAAGACGAGCTTGTAATGGCGCATAAAGGCTTGCAACATAAGTTGTGGATCAGTAATTCGAGCTCTATTTTCATGATAGATCAGATATGTTGAGAAGGATTTCTGGCTCGAAGAGAAAGAAATAATTATTTCAAGACCCGATCTCCAACCTTAAGCCAATGCATTTGAGCCCGATCGAGCGCCTCGGCATTATAGTTGTCCATGATTTGTATTTGATGTTAGAGCATTGTAACTTGCGGTTATAGAGTGTCGTAGAAGGAATCTCCTAAAGCGCCATTGTCTTTTGGCCGAGAGTTGAGGTATTAATGACATATGAGCAGGTGCCAATTTGTGCTAACTAATGGCAGTAGATTCTAAGAAATATGGCAGTCCGAGTCAAGTCGACATATCTTCCCACCATTATATATAGTTGGATTTTATAGGTGGATGAAATTCTTGACATGGATCGGGTCTTTGAATTAAATTCCAAATCCACTTGATATGATTGATAGTGGGGCCATGTTACATCAAGGCCTTATTAAGAAAGAATTGAAATTTATGACAAAATGGGCACGCTTCATGCCAAAAGATACGAAATCGTATAGGGAGTGGTCTCGAAAGGAAAAATTCAGGCATAACCTCTAATGGCATGGAATAAACACTATCAAACTCAAAAAAAAATTGAGCTGACAACATGGCCCTATGAAGTTGTTTAAGGACATGATCCATCCCTCCATGAAGATTGGACCACGTGTACCAAGCTACAGAGGTGGGAAAGTGAGATGCATTGGGATCAAATAATCCAAATTTATTTTGCATGAAGTACCATGCTTCCCTTTCACTAGGTGTCCACCTCATAGGTAGGTGGCCACATTTATCATTTGGGACTCAACCATATTAAAATATCCACTTATTACCTAGTAGGCATCGAGAATGGAGTTGGCTATCCATCGCCACAGATTGGCCCTTTCAACCACATCATTTGAGGCATAAATATTAATAAGCCCAAAAGGGTGGCCCTCAATATTAAAGAGGACCCAAATGACACGGTTGGTGGGGTCGATTCCATGATCAATTAATAAGGGCCGCCATTTAGGAGCAAAAAGCAAAATTAATCCCCCATGCCCTGCTTCATGATTGCTACAGAAAGCCAAGCTATCAGGCCAAATGGACTTGCATACCATCTGCAACTGAAAACCTATAATTTTAACTTCCTACAAAAACAAAACATCCAAATTTGCACATCATTGTCGAGTTTCACGTACACCACATACTTACGACAGAGTCTGTGAGACCCCTAACATTCCAAGATAGACAATTCATGGGAAATGTTGGTCAAGAGCCATATCCCCATCCTCCAAGCCCTCAAGGGCATCATATTGATTGTGCAAGAATCGAGCAATGTTATGCTGTAAAAAATCCTACAGATCAATTTTTTCTCTATTCGGCATACTCAATGTTGTATTCCGCTTCAGTGGAATCCACACTGTGTTGGGATATGGTCCCAAGAGATGTGAGGTGGAATTCAGGGCCATTTGGAAGGTCCTTGTGAGTTGCTTGAAAGCAGTAGAGGAATTGAATGTGAGATGGGGACGTGAGAAAAAAATTTGTCTGGTATAGGAGAACCGATGTTGTAAGGGGTGTGCTGGAGTACTTTGGTAATGGGGTAGCTGAAATGGAAGTAGCAGTTGGTTCCTTAGCAACAATTATAGGCTCCTTAGCTGAAGTATTGTGAGAATGTTCCTTAACAGCTGGTTCCCGATGGCCATGGGAGCTAGAGGCTTTATATTGCTGGGATTTTTTCTTGTTTCAATGGCCCCCGACAATTTTCCAACCTTCCTCTTATTGGGGTTTGACTGGCTTAGGAGCTGTTTTTGCCATAGGGTAGTTACGAGGAACATAAAGTGGACAATCCCTGATCTTGTGATCAGACGCTTGACAACGAAGCAAGTGTTGGGTAGATTAATATACATGACCCACTGGGAGTAGCATTTATCACCCATTTGAATATCCAAAATTCTTTGAGGTCCTACGAGAGATCAATCTCAATGCATACTCACTTCTGGGGATGAGCATGGTAAAATTTATCGGCTTCCATGCATACAACCCACCCAAGTGAAGCGACAATTTGTGGCAAAAAATGAACACATGAAAAAGGGAGACCAGGAAATTCAATCCAAATAGGAACTTTAAGGGTGGTATACTTAGATACCACAAATTCCTTGTGCCAGGTGTTAATACAAGCAATGAGTTGCGAACATACCAAGTGGCTTTCTTAGCCAAAATATTGGGCGTGTTAGTAGGGTCAGAAAAGTGAAAAAGAAAGAAACCCTTGGTCATGTTTTGGACACTATCCAGATGGACCCCATGGGGGTCCAGACTATGTTAGCCCAGGATTTAAGCATGCTTTCAGAGGGGATTCGACCCACAAAATACCCAATGAGGCAAAACTATTCTAACCATTGACAAACAACATTAAATTCAGGAATGGGTAGAACTACATCTGGAGGAGAGAGATTACCTCGTGAAAAACCTTTGGGATGAATTTCCTAGGGCACTTCACCGGCGGTGCCATCGTTGCTCCACTATCTCCTACCGTGGTTGAAACAACCGGGTTTGAAGATGGTGAGATCATTATATAGGGGACGCCCAGAGGGTGAAAAACCCTAGGAGAGACTATAACAATAAATTCTGTAGAGCCCGAAAAGGCCGCTGTATGATGGTTAGAGGGGGAAACCCTAGAAGAGCCGACTTCGAGTTTTATGCGAGTTGTAGAGCATTTTTACAATCATGATGTAACCACATTTCCTACTTAGCTAATTTTGACTCTTCTTCGATGTGTATAACTCTGAGAGTTCTGTTTCACTCCAAATCCAAGGAGACCACCCTTGATATACGTGGAAGGCCCAAATTTTACTCTTCATTCTATGGATTAGGAGAATTTGTAGAATGCTATATATTTTGCACCTTGTCTTCACAGATTTCATACTTAGTTGATTTTGACCTCCCGAAGTTATTCCTTTTGTTCCACCACTCTACAAATTTTGAGCAAAATCCACTTAAGTCTAAAATTTGACAAGTTGTCCAAAATTTCAAGGGGTGAAATTTGGGTCAACACGCACATTATACATGTACTTCATGGTATACGTATGCAGGTTATATATAGGTAATACCTTGATTGTGGCGGGATTTGAAGTTATAGAGCTTGTAACATTTACTTATTGTTTATTTATCTCTTTCTTTTTGTGGGAAAAATTATTTTGGTAATCAAAACCTAAGGCTTATGGAAGAATTCACTACTTGAATGGAAAAGGAATAATTGTAGTTTTAAGGGACTTTCCTGTGGATTAGTAATTTTTGAGGGACGACATTGACTTGTAATTAATTACCTTGAGGCAATGATACCTTGCACAAGAGTAACTATTTATGTCCTTATCTTTTCCTCTTCTCATGCCCCTGGTTGGACAATAGGAACTATCTCAGTATTGACCTCTTTTGAATAATATGTTGTTGTGGCACTTTTTGACCACTACTACTACCATCAAAACCATAACCAACATTAGTATTGGATTTGATGCTAACTTCTCTGTTGAATTTTCAATTTGTGACTGTAACTTATACTAAGGATTTGACTCCAGATAAAAATGCATTAGACTACCATTTCTTGTATGCAGTGGTCCTTTCTCCCAAGTTCCAAGTCCTAATCTATCAAAACCTCATCTAGGATTTACCTCTGGTGGTAGCCAAATGCCTTGTCTTGTTGAACCCAAACCACCACCAGTAAAGCCCATCTTTTCAACTATAACAACCATTATAGTATATGTTTGTTTTGTGATTTCATTCAAACTTGTTTTATATGAGTTATCTCCACCTATAGGGGAGTGTACAATTCCACTTCCTCCCTAGATTGATAATCACTAATTTCCTCAATGGGATGTGTTGCATTCCACAATTTTCTTAAAAATTATCTTTTGCAATATGATTTTACTCTAAAACAAATTTTAGATCACTTAGGTCCTACCTCATAGACCAAAAGGAAATTATTTTTACCTTTTCTAATTTTTATCTCGTAAAGCAACATCTAGATGTTTTGAAATGTTTTTAGACAAGGAATTTTTAACATCTTTTGCATAAAAATTGACATATGTCTAGAGAGTTGTCTCTACCTCTTTCGTGGATGAAATCCCAAAACATTTGTTGAAAACTCTTAAAAACTAATTCCTTTCTAAATATCAATTTCATCCATTACTTATTTACCTCATCCCAAGAGTTCTTATTTTTCATTGTTTCTAACAGGGGTTTACTTTCATGTTGAATTTTAGTGGTAGTGTTATTATTTGCCACTACCCTTGCTTAAATAACCTCACATGGGTCATACAACCAGTGAGAGTTAACATCAAACTTAAAATTTTACAAAATTTCACATGCCAAATTGAATGCTTTTCTCTCAAATGTGAACCCTCTGCATCAAAATGGTAAGGAAGGAAATATTTTCCTCTTTTGTTGAGTAACAAACTATATTATATGTGTTTTCCATCTATCATATATATTCCAAGGAAAAAATAATCTTTGTCACATGTATTGGTAATTTATAAGGTTGTACTCTTGATCCATAAAACCTTAACACAATATATTCCTCCATGAAGTACCAGTCAACTAACTGTATTTCTGATCCTAGTTGAATGCAATCTCTATAGGTCATATGCAATCTAGGCATTGTAGTTTTAGTAAATTCCTAATAAAATAGAGCCCAAAATTCATCCATAAGTGGATTGTAGTCCCTTCCATTATCAAACATCATTATCTTGGGGGTACACTTAGTTAATGGAAGAAACACTTTTGGTTGGCCCTCAACATCATTATAGAACTGAAATGTAATCTTTTTCTCGAAAACCATTCAAAGCCACCATAGAAAATAAAAATCACAAGTAGGTTGTGAACCTAAAGTTCTTAGTGCCATAAGCTTATTTGATTATTAAGAATTATTTATGCATAAATTTTTAATATGATCAACAAATACATATGTACAAGTTACGATACTTGTTGACATTGAAATTTGCACCCCATGTTGAATCAAGAAATCACCATTTTAGTGAAAACATGAATGATCTTGAAAGTGTGGGGAAATCAAGATCAAACCTTGAGCGAGAGGGCTATCTCCTCTCACCCAACTTATCACAAATACTCTAACCTATCTAATCCTGAGCTAAGAAACTCCAAGGGATAGGGTGTGTGAGAGAGAAAATGAGATAAAAGGGGAGGTAATGCACCAAACTAGAAAATGGATCAATCATGTCTCTTAAAGACATATATGCAAGAATACATGTGTATATTTAAAAGATACACATAGCTTGGAAGGAAATAAAATGGAAAAGAGTGAAGGCACGTAAGAAGACAAAAATGTTCACATTAAATGTGGAGCATTCAAAGAAATGAAGTCACACTTGCATTAATATCAACACTTAACCATTTACAGACATAGAGCCAAGGCAAGAAATATTAACATGTGAGTTACAAAGGACGTGAGAAAGAGTTTTGCAAGATCATAAGGAGGAACTATAAATTTAGTAGAAAAGAACCTATAAAATGTGCTAAAGCACCGACATTTAGAGAGAGGTGAGAGGTAAATAAAATCCAGTGATCAATGAACTCGACCATCTACCACCACCAAGGACCACTTATAGGCTAGGTATAGGCACTGAAATTTCCCTAAGCACATGCCATTAGATCACGAGTACGGGAGGATGATGTTGCTAAAATTAATTTTAAGTAGGTGGAGTAGTTGAGTGTTTGGTTCAAAATAGTCATGACTTTTTCGTGCCTCATGGGATTGTGAAGTTTTTTTACTTATTATGTGGCCGTCTCTTTATTTTAATGACTTCTTATGTCTTGAGCCTTTTCAAACCTCTTCCACTTATTAATTTAATGCTCTTGCTTTATGATGCAAAGGTTTTCTTCCTTACATCGTGACTTTGTCCTGTGCGATTTTTGAAAGCCCCATGAATTTTTCATTTCTATGAAATACTACATTTTAAAAGTTCGTGGAACACTACATTTTTATTCCGTGGCATCCATTCTTAGTCACATTAGAACTTGCATAACTTTTCCACACATTGTATCATTGCATTTTCTCCTCACACCACGACTTCTTCCAGGGAAAAATATAAGCTTTGTTGTATGGAATTAACCAACTTCACGAAGTATTCAATTTACCAAGTCCACAAAATACTTTATCTGCATAGGAGTGAGTGGTGAAGCTTCTAGTTCTAGAGCTCTCACAATTGTATGTAGTGGCAACGAGGATGATATATGATGTATTGTATATGATGTATTGATGCATGGGGGCTTTCCCCCAATGATTGTATTTTGTAACCATGATTTTTGATAAGATATATTTAGTTGGATATTTATATCATATGTGTTGTTGATGTGCATTGGTATATGATGATGATTGTGATTTGCACTTTGGTTTTCTAGATTTTATATGCATTGTTAAAATGGTTTTTTTGATTGTTGAATGTTGAAATGTATCATGAAGTAAATAGGATATGCATTTGAATAAGAATGAAACTTATAGTATATGATGAATAGAAATATATGTATGTGATGTAATGTGGTAGATAAGTAGAAGTAGAAATGTGATATAGACACTATAAGGGAATAAAATAATGAAGCATTGATAGTTTTATAATGAGAAGATGTAAAATAATGTTCATAATCACATATGATAAGGATGAAAAGGGGGAAGAAGAACGATGCCCCCTAGTGTGAGAATGAGGTTCATTTTAGTAACAATTCCCTCAACAGTCATGTAAGAACCTTAAGAAAAAGTGCATCATTGGTAATGAGATGGAAAATGGATATCATTTACTAGAGATGAAGAGGTGTGCAAGGCATGGTAGGAGTATGTGTAGTAGTAATAGTGTGAGAATAAGTTCCAAATTTGATGTCAGAGGAAATGGTGCCAATAATGAGAGGTTTGGCAATGGGAAGTGTGGAAGCGGTGGCTTAGGAAGCCAATGAGATATAAGAGCAATGTGAGGAGGGTGGGATGACATGTCTATAAGTGGGATA
Organism: Taxus wallichiana var. yunnanensis; assembly: GCA_018340775.1. Classification (NCBI taxonomy): domain Eukaryota; kingdom Viridiplantae; phylum Streptophyta; class Pinopsida; order Cupressales; family Taxaceae; genus Taxus; species Taxus wallichiana. The sequence continues at coordinate 512,242,639 of CM031239.1, read as the reverse complement.
TGTGGAGGACGTGGATTCATGATGACCTTTGGATGTGGGCATATGAAAACCTTAGGAGGAGGTGAAGGAGACAAGGTAACAATGGTAGAAGCTCAATTATGTGGGATAGGAGAGAGAGCGTTGATGCGAGTGAGAGTGGAAGGCAATGACACCTTTATCTTATAATTGTTGTAGTTTATCATGGAGAGCATAACTGTCATTGTCACGGTGGCCATTAATGCGGTGAAATTTACGAAAGGGCGGTCGGTCACACCGAGGTGCAAGAAATAAGGGGATGATGCTGGTTGGAAGGTAAGTGGATTAAGTGCTTGTCAAGTAAGGTATGCAAGACATCATGTGGTTTAACAACATGTGAAAAGTGTAATGGTTCATGGGTGGGAGGTGGAAAGGACTTAGGTGAATGCCAACATGGTGGTGGGGAAGGAATATGGTTATGCGGAGGAAGAGATGGCAATCATGAAGGGGGTCAATGGATGGAACATGAGAGGAGGTAGTAGGAAATGAAGGAGTAGAGGAAGGAGGAGGTGTTATAATATGTTCCACAATTAATTATTTTTCTAAATCAATAACTTTGTAGCACGAAAGAGTAAATGATTTGCATGTATCATATAATATTTTTATTTTAATGAGAGAATTAAACCATGACAAAAGAGAAATTGCATTTCTAAATCAATAGGGTGAAATAATAATTGATTCATGCAAGAATTAAAACGTAAAATGTAATCTAAAATTGGTTCTTTCTTTCCTTGATCCTATTGGCTCCCAAAATAGCACCACAAGAAGATGAGTAGCTAACTTGAGTGGGTTAGATTTGAGAGAATGATGAACAATTAAAAGTTATTTATCGTTGATAGTTGGGGATTTAATCGGGAGGCACCCTCATAAAGGGGATGGCTTTACCCTACTACTTCTAGCCCCGTATGGACCAACGTGAGAGGACCTAGTAGGGGATCTCGAATAAAGGAAAACATTTCAAGGCTTTGTTTCCTCTATGGTTGGTGAAACTTAATTTTAAGTAAGTGCAACCAAAAATACATTACTTCTCTCAAAATTGTTATCACTTGATTTATTGTAAGTACTTCACAATTAAATACAAATACAATAAATAGATAATGATCAACTTCAGATATTGCATTTGCATAAAATTATTGACCAAGGCTGCTTTAAATAATATTAGATCATAGACTTGGCAGGATTATTAGAAAAGCTTATTGGTAATGAACAAATTTTAAGCTCAAATTTGTAGAATAAGCATATGTATGGTTTGTAGGTATGATATGCTTAGTAGGTATAAAGATAACTAGTTGTTTTTAATTGAGATTTGAAGGGGGAGGGTAATTACTTTTATGACCTTGGTGTCTTAATTTTCCCATGGAAAGAATCCATCCTTAACTATAATGCTTGAAAATAACAATCAATTTAACATGATCTATGAAATAACATTTGCATTCATTGATACTCAATGTGTACAAATGTCATCTACAATCTTCACAATCCTAACTACAAATCATGGAGTTAGAGCTGAGATAAAGAACTTGCTATATTTGTCTTATACACCCAAAATACCCTTAAGGGATAAAAAAATCTCTTCAAAAGTGATGTTGTCTTTAGGATTTTACAACTAGACTGAACTATTGTAAAATATACACTATTCTACAATAGTCTCATAGTGACCAAAAGAATACATCACTAAGAAAGACCCTTGCATACTTAACAAAGTAAAGCCAATGCAAGATAGTAACAAAACCAATATTGCCTCATTCATTCCTTTAAAACATGAGAAATGGGAAAGTATAGCTTGATCAAAATAGTGAGAATCTATTCATGTAAGTTTTGGCTAGGGGACATAAAAAATTCCTTCAAAACCTGCTAATGGTTGTACAATACAACCACCTTAGCTCTTCCTCATGGAATTTGACACATAGATATGTTTTTGCAAGAAACTATAAAATGGAACTTAAAAATTGGATAAAAAAATTCTACAACTACCCCCAATCCGCATCCTCGAACCAAATGACAAACCTGTTATAATATATAGAAGATGAGAGAGAGAGAGAGAGAAATAAGAAAAATATGATTTCCCTCTTCACCCACCAACATGATGCATTAAAATTATAAAAAGGAGCATGGACATCTTGCCAAAGTCATTCATTCCTTTTGTCTTGCGTGTTTAGAGAAGAAACAAACACCATACTTCATCAAGATGGGTGGTTGACCAACACTAGGATTGCAACTTGAATGCAAAAGAATTTTTTTCCCACCAAGTGTCATCAATTTTTGAATCTAATGACGCTAAAGTGAAGGGATTGAAGAGACCTTTCCAACGATATAAATTTTGAAGATTTGGAGTAGGGAATTGAAATATATGGAATTCTAAAGTTTTACGTGTTAGGAAGCACAAAAATGTGACACAAACAACCTTTGTAGCATAGGGACTAAATCTTGCCAACATGTGCATTGATTTTCCTTTTCCACGTGTTTTCCTTTCATTGGGTCGCGGGGTCAAGCTTTGCTTCCTTTTATTTTTCTGCATTCCTTTGTCCTTGTGAGTAGGTATGTTCCTTAATGAAAAGAGAGCCAATGAGAGATATCCATGCTCCTCACAAATGTCAAGCCGTGTCAAACCTGTTGAGAACTTTAACTAACCTATTTGATGTCCCCTTTTGAATTAAATGAAACAAGCCAATATAAAATATCTACGTATCCATATGTTCACCTTTCATTTTTACACCTTTGCGTTGTAATTTTCACTTCGATGGAGTTAATATTGTTTGCTCCATAGAACACTGTCATGTGTCTTCCTTGACTTCCCTTGAATTTCCGGACCGAAGCCTTATTAAACTTGGTTTATTCCGCAAACTTGAAGTCCGTGCACTACATCTTCTTTCAAGTTTTCCATAATAGTGACACGTGTCCACCTTTGGTTGTTTATCTTTCATTATCTTTCATTGCCTTCACCCTCCACATGTTCTTTGACCTTTGCTAACCCAAGCCCGGACCCAAATTGTTTGTTAAATTTATCTCATTACACGGACCTTAAATGTTTGGCGAATTTTAAATGTTCCATGATGATTTGAAAAATTCCGTGGTCTTTAGATGTTTGGCGGGTTCACCAAGTAAAGGGTGGCCTCCAAATATTAACCTTTGCTCTACGGCCTTAAATTGCTTCCTTGAGTTTAACAAAAAAGCCCATCTAAGTCATGGAACAATGCTCCATTGTTTCATGGGTTAGGAGAAACCACTTTAACACTAAATTCATGTACTCCACGGTAAAATAAATCGGTCTCATGCGGTTTTGTTAGAGAAAAATGGAAAAGTCCATTTTGATGAATTATCCAAACTTGCATGGGGTGAAAATTTAGGATAACAATTACATTTATGAAAGGTATAAGAGAAAGACAAACTCAATCCAGTGGCCTGGATTGAGTACCAATAGATCCAAAGAAGGAAAGAATTCATACATAACTTTAGGACCATTGTTAGACATAAAACGCCTAAGAAAAGCATCTTCCATATCATAATAAGTACTAATAGATCCATTAGGCAAGTGAGTATACCATTGGAGAGCATGATCAATAATGCTATGACAAGAAGATTTGAGTAACAATCGATCATTAGAATAGGAGGCCATGGCTAGTTGGTAATGTTTGAGATGCAAATAGGGATTGCATGTGTCATCAAAACATGAGAAGGTAGGCATGATGAAGCCCTTAGGGAAAGTGGAATCGTGAATATTCTTGGAATGGGATTTCCAGGAAGGAAATTACTATCATTGGAAGCATACTAAGATTTAATTTTGAGGGTAAGGGTATGAACTTGAGATTGCAAATTACTAACATGCATGAGGGATATGATGTCATGTGAAGGAATGGTTGGAGAATTGAGGGGCACATTGAGGGGTTAGATCTTTCCATTGTGAGTGATCATGGGAACTTGAGAACATGGAGTGGAGGTATACGGAGGGATGGAGGTGTGAGAGGAGAAGAGGAATGCATAGGCTCTATGGAGATACTAGGTGTAGGCTAATGAGACACAATAAGATATGCGCTAGGGGTAGGAGTGGAGTCATCATGTGCATCATTAGAAATAACTTCAGAAGTAAAATAAAGAGGAGTAGTAGATTCACATTCAACAATATTAAGGGATTCACATTCAAAAAATGTAAGCCTAATCTATATGCTATTGCAGCAGTAAATGAATAAACAAGTACAAAAATAGACCCAAAAACGTTAAGCTAGTAAATATGAAAACCATAAGTACAAATAAAGGGTAATAATCCTTAGCTAATTTGTAAATATCTAGAAGATGCACATAGTTGACAAATGGAAAATAAAAATCATTGACCATCACAATCGGAGCTCGGAAAAATGCAAATCTAGAGGAGTGTTGGGGAGAAAATTTGTCAGGTGAAAAATTGGTGGTTATCTTTCTAACGCTTTGGGAGTCTAAGTCCCTCTACTTAACCGGTGCAGCTATCATACGTGCATGTGTGAGTAAAAAGTGAGTTTTATCCTGGTGGCCTTTTGTCTAGGGGATCCAACAGGGGCACTCCACTGACCCTACGGAAAAGCTTGCATATATCTGCAAGAGAGGAATTTTCTAGGAAAGCGGGAAAGGGAGTGAGAAAGTTAGAAAAGAGAAACTAATGCTGCAAGTAGAAAATCAGAGACTTGCATACACTAGCCAAAAATTTCATTACATGCACTTGAATTTAGAAGAAATCAAATATATGTAACAACAACAAGACCAAATAGCATTTAATGAGCACAAAGTACCACTAAAATTCTCAGTCAAAAAGGATAAAATTCCTTCTTCCTTTATTGAAGCTCAAGCAGAAATTGTACATAACATAGAAATAGAAGAAATTTGTTATCTCTTTGCTCTCTTCACAAGGATATCTCTCTCATGAATTCACAAAAACAACTCCAATATCTAAGAAGTCTAAGAAGTTTTCTAAGAAGAAGCTCAAATGAGGAGCTTGTTACAATTTATAGAAGAGAAGGCAACTCTTCATCTTCCCAGTGACTTTTCAAATACTTTAATTTGACTTTAGACTATTCATATTCCACTTAAATATTTAATTCCCTTTTATAAAATCAAGGTGACTTAAAGTTTACATTATGTTTCTAAAGTCACTTAAAGTTATATTAAAAGTGCAAACCCCAACGCAAAAATATAACATTGATGAGAGAGAGCGTTGGGTGAGAAAAGAAGAGAGAAAGAGAAAGAAGAGGAAGAAGAAGAAGAGAGAGAAAGGAAGAATTATGCGGAAGAATGAGCTGCTGCAGTGGATTTGATCTCGCTTCCTGACTGGTTTCCACTTTGTGCTCTTGAGAAGGCCTCTATCCCTCCAAGCTCCTTGCTGAAACGAGTTATTGTAGGTTCCACTTTGTCAGCATGAGGAATGTGAATGCAACTCAAGGTATTTATCCATCCATCAGCCACACTGTTGATGTCTTTGCACTTCTCGAACCATGATGAATGTTTCTCTGCAATAAGTGCAATAGAGGCCCGAATATCTGAGAGGAATTCAAGGGTATCCTTAGTGAAGGAAAATGGGTTTCCTACCTCTTTCTTGATGTATTATTCAAATGGACCAATCAACTCATCAATAGTTATATCCTCGCCCATTACAGGTACTCCAAGTTTCTGAGTTTTCCGATTTATACTATCCTGTAATTTGTATGCTTGTTCCTCTTTTTCCTCCAACTCTGTGATGGCCCAATTGATTGCCTCAAACCTGATTGCCAAGGCCCTTGCCCATACACGTGACAAGTCTTCTGAGGGAGTTTCAAATATCTTCCTGTCAATCAACTCCTGACAATGAGTGTTGCTCATTTCATCTACTACTGGGCCCAAAGGTTCCCAATAGTCCCTTTCTTTCTCCAAGTCCTCTTTGAGTGTCCATGTCCTATTTTCTATCACACACATGTAAGAAAAGAGTTTGACCACTTCTTAGAGCACTGACTTCCCTTTTTCAGAAATTGAGTTAATCCATTCATTATTCACTCGCCCCTACATTGTGAACTTGTGTGTCCTCCTGATGGATTATGGATTGAAGCTACTGATGGGTGCAAATTCCTCAATGGGAATTTTCGTGGCATTAGGATCAACTAGATGTTGCACATAGAATGACAGAGTTCACACCTACTCTTTTAGTTCATCAATCTTCTTCTTATACTCCTTATTCCTTGCCACCATGTGAGTGGAAGATTTGATACATGTGCAAATCCCCTTCATGAGTTGCCGGTCCTAGTTGGATTGTGCTCATCTCATAGTCAATTGGTGTCATCTCATCCACTTTGGCTTGATTACCTTGGGCCGAGATACTTCGATGTATTGATTACCCATTTCCCCACTATAGAACCGTGAGGTTGTATGTGTGAGATTTCTTGATCTTTTTTATTTGGCCAATGAGATAATCACTGATAGATCAGGGGCTTCCACTTGTTGCATAGTGCGGGTGTCAGGAAAATTGTTTCCTGCATCAAAGGAAACATCTCATTAGACTCGGGCTCAATGATAAGTGCACCAACAGCCTCTGTTGCAAGGAAGAGGAAAATATTGAATGAGAGAAGTATGGTTGTCAACAAGAGGTGGGACCTCCTGTGGTGGCTCAAAGACTGGGTCTTGGACCATGTGTTCTTCATCCACTTGTGTCTCGGCCACTAGATTTTCTTCCTACATTTCTATGATCAATTCTTCCTCTCACAGTGACTCAAATGAGTCTTCTTCTACCCTGGATTTCTTTGGCATCTTCTTGTGAGGAGAAGCTTCCAATTTTGTGGCCTTCCTTTTTGAACTTGCTCCAGAGTGTTTAGAATTGGAATTCACCTCTAAAATTTTTAAGATGATAGATGAAAAGATTTATTTTGACTTGAGGAATTCCTTGTGGACTGGATGATCATGGTTCTCTTCTTTTGAAACCAATTTCTCGTTCTCATTACCATTTCTCAATCCCTTTATATCCCGTGATTAATGAACATACCAATTAACTTGAGAAAAAGGGGACATCTTAACTACCACCGACTCAGATCATACATCTTTGTCCCATCATCATGCAAAATATCTTCATACTAGGAGAACTTGAATTTCTTCATCTCACCGATTGTCATCCTCATATGGTCCTTTTCACACACTTCAAATTCATCAGTGTAATTAGCCCAGTAGTCCTTGACTTGTGGCTCATGTTGCAATTCTGGGATGTAGAAAGAGTCAAGATCTTCTCGGATGTTGAAATTAGGCCTACAATGTAGGGATGTAAAGTCAAATAAGTGAAAGTAGCCTCTAGATGAGATGTGTTATTTGAGATCTTACACGTGAATACCCCGAGAGAGATAGGAAATGAAATCAACTTCTTCCTCCTGCTTCTAATCTTGTTATTCACTTAAAGGATCTATCTGCAGAGCTCGAATAATATAATTTTGTCACTAAGGTACTTAGGCAGCCTTAGCAGAGCTTGTTCAAGCCAACAACTCGTAGGTAGGAGAAGGTCGAGAATTGTATGAAATAAGAGCCATAATTTTTATCAAGGACATCGCTTGTGATCACATCCTAGCTTCCAGATCCCCTTCTAAGCTTCGACCACATACATTGTGAACGTGTCGTTCACATGAGTGAAATTCCTATGGATTTCCTCCATCACCAACTATGGAAGTTTCTTGAATGCAGTACCTTGGCAGCAATGTTTTGTGTGAGATCCAATCCTTTGAATGATCTTGAGATAGCGAGGAGATATACAAAGTAAGAAGTCATGTGGAACTTCTTTGTCATGGGTACTTGGAGTAGTTGTAGATGGAGGTTGTTGCTTGATGATCTTCCCCCAGTCAATTCTCTATTTTCCTTCTATTAACATCAAGATGAAAAGGCCCATCCAGTCTTGGAAGTCTCTTGTGCTTGCTTCACCCATAACTCTACTGAGGAGAGTGATGGCATCTGAATATCCTTCTCATAACTCACACCTTGGAAGGTTCTTAGGCATCCTTGAGGTATTTCTTCCTGTTTTCAACCATGAACCAAGTGCTACCCCTTGTACATATGCATCCATCATTTCCCAATCGTGTAAGGCCCTGTCCTTTGAGATGACGACCATCTTGGGTGTGATGTTAGTATCTATAGAGAAATTGAAATGGTTCTAGGGCTAATGACCACCATCATTGTACCATTGTCAGCTCAGATGGTTCATGTTTCAGTGCATAGTGGTGAGAGCAGCTAGGACCAACTCAAGACTTTGCATAGACACTAGGTGTCCCACGGCAATGAACAAACCACTTGTGAATATCTGATCTTCAATATTCTTTCGGTCCTGGCTACCATGCGAGTTCTAAGGTCATTAAGGTCCATGTACAAGACATCATTGTCTTCTATCTCATACTCGTAGGTGAAGGGTTGTGCTAGCTTCTGTCCCATCCACTTCTACTTCATGTTTTCCTTAGAAAGAGAAACTTACTATTTTTAGTAAGTATGAAAATCAGCTCCCTCGAACCTCAATTAGATGTTGCAACTCTGATTTCCTCTTCTCCTTGTGTTCCTCTCTCCTTCTGGATCAAATTTCTATTTTTGGCAAGTGCTCATGGGACCACTTACTATTTTTAGTAAGTGCCAAAATGCCTGTTCTGATGAATTCTTAGCTGCAATGCATCTCCAATGTCTTTGTCTCCTTCGCAAGTTCTTCTATTGATGAATTTCCCAAAATAGCAGTCCCCTATACGTAAGACCTACTATTTTTAGAAAGTGGGATTCTAGAGGTTGGATTGATATGGAATGAATTTTTCTGATATGGGTTTTTTCCCAATATCACCCCTCTAAAATTTTAGACCTACCCGCTCAATAGTCTAAGAGATTTTAAACTTTTAATTTTTGACTGTTAGTGCTTCTAGACATGGCAACCATTAATGGACCTCAAAAATTGTAGGTCTGGTTTTATCCTTTGTTTGTGAAAAAAATTATATTTTTGATATGGATTTTTTCTTCTTGTGCTTTAGGTGAAATCTTGTTTCAATCTGACAAATGGTTTGATGGGAAATCCAACTTTTTCTTCATCGGGCCGGAAAAAGAAGATTTCTTCACTGTGAATGTTCTGTAGCACAAGGAGGGATTGAAGGTGTGTTTCTGATGGTTTTTGAGAGAGGAAGTAACAAAAAATGGTGTGTTTTTTCATGCACTGGTTTGCAATATTTCTACGAATCTTCGTTTCACGAAGCAATGGAGATTTTCACTGTTTCTTCTCTTTGTTCTTCGCTTCTTCTTCCTTGTTTGCTCAAACCTCCTTCTGAGACTTGTATGTTTTCATGGATTGGAGGATAAAAAATACTGTGATAGATCTTGTTCTAGGTTTAGAAATGGTGGAGTGGTGGTAGGGAGTTGCAGAGGAGTTTGGAGAAAGAACTGTGCATGGGTTAAAAAGGAAGAAGTGGGAAGAAAGCGACAGGTGGGGACTTAAAAAATTCAAAAATTATACACAGAGAGGGCTGGAAATTTTTTTGTGTCCCTAAAATCCCTCACCTCAAAGGGACATGAGGGACATAAATTTCCATGGTGAGAAGGTGGCGACACGTGGCGGTGATCCGACGGCAGGGAATGAAGGCTCCACTAGCTCCCAAGGCTGAAAAAATGGTCTTGAAGAGGTCACATGGGTGACTAGGAGTCTCCTTGGGGGATGGGAGAATTTTTCCAAGTCTGATGTCCCTGACTGTGAGGGACATGAGGGACATCAAATTCCATGGTGCTCCTGGTGATGACACGTGGCAACGAATCGGGCGATTGAGGCTTTGAGCTCCCATAAACACCTAGGGGCTGAACTGACGATCCTGGAGGTCACATGAGGATTTAGAGGTCATATGGGGGATGGGTAAATTTTTCCATGGTTGATGTCCTTGACCTTAAGGGATGTGAGGGACACAAAATCCCGCTAGGCTCCTAGAGCTGACACGTGTCCTCCCAAAATTTGACTAACTCCCGAACTCGCTCTAGGAGGACAACTTGAAACGACAATAACTTGAGATCACGATGGACATTTTTATGAAAATTTATATGATCATGCCTAGAAATTACGTTTTGAATCTAATGGCATGGGTCTCATGTATTTATTCTTCCATTTGATCCCTAAAAATCTTATTTTTGATTTGGTACTCCACATGTGCATGAGAAAAACTACTTGCAGACCCAATGCACCAAAGTTTTGTGAAGAAACTAATTTCACCATATTGTAGGGATTGGAATTTACTTTATGAAGATGCTTTTTTCCTCCAAACTCCACCCGAGCTCCTAGAATCACCTTCAGAAGTTTAACAGTTGTTTTGGCTTGTGCACTGCCTAGGCCTGCGAACCCTAATTTTGGTGAAACTACCCCAACTTCTCCATGTCCTTCCGTAATATTCCCCGAATCACTTCAATTATGTCCCAAGGGCTTTGAATCACCTCCACATCCTTTTTTGGATTTTCTGCTCTACTCCATGGGGTTACCACCCTAGGAAGGCCATCGATAGTCCTTCCCACAATTGCATGAAGCTTGCAAATTTTAATGAACTCCTAAAATCACCTAAGAGGAATGAATGGAATTTCCTAAATCACCTAGGGGATGAGATAACGTTAATCGAGAGGTCACTTGGACTGACTGGACAAACTCAAGGTGCATTGGAATGGTAAGACTTGAAAAAATTAACACAGGGGTATAGTTGTCATGCTCGAACTTGTTAATTTCCTTATTGCAAATTTACATGACAACAAGGAGAAGACTGACTGGGGAACCTGGAGAGGGACAAGGGAACCCGTGGGCACCTAGACTTGTTTCGGGTGCCCGGGTTTGTGAAAAGCTCAAAAACCTCCTTTGAGGTGTCGTAGTTATTTGCTTGTAGTCACCTTTGTCGCTCCAAGGTCGCACCAAGATTGCTGAGGTCACCGGAAACCTACAATGAAGAATGAAGCAAAACTATTAAATAGATATCAAATCTTAAAGATAAAGATGCAAAATGAGGGGTCGACTATCCTCACTGTCACAATGATGAACTTATGATCGAGTGTTGCACTACATCTCGCACTCAATGTAGTTATGCGTGTGTGTGTGCAAAATTGTGCACTAGGTGGCTCTTGTGCATGTCACACTTGATAGCAAAGAAAGTAAGATAGATGTAATAAATGTGTGCATTGAATAGAATGAACTTACCTCCTATGAATGTTATGTAAAATTACCAGCCCTTGATGTCCCTTAGATGGTTCTAGATGGATTTAATAGAGCTCTTAAAAGATTAATGGATGTAACCTTAGGTGGTGATAGCTAATTCTTAGTGCTTGGTCCTTTATTATGATCACATAACTTTATATTTATATGATTCATTTGCTTGAATTTTGTAATTAACCCCGAAAAGGATGACTACCAAAAAGATAAGATGCTCAAACAACTAAAAAGGACCCAAAAAGTGTGAGTAAAGGAACCTAGAGGGGACGAGGGCACCTGGTGTTGGGTGGTGATGGGTCATTATATTCTTCCAATCATTTAACTAATAGATTAATCTACTAGTGTCATTATCAAACCAGGGTTGTGTCCTAGGTTGTATGCAATGGAGTCCTATGTAGCTAGTTATACTATTGGGTCTTTTATTGGGGGTTTTCATTAGATCTTTCTGAATTTGCTACTAATCTACGAAAACTCAATGTAAATCTACGGAATTAAGTTACTATGATAAAATGAATTCTGAAAGTTGTACTTCTAACTCAAATGGAAATGTGCACGTAGAATTGAAAGAACAGAATTGAAATTGCACACTCATAATTAAAACTTGCAGTAAAAGTAAAAGCACACGCTAACTAGAATTTGCATAAGAGGAAACACACATTCTGAATGGAAATTTCAATAAGGAAAATAAACACACTTGAATAGGAATTGCATGAAACACACTGAAATAGAAATTACAGTAAAGGAACTGAGTGATTATGACTTATCAAAAAACCATATGCATACGTAAATGTAAACAACCTCCTGTCTCCTTGGTCAAGTGGGCCCTTGCTCTTCCTTGGGACAGAGGAAATCTTAACAGCTCAAGATTCTCAAAATGATATCTCCTTATATTAATTCAAATAAGTTCCATGACATATTTAGTGCGGAAAGGAAAAGTACTAAATGCAACAAGCTATATCAGTAGATTATAAATATTACCAACTACTACATTGTTCTTCAAGGAGGTGTCTTTATATAGACACATGTGGTTATAGAATATGCCAAAATTACTAGCACTAATGTCTTCCACTAATAGTATTGATTAAGACTCATAAATTCCTATAGGACTGCTAGAAACAAGACCCATACTTATAGGCCGATAGATGGAAAAAGTCTTCCACTTCTGCACTCCAACTCCAAACTCGGGGCTCCTTAATTACATTGGCAATAAACGTTCATTATTTTCCTGCACACATCACCACATTTCTCTCATAAAGGTAGTTAGTAGGAATTTATACTGGTTAATCAGGTTGCATGAGAAAAAGCAAGGAAAATGCATTAAACTCACTAAGATATACCTATACAAAGCATCCCCATGCATTAGCAAATCATGTTTAAATGACAAATTATCAATCATATGAATGATATAAATAAGCCAAATAATGTACTCATCATTTCCCCTGCACTTTACCTGTTGCATGTCCCAATGCAACTCATCTATGCCTTACCTTGTGACCAAGCTATTGGGCCATGTCATACTCTTCAAATTGTTCAGCATATTGCTTCCTGGTACCTTTACATCCCTGAGTATTTGAAATTACTTCGACCCAAGCTGTGAAACTCTCATTGGATTGGGAAACATTATTCTGCCAAGTTGTAGTTGGGCTAAGGAGAAGAGGTGGCCTTACCTGTAGTCCCACCCATTCATCACTATACTATTTATCATTATTTTCTGATAATTGACAAATTATGGTGATGAGTGCATCTCCTCATCTGATACTCCAACTCAAATTTTGAGGTGAAATAACCTCTCTTCTCTTTAATGGTAAACTCAAGGTGTCCCACCTCCTATCACAGGCTTGCCTTGCTACCCCAAAGTGTTGCTTGACTATAAGTTTCAAATTCCTCCACACATTTCGTAGTATTTTCAAAGTATTCTCTCCAATACCAGCTTGGTAGTAAAGATATCTAAAGTTCTTTTCGCATAGCCACATCATTGTGATGTGTAGGCCGAATATAGAATCCTATCATGTGAGCTGTTTGATTGAAGATATCCATCTGCTCACCCCACACAATCTGATTCCGAAGCAAGGAATGAAAATATTTTAATTGAAAATCCCCATGAATAAGTTAATGAAGAAGTCAGGGACATTTAGGACTAACATGTTATGGAGGTAGAACTCATAGAGAAGATTCTAAATATCAGGGGTATTGTTTTTGTAAATGGATAGAAAAGTATTACCATCAGGAGCTTCATAAGGCTCTTGAAAACACAACCTCAATAACTGCCAAGAGTAAAATTGTTCCTAAACAAACATGTTGTAGGTCGAAGATGGTTTCTGACAAGATAGAGCTTATAGGCTAAAGGAAAAACAAAGTCCAAAAGAGATTACAATTTTTATTTTTCATTTTTGCTGATTTCTATCTCTCCCTTTAATTTTTTGTTTTCTTTCTTTAATTTCGAATTCTGAAGAGATAATTGATTGATATCATTCAAAATGCTAAGACCTATATCTCTTTGTTGCTTTAGGCTGCTAACTTCTACTTGTAAAGTTGTGATTTCTCTAACCTTTTCTATTGTTTGTTGGGTAAATTCAGTTTGCAAAGACATATTTGTTTCTTTCATACCTTTCAACTATTCTTTAAGGAATGCAATCTCTTCCAAATAACCTCATGGTACATCAGCTTCACATAACCTATGGCTACCAATCTCCATTGCAATTGATTTTGGAGTGGGAATCTTTGCTTCAGGTACATAAGACGGTTTCGAGAGCTGCTGAGTTGATTTTTGAAGATGTGGGAATATCCGAGCTCTACGGGGTAGGGATAGCTATAGTGAATATAACATCTAATGATTTATTAGCAAGGACATCCAGGGTTTATGCCTCATCATTATCTTCCGAATAGGAGTAGAATCATCATCAAAAACCTCCACCGAGAACTTATAGGTTTATGCAACATACAGGACCGTCATGGCCATAGTGAAATAGAAGAATAGAGAGGCAAGGTATTCTTACCCTTAGAAATGGAAGGTGTAGAATATGGGATCACTTGACTACCGTATTTTTCCACATTCTCCTGAGTACTAGGTTCCTCCACCTTCCACTGACTGCCAGTTCCTCCACATTCTCTTGTGGAGAGTGAGAGGCTGACTCGATAGTGGGTCGAGGTATGGAAGATGACCCCTTTTGAGTTGCTTCAGCTTGGAACCTTCCCCACACTCATCCACTCAAGCCTTCTCTTTGGCTTATAAAAAACTTGATGTGAGAAGAGTAATTGAATGAGCCCTAGGTGCTTTAGCGCTGCCTTTCCTCCTCCATTCTTGTATTTTTGGCCTACTTTGATAACTACATCAGCCAAATATTTCAGTAAATTCACCCTGAGTGCAGGGTTGATGTATCCTTTCTTTAAATGAATGATAATTTTGAGTGAATCTCCACCTAGCACAGATGGTTGGTCATCACATATAAAGTATTTGTTAACCCATTTAGCCACCTCTCTCCAAATGCTAGGTAGAATTTCCTCTTAACTCCTTTCTGAGCACCTTGGGAGGTAAGGATTACCTCGGGAAATGCTTCACCATCCACATGAAACAGAGCAAACAAGTCCTTGAGGGGAGCATTTTTCATCACTTTCAGACCAAAATCTAGTAAACTAGATAGTTCAGAAACAACCTAGCTGGTAATTTCCACTCTCTTTCCTCCAACGTGTGAGCAAGTAGCTTCAAAATTTACCAGAATTCATCCACTACACTTTCATCAAAACCTTTGAATTTTCGTATGAATTCAAGCCAACCAAAATCATAAAATACTTGTGAAATCACGACGTTCCTGAGTAATGGGTCTGGAGAATCTAGCTCTGACTTTTTCTTTTGTCCCATGGTGAAGGCGAATCCAAATAGTAGAGAAACAAGAACAAGGGCATGCTTGAACCCACAAAGGTAATAAGTAGTGATAATGGTGTGTTCAAATTCACCAAGAAACGACAAGAAGTGGTTAGTAAGGATCAATTTGAAATGCACCTAAATCCTTGAATTTCCTGAAGTCGGTGTAAATTTGGCGCGTGAAAAGTTGACAGGACTGGGCATGTATGGGAAGGTTTATTATGTGGTACCGCACATATCCCATCATTTAAAATGGTATTGACACCTATCCCTCCTAGAAAGTAGTGCGTCCTTTTCTTAGAATCTCGACACCAACGATACCCTCTGTAATTAAGACTTATTATACCCCACTTCGTGTCATAAGATTTGGAATGATATTTCCAATAAATGCATCGAACATTGTGTAGGGATGCAATTATGATAAGTACATGCAATGGGGAATTGCTTCATAAGGAAATATCTCAGTAGTGAATTAGAATGCACTTACCCATGCCAGTTCAGCTTCCGATATCCATAGATTTCCACGTCTTGCAGTCTGAGATAAAATGTGATTAGTGGCCTTTTAAACAATGAAGATTTCTACTTTTATTGAAAATAAGACAACTAAGGGAAGAAGATCAAAGTCATGATCATCCTCCTTTATTTAAATTTAAAAACAACAATTACTCTCGATAGGAGGGGTGAAGCGCCTCCTCTGCATCCATTTCCTTGCTTAGCATGATGTTGTTGGTGAAGGTTTCCTTGTCCAGAGGATGCTGATACATCCTGAGTTTGTGTCCATTCACAAGAAGAGTCCTTCTATCACCATCGATTGGTAATAGTCTCATAGAGCCGTTATCAAACACTTTGTCGATATGATATGGTCCCAACCAACGTGTCTCATAACTTACCTTTAAAATGTTGATATTTGGAATCAAAGAGTAAGACCCATTCTCCCTCGTTAAACTTCCTGTATTTGATATGAGAATCATGCCATGTATTCCTCTGATGTTGGAGAATTTCCATTTTTTTGTGCTTCCATCCTCATTTCATCTAATTCATTTAGCTACATCACTCATTCTCGTTGTGCTTCATCTAAATTGATGCCAATTTCCAGTGTTGTTCTCCATGTGCATAACTCAAACTCTACAGGTAATAGTGGCTTCTTTCCATATACCAACTCATAAGGGGAAAACTAATAGTGGATTCCACATCATGTTATAAGCCCAAAATGCCTCGGGGAGTTTTGGTACCCAATTTTTCTTGTCCAAGTTGACCACTTTCATCAAAATGTTCTCAAGTTCTTAGTTTGTCACCTCCACTTGCCCATTGGATTGGGGATGGTATGGTGATGATTTCCAATGCTTGATTCGGTAGATTTCCATAAAAGCCTCAATCATGTTAGACACAAATTGAGGTCCCTGATCAGATACAAGTGCTTGAGGGGCACCAAATCTTAGCATTATGTGATTGTACAAAAAGTTAGCAACAACGTCCTAGTGGCGATACCAATGCTTGAACCTCGACCCATTTCATGACATAGTTAGTGCACACCAACATGTATGCTTTCCCAAAATATGGGGGATCAAAAGTTCCAACGAAATCAATTCCCCATTTCTCAAATGGTCCTAAGACCAGCTGAGGATTGAGAGGCATTTCCATGGATAGTGTAGGCTTCCCCATTCTTTGACATGCATCACATTGCCACACATACTTCTTTACAGACTTGTGAAGAGAAGGCCAATAGTACCTAGCTCCAAGGACCTTGTGAATTTTCCTCTTCACTGAGTAATGTCCTCCTCCAGTTCATCATGACAAGATCGTAATATGTCGTATACTTCATCTTCTTGAACACACTTGCGAAGAACCATATCGGGATAACCGTTGTTGCAAATCAGCGACTTCTAGATGCAAATCAGGTTTCTAAGTTGATGTTTCAGGCATCCAGTGTGATTGCACAACATTGAAACCTCTCTCCAAGTGTGGGACTTGTAAAATGAGAGAGGAATCTCCAGATTAGAGGCTGGTTCCTCAAACTCCTCTGATCAGATCTGTTATTTACACAATTGCAGAGGTTTGAATCCTAATCCTACTCTAAATTCCAAGGAGACAGAGATAGAAAGTGCAAAAATTGAAACTAAAATAATAGGTGATACACCAAAGGAGTGGTGAACACTTCTTGTTCATGAAAATTGACACAATTTCATAAAATGCAACATGAAACATCATACACAAGCTGATAAGATGCAATTAGAGGTCTGAAATGAAGCAAGACAATACAAACAAAGGACTGAAAATTGATCACAGAGTCTGCACTGTCATTTTTCACTGTCAAAATCCTTGCATTTGCAACATCAAAGAGGTAGAAACCTATTACAATCATGAAGAAGGTCTGATACTTGCAAAAATCACTTGTTGAAGGTGAAAGAAGAAGCTTGCTATCCAAAAAAATGTTCAACCTCAAAAAATGAGCCAAATCTGGCTTTTACAATGCATGGGTCGAGCCCAGGAGAGAGAAAATGTGTAAAAAACATGGAAGCCATTCCCCATTGAATGAAGATGCATTAAAATAGCATGGGCATCCTTACAGACCCATGCCTTGACATTTTTGGCCATGCTGAAGAAGAATGCGACCCATTTTGCATTAAAACTGGTTGTTGAAACGTCATTTCTGGCCATTACCACGTGCCAGAGGCGTTTCTTGATTTTATCTCTCCAAAATCAACCAAAATGCAAAATTGACCTTGAATCATGTAGAGAATTTCACCATCTTTCCATTGATATAAAGAACGCAAAATTTGAGCTTTGGATCGAAAGATATGGTGATTTGAAAATTTAGGGCAAAAACAGGCCAAAATCGGATCGGCGGGCAAAAGTTTGAATTTTTACCCATTTGGTCTTTGGAATTTTTTTCAAATTTTCCCCATGCTCCGCCACTCTAGGTGCCACGTGGTGGCTTCCTATTGGCCGTGGGCCTCCTAAGGGAAAATTTCCCACAAAAACTCCGCCGAGCCATAACTTGAAAAATATGAGGAGTTAGGAGGAAAACTTTACCTTTCTGGAAAGCTGAGAGAGAGCTCTATCCAATGGTGCCATTTTTAGAAATATTTGAGTGCCTAAAAATAAAAATGGAGACTGAGGCACAAGAGAGGTAAGAACACAAGGAGTTAGCCACAAAAATGAGCAGGGGCACATTTTGGATAACAATTTTGGCGACTCAGAGGGGTCATCTGCCTGCTAGATGAAGATACCAGTTGCCTGAAGCAGCCCATTGGGCATGGAGTCATAAAATTTTCTGTTCGAACCCCAACTGACTTAGAATGTTGTAAGGAGGAAGATGGAATATCACCTGATGGAAGCAAGGACTGCAAAACATCTCCAGGATAAAGCAAGCCTGTGCCAAAGCACTTAGGGAAAGCAAAAAACTACACAAGAAAACAATGTGCACAAGCACTTGGAGGAATGAAAACCTAAGCTAATATTTACAAGGTGGAGAATTTCCCTTTAGTAGAAATGCTTTAGATAGATTCCATTGACTGGAATCTGCAGTTCTTCACCATCCAATGAAGACAATTGGAAGGCATTGCTGTCCTTACACTTTGTGACCATGTATGGGCCACTCCAAATGGCATCAAATTTTGAATGCCTTCCCGGTTTTGCTCTATCTGCATCCCATTTTAACACTAGATCTCCAACTTGGAAAGATCTACTCTTGGCCTTCCTATCAAAGGTCTTCTTGATCAAAGCTTGATCCTTCTCCATTACTTGGGATGCCCGATCTCTCGATCTCTCGAGCTCCATCAACTCTACATATCTCACCTCCATGGGCCCAAACTCTAACAACTCTAATTGCTTCATGAGTTCCAATGTTGGCAACTCAAGTGACATGGGCAAGATTGCCTCTCTTCCATAAACAAGCCTGAATGGAGAGTTACATGTGGATCTCTTGGGAGTTATCCTATCAGCCCATAAGGCTGATTTCAGTTTGGTATGCCAAGACCTCTGATTCTCATCAAGAGTCCTCCTAATGATCCTCAACAAGTTCTTGTTTGTAGATTCAGCTTGGCCATTACCTTGAGGGTAGTAGTTTGATGAAGTACTTAGGTAGATCCCGTTCTTGACAGCCCACTCAGTCACCTTGGATCCAATGAATGCTAATGTATTATCTGAGATTATTGTAGCAGGTATGCCAAATCTGGTTACTATCCCCTCATAGAAGTCTAAGATGCTAGACTCATTTACTTCCTTGAGTGCTACTAGTTCAGTCCACTTGGTGAAGTAGTTTGTGGTCACAAAATCCACTTATGCCCTTGGCTTGAATTGGGATTAATGACTCCAATGAAGTCCAAACCCCATTGCATGAATGGATGGTCAACTGAAATTGGATGCAATGGAAGGGTAGCAAGCCTCTCTTTACCTGTGAAGAATGCACAATTCTTGCACCTTTTGATCCACGCAAAGCAATCACTGAAAATCTTGGGCCAATAATAACCAGCCTTCATGATTTTTAGAGTTATCACTCTTGGTGCAAAATGACCACCAGCTGGTCCACCATGGAACTCTTCCAACACCCTATGAATCTGATTTGTGTTAATGCATCTCAGCAGCACTCCATTCACATCTTTCTTGAACAAAACACCGTCTACTATGGCATATGGGACAGCCTACAATCTGAAGTGTCTTCTTTGGGTTTTGTTCATCTCTGGAGGGCATAGGCCTGTGCTTAGGAAGTGCATTATACCTTGGGTCCAGCAAGGAGTGGGGACAACATTATCCTCTTCTTGAGTGCTACCTTGCACATGGCTGTCTTGAACTGTCAAAACAACCTCTTCTTTATTGCATACTCCTTTTTGCTTGCCCAGAATCAGCTGCTCACACAATCCTTTTCTTTACCAGCTTGGTGACCTTGATCTCAATGTCATACTCCATGACACGAGTGATCCAACCTACCCTTTTCTCATTCAAATCCTTGTTGAGGAGGAAGTCCTTTACTCCCGCATGAGAGACCAACAACTGAACCTTGTTGTTTGAGACTAGATGCTTGAATTTCTTCAAGCTTCTGATTACTGCAAATACATGCTTCTTAATAAAATAATATCTCACCTCATAGTCATCTAGGCTTTGGCTGAAGAAAGCAATTGGCTGCTCATCATTGTCCTTGTTCTGCTGTACCAAAATGGTAGAAATGGTATCATTACCCCCAAATGCATAGAGGATGAAATCCTTGGAGAAGTCCGGGTTGATGAGAGTTGGTGCTTGAGAGATGGCTTCTTTGATTGCTTCAAAACTCTCCTTGCCTTCTGTTGTCCATTTGAAAGCCATGCTTTTCTTCAACATCTTGGTGATAGGTTTGACAAGGGCTGCAAAATCTGGGACAAACCTCCGAACAAAATTTATTCTCCCCAAGAAACTCTGAAGTGCCTTCTTGTGGCTTGGCAATGGTAGTGCTCTTATGGCTTCAACTCTCTCTGGATCAATTGCTAATCCTTCTTTGGAGACAATATGGCCAAGGAGCTTTCCTTCATGTGCTAGGAAGATACACTTCTTAGGATTCAAAGACACTCCAAATCTCCTGCACCTTTGGAAGACTTGTCTCAAATGAGAGAGGTGGTCTACTGCATTCTTTGAAAAAACAGTGATATCATCAAGATATATCAGCACCATGTTGTTAATCAAACCTTTGAACACCATGTCCATTGCTCTTTGGAAGGTAGCTCTAGTGTTGGATAGCCCAAATGGAATTTTCCTGTATGCATAAGTTCCCCATTTGGTTGTGAAGGCTGTCTTGAACTGATCTTCTTCCTTCACCATAATCTGATTGTACCCTGAGTAGCCATCAAGCAATGAAAACCTTTCGGAGCCAGCAACAACTTGTAAAATCTGCTCCATAGAAGGAAGTGGGTAATGGTCCTTGAGAGATGCTCTATTCAAATCTCTGAAATCAACGCACAATCTGATCTCTCCACTCTTCTTTCTGACTAGAACTAAGTTGGCAACCCAACTAGAATGCTTGATTGGGAATATGATTCTTGACTCAATCAACTTGTTCAATTCCTTCCTCATGAGAGGTTCCATGTGTGGATTGACTGGCCTTTGTTTCTACCTGATGGGCTTAGTATTTGGATCCAACTCAATGGTGTGCTGAGCTAACTTGGGATTAAAACCTTTCAAATCTTCGTAGCTCCAAGAAAACACATTAGGGAACTCTTGACATAGCTGTATGAACTCATACCTTTCTTGTTCAGTTGTCATCTTTCCAATTTGCAATGGTTTGTTCTCTTCCACCAAGATGGATACTGAATCTTCTCTCTTGACCTAAATGTTTGATTTCTCTTTCCTAAACTGATCATTGGGATTGAAAATGGACTCCAAAGTGATAAGTCCCTTGGGCAGCTTGTTAGTTCTCAGCTGTACCACTTGGTCACCATACTGTTGTTCCAATTTTTCCTGATTTTTAGCTGAGAACTCAGCTTCTTCTTGTAAGAAATGGATGATTTGCTAGTCATTCTCAAACACTTGCCAACTTACATTGTTATCCGCACTGAAGGCCTCACAATCACATGGATGTTTGGTTAGTACCTTGTCCTTTTGAATGCTTTCCACAATATCAAAGGCTGCCCCAACTGCTGCAAGCCTGTCAACAGCTTGGTTTTCTTTTCTAGGAATGGATTTTATGCTAAAGCCCTCAAAATCTTCAATGAGGTCCCACACCCTGTTCTTGTAGCACTTGAGCAGATTATTCTTGACAAAGATGCTACCCTTAACTTGGTTTACAATCAATTCACTGTCACCAAAGACTTGCAAGTTCTTTATTCCTCTCTTTATTTCCCAATGCATCCCTTGCACCAAGGCTTCATATTCAACAGTGTTATTGGAGCATGCAAACTGAAATCTAAAAGCTGAATAGTACTTTACTCCTTGAGGTGAAATAAGCATAGCTCCACCTCCCGCACCTTGTCTACTCCTTGATCCATCAAAAAATAGTTGCCATACCTCATTGTCATCCTTGTGGTTTGGCTTGGTGATGCTAGGAATGGGCTGATCTTCTTGATGTATGCAATAGACCCCTAGCTCAGATTCTTCTACTTCTTGATAAGGATCAAAAGCATGCACCTTGTTTGCCCATTCATCAAGAGTTAGATCCGGGATGCTTCCAACCTTGGTGTCAGCTTCATCAATGCTTGGGTGATCTTCTTGATCAAATGCCAAACAGTTGGCATTGATCTGACTTGGAGTGTAGGGCTCAATGTGGAAGTTTGCAATAGGTTCAGACCTGATTGTAGCTTTGGTTCCATACCTCATTCTGAACAACATGTGTGACCAATCAGCAGACAAATATCCTCCAATCTTGGCTGTGAAATCTCTTGACAAACATAGGGCAAAGAGTGGTGGAAGGTCTATAACTGATACATCTTGTAAAACAACAACATTTAGACATGCATGCAAGGTAAGACTCAAGTTTCTAATCACCCCAACTATTGTTACTACGCTGTCCCATCCAACTGCACTACCCTTTGGATATGGTTTCATATTGAAGTCCTAGTTGATCAGCTATTTGCTTGGGCATCACTGAGCTACTTGCCCCGAATCAATCATGCAATTGTGCACCAATTGGTTTCCAATGATTAATGAGACATAAAAAGGAGGGGGCTTCAAAATTTTACCTTGCTATCCTCCATGATTCCCTTTAGGCTGGGCAGCATTTGTGAGCACCTTCTCTTGCATTTGGACTTGTTGATTCAAGTCACACCTTCATGGTAACTTGTAGCAAATCTCTCTAGCCTGGGATAGATAGGGATTCCCACATTGATATATTTACATTTTCTTCTTCATCTGATCAATGATACTAAATGGTGATGAAGGATCTCTTTTCTGTCCCTTGGTTTGTATATTCATCCTTGCATGTGGGCAACAACAACCGGTATTTGAGTTGGTCTAGAGTCTGTGCTTCTTGGCTGCCCTTGTGCATTTACAACTGGATTTTGTTTGCCAACCATTTATGGAGCCATAAAATGTTGTGGATTGGTTGAGCTAATGGTTGTTCTTCACCCAAATTCCTTATTTTTGACCTTGTGTTGGCCGCAACACCTTGAGAGACTGCTTGATTTATGCCACAAAAATCCTCTCGCCCTCGCGGTTCACAAGTGTGGTGTCATTTGGAGCTGATTGTTGCTGGAATGTTTCTTGTTGTTGGTTATTTCCTTGACCGCCCTCACCCTCCACACCAGTAGTTGTCACCATTAATGCTTGATTCAAGGCACCATTGAAGCACATAGATTGGTTGTGAGGTTCATTGCATGGAAAACACCAATCATACTCCTGAGCAACGTTGTTTTGTGTTGGCACCAATGCCTTAGAGGCAGATATAACATTTGGATTATAGGGCTGAAATGGTCTGTTGGCAGGAGGCCTTGCTTGATTTAGATTTGCAGCTGGATTGGGTGGTCTATGAGGTTGATATGGCTGCTTGTTAGGCTAGCTTGAGGCCGGGAAGGAAGGTCTAAAACTTTGGGCTTGTTGCCTCTTGAGAGTAACCAGCTCATTACCTAAATTTTGCAATTGCTTCATGACTTCTTGAAGCTCATTTGGAGCACTTGGAGATGAAATAGAAGCTTCATTTGAACTCTGATTTCTAGGAGTGGGAGAAGGAGCCAAATTAGGTGCTTGATTAGTTTTTGGGCTCTCTAAACTTGGAAATAATGGCATGGGAGGTCTAGGGGCTAGTTTGTTAGCTTGGATCAAACAATTTTCAGCCCTAATGACAATGTTATAAGCCATAGGGATAGTTATGCCTCCCATGGACTGAATCAACATAGAAATATCAGAATTTAGAGATTTGAGATAGTAAAGAAAAGCACCTTCTGTTGTTGGCCTGACTGCCACTGGAATTCTCTCCCAAGTCCTTTGAAATCTGAAATTAAAATCAGTCAACTGCTCATTGGGAGCTCTTTTGATAGTTGTCAGCTGCTCCAAAAGGGACAAGTTGTCTCCCTTTTCCCCAAACTGCTCATGGAGGGCTATACATAGCTGATTCCAATTTTGAATAGAACCTGAGGCAAGACTCCTGAACCATTGCAAAGCTTTCCCTTTGAATGAAGATGCCAGCAGTTTGACAACAACTTGCATCTCATTGATCTCATGGATTGCACAAATGTTAGCAATATCCTTAACATGATCACCAGGTGAGGTCTGATTTTCTCCAGTGAAGTATGGAATGTTCTTCAATGCTGCAACTGGGATTGGATTTTGTGCATTGAGAGCAAGTGGGCTGCTGCCAGTGAAATTGACATAGGGGTTGTTTTGTGCCATTCTAATTGGTCTTAGAACCCTTGTTGACTGAATGAAAGGCCTACCAGGTGGAGGAGTTGAGAGAGTTCTGTTTGGTGGAGATGGAGACCTTTGGATTCTCCTCCCACTTTTCCTTATTCTTAGAGATAACTACAGATATTCAAACAACACCTCTTCCTCTCTAGCTCTTGACCTTGTGTTGATTCTTCTCATGAGTTTTCAGGTCTGCACTGCCAAAACCAGCTGATTCTTCCCCTTGGAGTCGCCAGATGTGCAATTTATAGCTCTTTTAAGCAAGAAAATTGTAGCAGATGCACATCAACTTTGCTGCAATGAAAATGAGACCTCTAAGGTCCCACCAGGTGTGCCAAAACTGTTGTTGCAAATCAGCAGCACCCCTAGATGTAAATCAGGTTTCTAAGTTGATGTTTCGGGCATCCAAAGGTGATTGAACAACATTGAAACCTCTCTCCAAGTGTGGGACTTGTAAAATGAGAGAGGAATCTCCAAATTAGAGGCTGGTTCCTCAAACTCCTCTGATCAGATCTGTTATTTACACAATTGCAGAGGTTTGAATCCTAATCCTACTCTAAATTCCAAGGAGACAGAGATAGAAAGTGTAAAAATTGAAACTAAACTAATAGGTGATACACCAAAGGAGTGGTGAACACTTCTTATTCATGAAAATTGACACAATTTCATAAAATGCAACATGAAACATCATACACAGGCTGATAAGATGCAATTAGAGGTCTGAAATGAAGCAAGACAATACAAACAAAGGACTGAAAATTGATCACAGAGTCTGCACTGTCATTTTTCACTGTCAAAATCCTTGCATTTGCAACATCAAAGAGGCATAAAACCTTGTTACAATCATGAAGAAGGTCTGATACTTGCAAAAATCACTTGTTGAAGGTGAAAGAAGAAGCTTGCTATCCAAAAAAATGTTCAACCTCAAAAAATGAGCCAAATTTGGATTTTACAATGCATGGGTCGAGCCCAGGAGAGAGAAAATGTGTAAAAACGTGGAAGCCATTCCCCATTAAATGAAGATGCATTAAAACAACATGGGCATCCTTATAGACCCATGCCCTGACATTTTTGGCCATGCTGAAGAAGAATGCGACCCATTTTGCATTAAAACTGGTTGTTGAAACGTCATTTCTGGCCATTACCACGTGCCAGAGGTGTTTCTTGATTTTCTCTCTCCAAACTCAACCAAAATGCAAAATTTACCCCAAAATCATGTAGAGAATTTCACCAGCTTTCCATTGATATAAAGAACGTGAAAATCTGAGCTCTGGATCGAAAGATATGGTGATTTGAAAATTTAGGGCAAAAACAGGCCAAAATCGGATCGGCGGGCAAAAGTTTGAATTTTTACCCGTTTGGTCTTTGGAAAAATTTTCAAATTTTCCCGCGCTCCACCACTCTAGGTGCCATGTGGTGGCTTCCTATTGGCCGCGGGCCTCCTAAGGGAAAATTTCCCACAAAAACTCCGCCGAGCCATAACTTGAAAAATATGAGGAGTTAGGAGGAAAACTTTACCTTTCTGGAAAGCTGAGAGAGAGCTCTATCCAATGGTGCCATTTTTAGAAAGATTTGAGTGCCTAAAAATAAAAAATGGAGACTGAGGCACAAGAGAGGTAAGAACACAAGGAGTTAGCCACAAAAATGAGCAGGGGCACATTTTGGATAACAATAGCATTTGAATAAAATTCCATTACACCACTTATATGTTGCACTATTTTTGACTAATCTTCGTCTCTCTTTATGAGTAAAATAGGTAGGAAACTTCCTATAGTCAAATAATTTGCAAGATCGAAAACCATGGAGGTTGAGTTGATACAAAAATAGATGTTCATCCGGAAAATGATCCTGGACTGCTTCTTCATCACCTGAAACATTCAATCTTGAAATAAAATCAGCAACAACATTAGATTTCCCTGGCTTATCAATAATGGTCAAATTGAATTCTGTAACAAGAGTAACCATCTAATAATCCAACCTTTGACTACTAGTTTATTCATCAAATATCTTATGGCTGAGTGGTCAGTATAAACAAATATTTTATACCCAATAATGTAATGTCTAAATTTATTCAGGGAGTAAACAACAACTAAAAATTCATTTTCTGCGTAGTGGTGTAGTTTCTCTCCGTAGGGGTCAGATTCTTGCTAATAAAGTAAATGGCATACATATGATCTTCTTCATCTTTCTATCCAAGAACAGCTCCCATGGCTGTATTAGAGGCATCAATGTGAATATGGAAAGGTTTCCCCCAATCGGGTCCTCTCAAGACTGGAGTGGTGGTTAGCTTCTCCTTGATAATATCGAATGTCTGCTGACACTGAGGGGACCATTCAAAAACACAATATTTTGTCAACAAAGAAAACATAGGTGCAACAATTTTACTAAAGTATTTGATGAATCACCTATAATACCCTGCATGTCCAAGGAAACTCTTGATGTCAGTCTGATTTGTTGGTGTAGGAAGCTGAGTGATGACTGCAATATTTTTGGGGTCGACTTGTATTCCTTTGGTAGAAACATGATGGCCTAAGACAATTCCCTGATCAACCATAATCAGACATTTTTCATGACTCAGGGAGAGTTGGTGCTGCTCACATCTACTTAATAATTTTTCAAGGTTATTCGAGATTCATCAAAAGTGGATCCATGGACAATGAAGTCATCCATGTAAACTTCAACACAATCATTTGTGAGATCTGCAAAAATGGCCAAGACTACTCTCTGAAAAGTAGTAGGTGCATTACAAAGCCCAAATGGTAAGACCCGATATGCAAATGTACCCCAAGGGCAAGTGAAGGTGGTTTTATCCTGGTCAACAGGTGCAATACTTATTTGGTTATACCCACTAAACCCATCCAAGAAGGAAAAATATTTCTTACCTGCGAGATTGTCCAGAACCTGATCAATAAAAGGTAGGGAAAGTAGTCTTTCTTGGTGGCTTTATTAAGTTCCCTATAGTCTACACAGATCCTCCATTTACCATTTTTCTTGGGAACTATAACTAATGGTGATACCCACTGACTATCAGATATAGGATAGATGAATCCTACCTTCAATAATTTTCTATCTCATTTTTGACTATGTCTCTGAGTGCTAGATTAATTCTTCGTTACAGTTGGCTTCTTATGGGTTTAACATCCTCAATGTAGATATGGTGAGTGCAGATGTTGGGATGAATTCCCTTCATATCAGTATAATCCCAAGAAAAATATTGGGAATGTTTCCTCAAAATTTTGAAAACCCTAGCCTCTTGGTGACCTCTAAATTATTACCAATGGTTAGTTCTTTTCCTATGTCAACAGTCACTTGCTTGGTATCTTTCAAAATAGCGAGCTCTGCATCAATGATTAAAGAATTCAAGGGAAAAACATGAGGCTGAAGCATGTGCAAAATAGTTACATTGTCAAGAGACATAATCTTGGTTAAAGGAAAATAAAAATCAGTGATTGTACATTCTACATTATAAGCATAGATTTCCTTACAATCTTCATTAGAAATGTCACTTACCAAGGTAATAATATCGATGTGTTCAAAAAATGGTTATGTAGCCTTAGTTCTAATTTCCATAGCCACAATGTTGATTTCTGTAGCCACAGAGCCTTCTTCATCAGGCAGTGTGTATGACTCAACAATTTCTGTCATGTGATTTTTACTGCAATAGTGGCTAGATAAGGACTCAGAGAGTTAGTATCCGAAGAATCTACCCATACATGTTCACAATCATACACATAAGGTTGGGAAGGAAGATATAATGAAATATTATTTGATTTTTTCCCATTTAAAATGGTCATTTTTCCCGACCTACAGTCAATATATGCAACAACAATAGCCAACCAGGTCTTCCTAAGATGACTAGATATCCCAACTTTTGGGATTTAGGCTGTAAGACCATGAAATCCATAGGGTACTCCCAGGATTCAACTGTGACCATTATATCCTCAATCACTCCATCCGGTACGGCAATAGATTGATCTGCCAATTGGAGAATGGTATTGGTTGGATGTAATCTTGTTAAAGATAGTAGATTGAACATATATGATTGTTATAACATTGATGGAAGCACCAAGATCCACCAAAACATTAGATATTGACTGATCATTTATACAAATAGTAATGACTGGACTCCCAGGATCCCCGTATTTTGGTGAAATAAGTTTTCTAGCAACAAGATCAGCTAAATTCCCTTCCACCTTGACTATTTTTGGGTATTTCTTCTTCCTTCCTGGTGTCTTTATACACTCATTTCTAATGGTCTAGTTTAATTCAGGAATATCCCTTATTGCTCTTAGAAGTGGGACCTCAATGTTCACCTTTTTCAACTCTTGAACTAGCGGTGTTTCCTCTATAGTTTGAGTTTCCTGTAATTGTTCAGGAAAAGGAGTTGTATGAACATTCTTATTCTTTCCTTGACCATTCCTAGTGTCTTGTGTTGGTTGAGCATGCACAGTTTCTTCATTTTCCTCAATTATCTCTTCTTTCTCATTATCTACAGGTATTTTTGTGATAACAATAGGAGGATTCAATATTTTCCCAAACCTTAGTCATAAATTACTGATAGTATTAACCTGCATTATATCACTTTGTCATGCTTCATCAAAAGAAGTTGTATGCTGATTTTTAGGGTTCACTACAGTGCAAGGGTTGAAATTTGTGTTTATACTACTTTTTTGTGTTGTTGATAGTTTTGTGGTGGGGGAATTAAATCCTACTGTGGTTTCTGGAACCTCCTTTGTTGATTAGTATTCTGTTGTGGTGTCCATTATTGGTTTTGGTTAGGATTCTGTTGAGGTACCCACTATTGGTTTTTCCATGGATTTGCATGGGTTGGTGATGTCCAACCCTGCTGATTGTAGGGACTCATCCATGGTGGTGGATGTGGGTAAGCCATCCAATTTTGTGGTGTCCACTTAGGTTGTCCCCAAGTAGGCTGAGGAGCTTGACTGGGCCATGACATCCTCCAGGGTTTTGAACAAGTCAAGGAGCATACACAACCTGATTATTTGGCCTTTGAACAAAGTTTACCTCTACATCATCTTGAGAGACAACATTCAATCCTCCTTTCAACTGAGGTAAGAAAGTGCAATGCTTAGTATCATGATCAACAACGTCACAGATCAAACACATGTCCGTGACCCCTAAAGGACACTCTCTCAGAGGATGTCTCTTCCTGCATTTAGGGAAATATATGTCCAACGGTTCTTTTGCAACACTGGTTTTGGATTTTAGCCCATCAATGGTTGATGTCAATTGTGACAAGATGTCTATTTTCATGTTGGCCATTTCCTCCAGAAGTTCAGAGGTTCCTAGGGCAAGCTTGGATGTTTTTATTTTTCGTATACCTCCTCGTGTTCTAGAGTAACTTTGGCATAGCTCAGTGATTTGTTCCATACTAAGTTTGTGCACATCACCTCCTCCCATAAGATGGAGGGAATCCTTGGTTTCCTCATCAATTCCTTTAAGGAAAACTATCTTAGTAATTTCTACATGTAACTCATAACCACTCCTACGATGGAGAAAGAGAAATCTATCTAGATAATCCTCTAGATTTTCATCTTCTTTTTGCTTTATCTAGAAGAACTCTTCTTTCCTATCCCTTCCCCTGTAGTAGTCTTGATATTTATCCAAAAAGGTTGTCTCCATGGCCTCCCAAGAATGAATGGAGTTAGAGGACAATCCCATGAACCATCTCATAACAGAGTCTTTGAGAGTGGAAGGAAAGAGTTTGAGTTTTTGATTTTTTGTTTTGTAGTCATATGTCTAGAAAAGAACTTTGAATTCAAACAAGAACTGATCAGGGTCTTCTATAGACATGCCTCAAAAGATAGGGAGGATGGATGGTGAGATATTTTTCATAGGTGCATCCTCATCTTCATCCAAGACAATGGGATAAGTAAAGGTTCTACCCAAGGGTCAGTTCTCATTATTCCTATTGTCTCCCATTTCGAATGTTGTTCTGGTTCCAAATAGGATGATGTAGAATGTTCAGAAGGGATTCTAGGTGTTGGATTGGATTCAGTGTCACTCTCAGTGTTCCCTATGTGTAGTTTATTTGGAGATATTTTTTGGATGTTGTGTGGTATAAATCTCCCTTGATCGTCCCGTGGCCTATGCATCAAGGTTGGTTATGTAAACAAGGCCTAGGACTTCTACTGGTTACATAGATGAACTCCATTAACACCCATAACATATAAAGTGAAGAAAATGGCATGTTGTGCTTATTGTGTCCCCAAAACGGTGCCAAAAATGATGGGTCATTGTATTCTTCCAATCATTTAACTAATATATTAATCTACTAGTGTCATTATCAAACCAAGGCTATGTCCTACGTTGTATGCAATGGAGTCCTACATAGCCGTTATATTATTGGGTCTTTTATTGGGGGTTTATGTTAGATCTTTCTGAATTTGCTACTAATCTACGGAAACTCAATGTAAATCTATGGAATTAAGTTATTGTGATAAAATGAATTCTCGAAAGTCAGATGTACTTCTAACTAAAACAAAAATACACACGTAGAATTGAAAAAGATATTTGAAATTGCAAAATCATAATTAAAACTTGTAGTAAAAGTAAAAGCACATGCTAACTAGAATTTGCATAAGAGGAAACACACATTCTGAACGGAAATTTCAATAAGAAAAGTAAACACACTAAAATATAAATTACAAGAAAGGAAATGAGTGATTCTGACTTATCAGAAAACCACATGCATACGTAAATGTAAAAACCTCTTGTCTCCTTGGTCAAGTGGGCCCTTGCTCTTCCTTGGGACAAAGGAAATATTAATAGCTCAAGATTCTCAAAATGATATCTCCTTATATTAATTCAAATAAGTTCCATGACATATTCAATGTGCGAAAGGAAAAGTACTAAATGCAACAAGCTATATCGCAAATTATAAATATTACCAACTACTACATTGTTCTTCAAGGAGGTGTCTTTATATAGACACGATGGTTATAGAATACGCCAAAATTACCAACACTAATGTCTTCCATTAACATTATTGATTAAGAATCATAAATTCCTATAAGATTGCTAGAAACAAGACCCATACTTATAGGTCGATAGATGGAAACATTCTTCCACTTCTGCACTCCAACTCCAAACTCGGGGCTCCTTAATTACATTGGTAATAAACGCTCATTATTTTCCTGCATACATCACCAGATTTCTCTCATGAAGCCAGTTAGTAGGAAGTTATATGATTAATGAGGTTGCATGAGCAAAAGCAAGGAAAATGCATTAAAATCACTAAGATATACCTATATAAAGCATCCCCATGCATTAGAAAATTATGTTTAAATGAAAAATTATCAATCATATGAATGATATAAATAAGCTAAATAATGTACTCATCACCGGGTGCTAGTGTCCAAGATGATAAATTCTCAAGAGTAAAAAGGCGGTCGAGTAAGTAAGGGTGTAAGATAAAAATTTGTAACAGTGCCATTACAAAGAAAGGTGGCCAAAGACATGGATTAATTAGTACTTTTCTTACTTAGGAATCACATGAATAGTAGTATGTAATCAGGACTATATAATTACCCAAAGTGCATGGATTAATGTCTACATTTTCCCCCACTTTATGTTTGTGAGTGAAAGCTTGGTAACATAAAGTAGATAGGGATGTGTACCTGATAATCATGTAGATCGATGATGAAAGTGTGCTGAGGGACTAGACAAAAGCGTGGAGTGATAAAAATGTGAGGTGTGGATACTAAGGAGGAGAAAGATAAAAAGTGATGAAAACGAACCTAGGGTAGAAACACATGTGTAGATGTCATGATGTACTTTTTGTTGATGTTGATGTTGTTGTTGTGGATGTTGATGATGTTGTTAAATGACGTTGACTACCGCTTCCCATACGGATAGACCTGTAAAGAGAAGAATGAACAAGTATTCAAATACACATGTATGTGATTGAAATGTGTAAAAAGTATGTAAAAAAGCTGAAAGTGTGAAAAAGGAACACGTACACCTGATCCATGATGAGAAAAGAGTGTAGAAAGGATCCTAAAAATGTCGATGAAGTGCGAGTTTTTTGGGTGATCTCACGCCACAACAGAAGAATTATAGGGAGGAAAGTCTATTGTCATCCTCCAACCTTTAACCGCTTCCCAAAGTTGTAGAGCTCTTTTAAATATTGGTTTTTTAGGTGATCTTATGCCACGACAGAAGTAATGTAGAAAGGAAAGTCTAGTGTCATCCTCTAACCTTTAAATTATCTCAATAATATGGAACACCACTGCAGATGGTATGTACTTGCCCCATATGTAAATACCCATTGCTAAAGGAATCTCTTCCTATCAAAATACTTTGTGACATTAGCAAATAATGTTTAATTGCCCCCTAGTTACATGCATCTAGGAAGGACATCGTTGTGCTAAGGACCCAATTCTGATTCTCGATCCTCAGACGAAACTAAAAATTGTGTTGTATCGATATTGTGTTGTGTTGTGTATAATGTTGTATGGGGTGACCGATTCACCCAAATGATGCCCCCTCATTTGGGGTGCATGCGACGTCACTGAAGGAGTATGCAACCTAGAGGAGGACCGATCACAGATGTGATGAACCGTGCCTCCTGCAGGGGAAGGGAACCTACTTGGTAAAAACTAAGGCACATGCAAACAAGTGGCTCGGAGACAAGTTTTAGTACAAGAAAAGACAAACACACATGTATGAGATGAAATGTAAGCTAAGTAGAGAATGTGTAATATAAGACACAAGTAAACATGCAAGAAGACCATGTTGACCACGAAAATTAGGTTACAAATGTGGGACTTCACTCATGATGTCACAAGACAATCAATGGCATAGTGGCTACAAGAAAAAACAAGTTTGCACACAAGAAAAAGGAAAAACCCGCAAATAAGAGCAAATGATGACAAGCAATGCAATATACAATCATAGAAGCAAGTAGCCCCGCATAACAAATGTTGCACATGAAGCACCCATTAACAGGTTAGAAAGATAAAAATTATGTCAAAGCGTGCATATTCTGATAATGTAGTGTGTTATGAAATAAAATGAAACAATTACACCTGTAATGTATGAAATTTGATGCCCCCAGGAGCCTCTATGGGACTGGTAATAGGTACCACGCCAAGTATACATGCTACATGTAATAGATCCATATAATATGTGATCACAACTAGACAGGAAAGTGAATGTGCATGTGTGTATGATAAATATAATTACATACAAGATATCTATCTAAAATTGTCTAATAAAGTGAACATGTAAAAACATAAGTAAGCAAGAGTAAATCAAACCAAGATATGTTGTATGTTGTGGATGAGATGGAATGGAATGTAGTGTCAATGATAGGAGTAGCGTGGCCCCCCGAGTGGATGTGTCTGTATGAATTGAGGTTCATTTATTTATGCCCCCTCAACAAAAAGAAAGAACCATAAATGAGAGTGTGTCATCGGGAAATGGTTTTAATTATGTGTCATATGTAGAAAGAGTTGATGAATTAAGTGCGGAGCGTTGATCTTGTAGAATGATGATGTGTAGATGATATTGAATGCAACATAGGGATGATTTGATCTTGAAGTTGTAGAATGAGGTTCTAGAATGTGTGATGATTTAGCCTAAAGCGTATATCACGAGATGTGTGAGTAAGATGCCAAAAAGCATGATGATTTAGCATAAAGCGTATATCACGGTATGTGGAAATAAGGTACTAGCTAGGAATGTCACATGGTATGATAAAACAATTGATTGATTGATTGATTATGGAGATCAAAGTGTAAAATGACGTAAGTGTGAGGAGGCAAGGTTTAATTTTGATTTGGACCCTCAACAGTTGAGTATGAACCATAGGACTAGAGTGCATTTTCAGGTAGTGTGCGCTTGTAACGGTTTGATTATGAAGTGTAATGTGTAATTAGGATGTGATAAGGAGATGTAAATTATAGAATGTGGTTTAAAATTTTGATGCTAGAAATATATGTGCTGAATGTGTCGAGTGTGATGATGTATAATGTGCAGTGCAAGATGTATAGATTGTGTGAGCATAGATAGTGTAAAGTGTGGATGATACATAAAATAAAATACGGATAGAATATGTAGAAATCACACAATATATATGATGTGTAGGAAGAATGATATGTTGTATAGATGTAATATGTGTAATGAGTATAAAGCCCAAAGCACATGAGATGTATAGTAAATGTAAGAAGAAGATATTGAAGATGTTTAAAATGTGCAATGTGTAGAAGAATGTGTTGCAAATGTGAAGTATGTAATGTGTGATATGTAATGTGTAGTGTGGTGTGTGAGATGAAGCGTTGTCTATGTTTTTTGTTTTATGTGTGAGGTTCATGTATATAGGATGCCCTCAATAGTCAAGTGTGAACTAAAGCACAAGAGTAAGTCATTGACAAATGATGAAACTAGAGAGTTTCAATATGCACGTGTCGTATGTGGATGTCTAGTTGAGAAAATAAGATGTTTGCTAATGTTAGGGGGGAAGAAATAAGTACAATGACCCCAAAGTATGTGGTGATGAGTGTGTTCAAGTAATGTCATCTAAGAGGTCATCATTGTCATGATCAAAACCAAATGGTGAAGCATCCAAAAGTTGGTAAGTGATAGTGTCGGGTTGATCAAGGATCCATTGAGGCGTAAGTTATACCTTCCCATAACATATTCCTCATCATTAAAGGAAGTAATGGGCATCCATGTGTATACAGGTGAGTGAGATTCTATGTATAGCCAAGAAAGGAACTGTTGCAAATGAACACATGACCAAAGGGCATAGGAAATGAGATATCAATATGATTAGAGTCTTATATTCCCCAATGTAATTAAACCAATATTTCCATAATGTAAGTGGAGAGAGTCGAGTCGAGGATCACACAAGAAATACAGTGAGATGAAAGACACGCAAACCATAGGAAGCAATGATAGTGATAAAGCCATGATATAGATGAGGATTATGAGGCGGAGGATAGAGATCTTTGAAAGTGAAGCCTAGTTGAGTTAAGCCATTATGCATACATATAGTGTCATCACAAGTAGGATCGAATGAAATATTCTCCCAATGAGAATAATTCATGAAAAATGTGCATGTAAATAGGGGGTATGCTAATGAAGAATTCTCATGCGAAGGTGCATGGGATGGATCGATGTCCATGTAATGGACATGCCCTTGATAAAGAATCATATGAGTAGTAGTAGGTGGAGAAAATGGCATAGATGAAACAATATATATCATGTAAATAACATATTCAAGTGGTCGTAAATGATCCAAAGTGTATCCATGGGTTGTGTTTCATTAGTCGTAGCAGAGCATAGAACAAGAATTGTAGTATTGGGATCATGATAGGAGTATTTAAATGGGTCACAATCACTAGAACTATATAGTCTATACTCTCATGTATGAATTTAACATAGTGATGTATGGTAGAGGGAACTTCTTGCATGGCATGAAGCCATGGCCTACCAAGTAAACAATTATGAAACTGAAAGTCAATGACAAAGAAAATTGTGTTAAGGGTTTTGGACCTACAGTGATAGGAAGAGTAATGTGACCTACGCATGGATGAACAAAACCATCATATGCTTGAAGAGAAAGACATGATGGACTAATATTGGTAGTAGAAAGACCAATCCTTTCAAGGAATGACATAGGAAAAATATTGAGTTTAGATCCATTATCAATTAAAGTACACTTGACACCCACATTGTAAATGTGAATCATGATATGAAAGGTGGATCATTGTCAAAAATAATAAGATCAACATGAGGATTAGATGGGAAAGAAATATGTTGTGAAAATGCATTGAAAAACTTTGATATATTGAATCTAGATGCTTTTAGTAGGAATGTGAGTGGTGGCATGGAGGGTTTTGACCCTATCTCTTAATTTGGGATTGATAAACAAGAAGTCATTGATTGAGATACTCATGATGAGAAAACTCCGAGAAAGATGAGCGATAAAGATCATACAAGCGTGTAGATCGAGTTTGGGTTCACTAAAATGATGACTCCGGATCGAAGGTTGTGTGTTTTGTTTTACCAAAATTATTAAACTAAAATGTAAATGTAATCCTAATATTTATGTCATTACAACAATAAATGAATAAACAATTAAGTATAGAAATAGACCTAAGCAAGTTAAGATAATAAATACGAAAACCTAAAGTGCAAAGAGAGGGTAAAAATCCTTAGCTAATTTATAGAGATCTGGAAGATGCACATAGATGGAAACTGGAAAATACGAAGCACTGATCGTTGCACTAGAGCTCAAAAAATGCGGATCTAGAGGAGTAGGCTGGACTGGGGCACCTAGAGAGGGATAGGGGAGCCCATAGATGCCCTAGATCTATTTCTAGGAACTGGGTCTATGAAAAATATCAAAAAACATCCTTTTATGTGTCACAAGTTATTCACTTGCAGCCTCATTTGGTCACTCTGAGGTCACACCAATATTTTCAAGGTCGCTGGAAACTTGTAATGAATAATGAACAAAACCCTAAAATAGAAATCAAATCCTAAAAAATAAAGAAGCAGAATGAGGGGTTGGACTGTCCTCAACTATCACAATGGTGAACTTAGGATTGAGCATTGTACTACATCTTAGACCCAATGTAGTTCTGTGTGTGTAGGATTATGCCCTAGGTGGCTCTTGTGCAAGTGTCATACTTGATAGCAAGAAAGTAAGCTAGATGTAAAGAAATGTAATAGATGTGTACATGGAATAGAATGGGCTTCCTCCTATGAAGTGTATGCAGAATAAATAACCCTTGATGTCCCTTGATAGTGCTATATAGATGCAATGGAGCTCTTAGATTCTTGATGGATGTAACCTTAGGTGGTGATAGCTAATGCTTAGTGCTTGCTCCTTATTATGATCACATAACTTTATATTTATATGATTCATTTGCTTGAATTTTGTAATTAACCTTGAAAATGATGACTACCAAAAAGATAAGATGTTCAAATGGATAGAAAGGACCCAAAAAGTGTGAATAAAGGCACCTAGAGGGGACGAGGGCACTTGACGTCCTAGTTGGGCGTTGGTGTCTAGGATGATAAATTCCAAAGAGTAAAAAGGAAGACTGAGAAAGTAAGGGTGCAAGACCAAAAGTGGTAACAAAAAGAAAATAAATGTGGCCAAAGACATGGGTTAATTAGAAATTTTCTTACTTAGGAATCACATAAATAGTAGTATGTAATCGTGGCTAGATAATTACCCAAAGTGCATGATTTAGTGACTACACTCACAAACAAGAACTTCATCATGCAAATAATCTATATTAATGTTATAATTTACTATAAGAGAAGGAGAAGAGGATGAAGCATCATTGGTGGCCATGGTAGATGAGGGAGAACATGATGCAAAGTTTTGGTCAGGGGATATTATACAAAAATCAGGGGTTTGGAAACCAACATGAAGGGATTTTGGAAGTCAAGGAGTTGTTGGAGGACTATGGGATCATATTGAGGATTATGCATGAGTTCATGAAATTCAAGTATCTTGAGGCATTGGAAAAAATGGTTGCATGTTTGTATATGTCATATTGCGCTTGAGAGATGGAAACTAATTTTTATCCATGAGGGTTTTCGGATCCTAGGGAAAGGAATTTGAATAAGAGTGGGGTTCACCAAATTATTTAATATAAATTGAATTAAATCTAATTTTAGAGTAACTAAAAATATACAATATGATAAAATACAATAAAATACAAATTTTAAGTACTCAAGAAATGCAATATTATAAGAAAATGGAAGAGATAGGTGAATTAGCTGATTTACAGTGATCTGTAGATAGTCGACTATATATTTTCTAGAGTTAGCTAGAAATGATGTCACAGAAGATCACTAAGAGTTCTAAACCTTTGAATTGGGATGGTTAGGAGCACCTACAAGATGATAGAGGTACCTGGGTGCCGGTGACTCGTGTAAATCTTTAGGATCTGCTTCGCTTTCTAGGTCTCAAGGCCTTTTCTCTAATATATGCTTTATCACTAAGAATTTGATGTTAGGGTTCGAACAATACATGTAACCTACAAAAAAACCCTAGCTACCTACACAAGCTCACAAACACATTAAATTTGAATAAAATATATAATATGTGAAGTTGGACTGACCCAGTGGTCACTTGATGAGTGAACTTAGTACTAAGCGTTGTGTTACATTCTATACTTCATGTAGTTATTTGTACTTGTGTATGAAATAGTGTCGCTAGATCGCGCCAATGATGCCAATATAGCAAGATATAGCTAGATTTGATGCAAATGTGTGGTATGAAATTCAAAACTTCCCCTTCCTATGTAGTGTATGCAACACAAAAATGTAGTCCCTTTGATAGTAGTGATAATATGTAGATGTGACACCCTTTTGAAATTCTAGCTAGAATAATTGTGTATGTTTTGTATATATATATATGTGAATATCTTGTTTGAATTTTGACACTAGTGACACAAAACACCAACTATGAACATGGGATAAGGATAATAAAACTAAAAATGTGAACCACAAATGTTAAATTATGTAAAAAAGAATAAACAGACAAAAGCACCCCGAATGGAAACAAATGCCCGGATGCTAGTTTCCAAGATGGGAACTAGTGTCCTCGGATACATGAAAACAAATGTGAAAAGACAGATAGATAGGGATCCCCATGACCTAACCAAAAGTGGGTACATAAATGATAAATGTAGGAGATAATCACAATAGAGATCAATCAAAGAACATATATGGACAAATGATTGTGATATCAACAAATACTTTTCTTACTTAAGATTCATGTATATAACAACATACCGATGACATAGTAAAATAGTAATATGTACATGATTTTGTCTCTACAAAGAGGGAACCCACCTTATAAGGAGGATATAACCCCCTAAGATGACTAAGCGCCCACCTAGCCACCTAAATATGAATACCAATTAAGTATTTTTTCTCCCACAACATATTGTGATTACAAGTTCAGCTCCATAATCTTCTAACCCTCTCAAAACAAGCCCTTCTCCTACTTGATCAAATCTGCTCCCTCATATGTTAATTAGGTCTAATGACCTTACATGTAATCTCCTCTATCTTTCTCATCCCTTCATTCCTCTTTTTATCTTTGTCATTGACCCCTCAATCCTCTTCTTCTTCCTTCTATAAATTGTGCTCACATCTCCATAGTCTCAACACACACAAATGAGCACATTACACTAGCCTTTATATATGACACTAGCTCATAACAACCTTAGGCCAGACAGGACCATATAGGTCAGTCTTATAAACTTTAAAATACATCTACAACATCATATAAAACACTCCAAGAGACCCAAGTAGTTCAACAATATTTCAAACAATTCAAACTAGCACAAGGCATCTCAATTAGGCCTAAAACATAAGCCTACTAATTCAATGAATGAACTAGGACCTTCAAGGGCACACTATAATTTTTTAAGGATCCTCTAGCTACAAAAAATTCAAGAAAATCATCTAGACACCATCAAAAAGCACAAGAAGCTTTGTACCGAGTTATCAACACCATAAAATACACCAACTTACAAGCACCCTCAACTAGGTTTAAGTGCCTAGAAAAATAGTCCATAAGAGGGAATAAATTCACATAAAAAAACTTGTAAAGATGACTTGGCCACATGAATGGATGAACTATGAATCTATATCACTCATTAGGTCCATGAGGCATCACCAAAAATGCCAACATACACCAAAACCTTCATCTCTTCGAACTTTCTCAAACATGTCGATCATGGCTAGAAATAGGTCATCAAGAACAAGAAAACTAGAACACTTAAAATTTTCACCACAATAAAAATAACATATGCATGGAAATATCATGATGTCTAATATTTGGAATAACTCACTACATCCATCAAATCAGGCCACAAAGCATTCAAACATGTCAATCTCTAAAACCTGCTCAAACAAGCTTTCAGGACTCAAGAACCAGTCTTGAGAAATCATACTTCAAACACCTAAGTAATCACTTCCATGATCAACCAATATCCTCAAGTAACACATCAATGGCATCATGAAAAATATCCTCAAGTACTAACAAGAATATTTCAAATGGATAATATCAACCAAGTACATTTTTTCATCATAGCTTCTTAACGAACCTAATAGGGATGATTAGGCCATTAGGGCTCAAGCAAGAACCCACCTCTATAGATCAAACCAATTATTTAAAAAAATTATGTTAGACACTAAAATATCTATTCATTACCATTAAATGATGCTACAACATGCAAAATAACTCAGCTCACTCGAACCTCCATGACTAGGTTTTAGCCTTCTAGGCCAAAAGTGGTAGGGTAACTTGGAGAACCTATAACTCAAAATTTATTTGTACAATATGACCAAAATTTTTATGGATATATATCACACCTCCCAAGGTATCTAGAATAATTCACTTATTTTCATGAAACCACCATCTCAAACCTAAAATGTAAATATCCACAAAACAAGGGTTTTTCTACATCTTGCTTTGAAACACCTTAAACATGAAACTACCACCAAAATGAGATCAAAAAAATTCTCTATAACCCCGATGCATCACATTTACTTTCCTAATCTATTTTTATACCATACAAAGCATTTTTCCTCCATTTCTATGAACTAAGGTTTTGGGGAGGGTTTAGATTACCTATGCTTCTTAACAATCGTTTATAAAGTATAGGACATTATTTTACTCCATTCTAACGTAGAAACACTTTTGGTTCCATGCCCCAACTATGGTGAAAATATTAAGACCACATGCAAATATTTTACGAGAAAATGAGTACTCAAAACATGAACTTGAGACGGAAATATAGTTCTAAAAACTCCAAATGACCAAAAGTAGTTTATCTTGCAATTTTTCAAAGTCTTGACCTAAGATGACCCATAACACTATGATGACCTCATCCAAGCTTTCCAACTCTCATCCATGCTACATCAGACCTAAATATCTCAAGACACTAAGACTTACCTATGTCTACATGCCTTGTTCTCAAGAAACTTGCTTCAATGGACCTAAAATATGCACTTACCGGTTGAGATATGACTTGATAATCCTCCTACACATGATATGCCATGTCACAACACCTTTCCCTTGCTCATATCAGACCTTATCTACATCATACTACATGCTATTCCACCATATTCTCATGTTATGTCTAGGATTAGGCCTAACATGTCTTACTTCACCATAGAATTCCCATGAACAAACCATGATGACCTCTTACAGATTCATTAC
The DNA here is from genome assembly GCA_018340775.1 of Taxus wallichiana var. yunnanensis. Classification (NCBI taxonomy): domain Eukaryota; kingdom Viridiplantae; phylum Streptophyta; class Pinopsida; order Cupressales; family Taxaceae; genus Taxus; species Taxus wallichiana. The sequence continues at coordinate 512,201,077 of CM031239.1, read as the reverse complement.
CACCTATAAAACATCTCATACAACATGTAAAACCTCATGATAACCTCATAGAACCTCCGGAGAAAATACACGTCACCTACTAGCTTGACAGTGCACCAAGAACATGCCTAAACACCATGTGAAGATGAAAAAACTAGACACTACTAATCAACCTTAAAGCTCAAACATGAATAAAACCTCACGGAGACACCTTAAACCACCATGAATCTCTTTGACATCGTGTTCCACTTGACATCAATGACAACCATAGACATAATTCCCAACAATCTTCCCCTTTGTCATTGATGGCAACCACCTTCAGAAACATTGATGGAAACAATAAATGAAAACACCTACAAGACCTCTTTTTCATGTTTCTAAGTCTACTCTTCCCCTTTGACATCTATGAAAAAATATACATGACAAATTGACATAAAAATAATGACAATGCACAATGACAACAATGCACAAACAAATTTACTTTCTCACAAGATCCCCTTGGTACCGTACTTCCTTTTCTTGATTTCAACTTATCTATAAGAGATCCATGGAACTTAAGCACTTTCCATGAAGATGGGTAATGTGTAATGCCATAGTCCTCAAAATAAATTTTAGTGATCTCTTCCATCTTTCCTTTAAATATCAATATCCTATGCAACCAATCAACAACTCGACATAAGACAAAACTTGGATCCATTTTGATATCAAACCTTATTTTTCACCCCTGGTTAGGCTCCCCGCCTGGAAGATCACAACTCTCCTATCTTCATAACATAATTCTGTTATATAATCTTCAATATCATAATATGACCTCATATCATCACAAACTTATTATGACAGACTCAAATAAATTTGGTCAATACTTTTCTTATCTCATACCTTAACACAACAAAACATACCTAGAGTTCATTATTGATCCCCATGTATCTTAGATATCCTCTTGTACCTTCCTCAATAAAAATAGATACAACATACCTTTTTCATAAATTCAACAACCCTTAAGACCTTTACACAACTTCAATCATCTTCTTTAAGTACTAACACACAGTCTTGGGCTACAACGCATTCCTACTTCTAGAATTATAACCTTGTTTTCACATCTTTGAGACCGTCACATTATGTGACACAACTTCATGGGAAATATTACACTCATACAAATGAAAATGACAAATCAAGCTCATAAGACATCTTAACTATCAAGCAACATTTTCATGAATATAGTTCTACCCCTTGATATGATCACTATCTTCTACAAATATTTTTCTATCTTGAACTAGATTTATAACTTTAAAAGAATCCTTTGATCTATCTTCAACCCGTACATGAACCCCCGAGAAAATACACACCTAAGTTTTGGGATAAAAATTTCTATGACCATATTCTGGACCTATAGACTATATATTGTGCCACCTAGATCTGATCATTATTTGTAGATTATGTATTCTACTTTAAACTAATGAGGACCATTTTACAAACTCAATATATACTCCTCTTATCCTTCAAATTTTTTTTATCGAGCTTCAATCATACTTTTCATGATGATACCGGACACCAAATCTCAAGACCATTTTGATAACTTTGACTGACAACAAGGACACATACTAGACAGAGACAACCTTATAACTTGTATAAATATGACATGACTTCAAACTACTTATTGGCAATATTATGAAATTATTCATGATCATCAGATGGACTTTGCAGGTACTTTTGTATGGATACTATATAATGCCATGATGACACTTTCATAGGATACGTTAAAATATCATTCAAACTTCATTTGACTAGATCCATAAGTACATACTTCTATTCTCATAAAAGAATATTCTCACAATGATGATATCCACCTATTCATAATACCATTTTGAAAACTTTAACTTGTATAGATGAGATGGTATAGACTTCAAGATACCTAGGACGGTTTGACCATATGCAAAAACTTCTTCTTGAGACTCAACTATCAATACTTACACATCATGACCACACAAACTTATTTGATGAATGGTATTGATATACATGCATAACTTTGATGGATCAATAATCTCAGGGATTATTTTAAGTAGATACACATACCTTTGATAATACACGCACTCCTTCACAAGACCTTACACATTGATCAAGAGCATACATTGTCAAAATTGAACCAATAGAGCTTCAAATAACTTCTAAGAGCTCACGAGACCACCACTCATGATTCCTTCATCGATGAATGTCTTCTAGAATCCTAGAGAAGACACTCCAAGCTACTTATGACACTAGACCAAAGTATGTAATCATCAAATGATCCCAAGGACTCTATCATGTTTTAATATATTTTGTAATTACCCTTTGAGGTCCTCTCATCCTTCTTGAATTACTTTTTAGGTATGATAATTTCATTTCTAAACCCTTCACCTTCTGATTAGAGACCTGATAAACACATATGGTTATCTTCATTTACAATTAGGTATAGCAGTCCTCTATGACTTGTATTAGGCTTGAAAATCTTGATTTCTTCCTTCTTAGCCTTATCAGGTTTTTTAATCACTTTACCTTGACTAGTAGATGAACCTAAACTATGTGTAATACAAATAAGTCACAAATAAAAAAGATAAATAAATAAATTTAGAGTACCTTCAATGTAGACTTATTTTAAACCTCAAGATAAGACTGTAGAATCTTGGAGCTTGTTGGATCTTGTTAAAGTTTAGATTGTGGATGATCTTCAATTCTAATCTCCAAATGTGTTTACAGATGCTACAAGCATATTTTCACAAGGATTCATGAATAAATTCAACAGAAGTTGGATGTAATTTTCCCAAATCTGAAGGGATGGATTTTTAAAGGAAATGAACAACTTTTATAGTTGAGGATGAGGTCATGAGAAGTGGATCTTGGGTTGAATTGGCTCCATAGGTAATAATTATAATTACTTGAAATAGTAAGATGACCATGTCTGTGTAGTTGTAGCTTTGTAGGGGCAATCATTATCTTTGAATTCATCCAAGAAGTGGTTGCACGTACATTATTGCTTCCCCCACCTTTATAGGCTTCTGGAAGTAGAGTGATGTGGAGTATGAGTAGATAAAGGATTTAATTAAATAACTAAATTAATTAGTATTTAATTGTGAGGGAATAATTAACTATTTATTTAATTAAATGTTTAATTATATTAGCTAAAAGGTATTAGGAATTAATTTAATTAATTCCAAAGGCATAGTAGAATTAAATTATTTAATTGTAAAGGGTGAGAATGTGACTTAGGAATAGAATTAATTTAATTAATTCCAAACGAGGATGTTGTGGTAAGAATTAATTTAATTAATTATAAAAAGATAGAAGTGGGATAGAAATATGAATGTATTTTTAGGGTGTCTACATTTTCCCCCTTTAAAGCACTATTGCAAGTAATAGTGCTTTAAAGATAGTAGGTGCATGCACATTAGCGAGCGAAAAACTGGTGAAGCATTAAGATGCCCCAAAAAGTAGGAAGCGATGAAGCATTTGGATGCCCCAATAAGTAAAACAATAAGGGAATGCCCCCTCAAGTGGGTGGGTGATGCAACAAAGTGGTGGAAAACTACTTGATAGGAGGAAAATGGAGGAGTGAACAAGGATAGGAAGGAATGTGCTCATAGCATGAGCGTCATTTGGAGAATGTGAATATAAGAGAAACCTTTATTTATCTATTGCACATTAGAGTTTTCACAATGATTAGGAAGGAATCAAGATGGTTGACCCAAATGCACATAAAACAAATAGAAACAAAGTAAAGAAAATAAAAAATAAATAAAAACAAACCCAATATGAATCAGTAGGTGTAGGCATCGGGGTTATAAAGGAACCAAAATGTTATCACACTATCTGTAATTGGTTTAAAATGTAAATCTCAATAATCCAACACAATATTGTAAAAGAAGATGATTTTTATGCCCCAAAATGAAAAGAAAGTAGATGCAAATGCTCCCAAACACTAAACTTATGAAATGCAAGGAATAGGGTGAGTCGAAGGGTGGAGTATACTTACAAAATCCTCATGACAATATTATAGGACCCATTTTGTAAAGTGATCTACTATTCATTTACCCCAAAGAAAGTTATATTGCAAAGGGAATAATGAGTGGTGATAATCATCGGATTGGTATGAGCAATAGGGTAAAGATAAAAAAATCATCAAAAGTGCATTGTGTTGGTGAAGTTGTGATTTAACAAAAATAAACTTTTGTAAAACCCCAATTATAGAGTCACAACAAAATAATAAGCAATAAAGTACAAATCCAACCTAAACAATAAGTAAATGGAAATTAGAACCCTAAGTGCAAGAGAAGAGAAATATTTCTTGGCTGATTTCACAATTTATCCCGAGTTGTGTTGAACTAGAGAATTGATGAACAAAAGGAGGAAACGGTCCTAGAAAATTGTGCGATAACCATATCTACTGGACTAGGGCACCTAGATCGGTTAGGGGTGTATAGGCATTAGATACCTCTACTTTGGGCACTGTGATTATGAAAATGGTCAAAAATTAAATTTTCTTGTGTCGCACCCATGTCGCTAACCTTCTTTGTTGATTAGCTATATGTTGCACTATGTCCGTGGAATTCTCCTATAACCTGCAAAACCATAAAACACATCAAATCCTAAAAATAAAAAGATGCAAATCATGAGTCAGACTAACCCCGATAAATTACCTAACAAAGTGAGCTTACAACCGAGAATTGTATGTACTACATTTCATACTCCATGTATTTTTGCATTTGTGTGTGTAGAATATTTTCCTAGGCGGTTCTTGTGCCAAACACACTTGAATAACGAGAAATAACTAGATGTATCTTGATGTAGATAGATGTGTGGATGTTAAAATGAACTTCCCATTATATGAAGTGTATGCAGAATAATGTAGTCCCTTCTCCCTTGAATGAATCTAGATGGATGTTTTGATGCTCTTGAGATGCCTTTGGATGAAACCTTAGGTGATAGTAGTAGATTATTAGAGCTTGGTCCTTTATTATGGTCACATAGCTTCATATTTATATGATTCCTTTGTTTGAATTTCACAATTAATAACTAAAATGCCAACCAATAAAAACTAAATGAACAAAAGATAAAAGAGGCCCACAAGAGGCGAGGAAGATACAAAAGGTTAGTTGGGTGCACTAGAGGGGACGAGGGCACACAGGCTGGTGTCCAGACTCAAAAAAAGATTAATCATCGAAAGTAAGATTGGGAAATAGGGTATGTAAGGCCAAGAAGGAAACTAAAAGAAAGCAAATATGACAAGGACAATGGTCAATTAATAATTTTCTCGCTTAGGAAACATGTGAATGCGAAGCATGTGATTAGGACCTAGAAATTTACTCAAAGTGTGTGATTTAGTGTCTACAAGTTGTGATAAATTTGCAATGTTGAGGAATTTATGCAAATACGTCATGTTTTTGAATTTTCGGATAAATTGTGATTTTTGTAAAATATTTGATGTTTTTTTGGAATTTTTGTTGTTGTTGGAAGAATGTGGGACAAGAGAGGGAAATGGTGTGAGCAGCACCGAATCCACCCGAGAGAAACATTAATATCCCCCGGTAAGAAGAAATAATTGTCGAAAAATGATCGTTTAAATAAACGAGCCATCATGGTGAAATATGAGGAATGTGCATGAGAAGATCTCCTAAAAGGGGACAACAAATAAAAATTAGTAATCACCATGATAGGGTATATATAGAAAGGTGGGAGGGATGAAAATCATTGTGACCCATTTGTGAAAATATACTCATTTTTCTAGTTGTGAGAGGTTTGAGCTCGAGTCCCGAGAGAGATAGTGTGCCAACAAAGAGGGAAACATCACGTAGATTGAGTTTTGAGTTTGGGTGGACTCACTGATGGTGTTGTGGTGATTAATTCAATTTTTTTACCTTTGAATACATTTACTATATTTTTAGCTAGTATAAAAGAAAATTTTAACGCTTTAGCGCAAAGGTGCACTTGTGTCTTGTAGCGTAGCCCAAAAAATGTGCTAGCGTATAAGCGCACACACTAGCATTGAAGTGTGAGTGAAGGTGTTAAGTGGTCTATGCACTAGTGTGTTTCATGCTCTAATAGCTAAGTGCGAGCATTAGAGTTAGAGTGCACTCACTAGCATGCATGTGCTAGAGTATGATTGAGGGCATTGGTGTGGAATGCGCTAGCATCAAATTATATGCAAAGTTTTTTAAGAATGTATACGATGGCATAAAAAGGGTGTGCTAGCATCATTTTAATGTTTTAAGAATATTTGAGAGGTTTAGGAGAGAAGAAATGAGTGTTAATTGATGTTTTTGAGTGATTTTTAGGAGAGACCACTAGCTTTGGACATGCGGGAGCACCATGGGGGTGGCTGCAGACTTCTTAGAGGACATTCTCTCTGTGTGAGGAGAGGGGGTTAGTAGTTTTATTGGATGCGACATGGTTATCATATATAACAGATCTATCGCATATGTTATTGGATTATAGCTTATTGACGCCTTGGCAGAGCGATGGAACAACGAAAGCTAGAAATTCACCGCTTCGACATTGGGGAGATGATAGTGACCTTGGAGGATGTATATCATATACTATGATTACCAATATAGGGGAGTTTAGTAGATTATAACGAAAACATGACTTGTATATGCAAAAATATCTTAGATATTTTCTTACGAGAGGAGATACCCGAGAGAGGGATAACGGTACATTTGTATCGATATTTCGATGACAGGAGGGCACATCGACACCCCATGTATTTGATGGCTCTTATCATCAGATACTTGTTTCCTGATAAGATGGGTACTCAATTTCAGCTAGGTTCGATAGGAGTAGTATCCATATTGATGGAGGTAGATATTTTTACATGGGGTCAGTGTATATTGGTGCATTTGTATAGGGATCTCTACTTGATTACTTATAGTAGGATGAGGATCCCGAGTCATGTGACCTTGTTTCAGATATGGTCATAGGACCACATTTCTATTGGGTGGCCACTAGGTGTATTGAGGACTAGATAACTAGATGAGCCATCTTGTAGAGGATGGGAGATAGTGGGGGCAAGCCACATAGGCCATATGGGAGATACTTCCTTTTATAGGTGAGCCTTTGATGACTTGCAGTTATGGATGGTGACATGGAGGTCATATAAGTTATATCAATGACATATAGATTCTTTTAAGCTGAGCACGGTGGAGGTGGACCATTTTATTATAAGAATCCATAGTAATATTATGGGGTATACATAGTTGATAGGGTACAACTCTAGTTAGGTGTTATACGGAGCGAAACTTGATGGTGAGCAACGGTACACATGCGTAACATATGAGACCTTTGACTTTGGGCCATAGATTAGAGTGCCCATCACCAAAATGAGATTTTTTGGAGTCATCCCATAGGCTTGGGATGCATGGGCATAGGTAGTAGATCCAAGAACTACACGTGGATTACGATGTATGTTACGCAATGATCATAACTGGGAGGATCACTATTCCTTAGGTAACTATAGAATCAGGCATAGCAATAGTAGTAGGGGGAGGACAGAGGTTGAGGAAAAGGATATTCTTGGCCAACAGGAGGTGGAGGCATAGGTACAGGCCGGACATGCCTAGGGATAGGTTCGGGTAATACACTGGGGCCATTAAGAGGAGGCAATGGTATTCCAATTGTAAAGGTTATTGAATATGTTCCGTGTATCCTATAGTACATCAAGTGCCATAACATGAACCACAACATCAACCTTTACATATGCCACCATCACCACATCGCCATGAGACTAGGTAATCCGGATGTGTTAGAAGGACATGGGGAGATGGATGAGATAACGAGAGATAAGGTGGTGTTATAGGTGACCACCATAGAGAGAAGTCCCATACAAAGAAGGTGGGGCAAGAATGGTTGTATTACATGAAGAGAGGTAGAGAGCCATGTTATGGGGGATGTAGCCCTTATTATAGTTTAAACGTTGCAGAGAGAAGGCGAGATAAGGATGCCCTTAGGAAACAGTACAACATATTACAAAGAGAGACCAAGATATCACATAATAAGATAAGTTAACTGCAAAGAGGACAAGTTGATGGTCTAGGTATAACAGATCACAATACAACATGATTCCTTTCAGTGCGTAGTGAAAACTAGTGGTTTGGGTGATGTCATATAAGAGCTTATGACAACGTATGAAAAATTTGGTTATTACAGAGGATTATACTAGGTAGTTGTACCAAAGGGGTAAAGATCTCCTATATATACCTAGATATTTGACATAAAATCTACAAGGTCACATCGACATTTGAGATCGGTAGATATGCCACCGCTTAGTGGTAAGCCGGATGTCTGGCATGGGATAGAGTCACGAGATGATGACTTGGGTTATATGATGATATATGATATATTTTTTGTATACGCCTCATGATGAAGGAATATTTTTGATTGATGCCCATGGTGGCATACCGACATGTATATGATTTTGTTGAGATACATTTGGTATATGGAAATTATATTTTTTATTTTTATAGATATGACAATGATTGCTTACACTTTATGGTGATCATGAGTTATTATATTTGCTTCACATTTTATTATGAGTATATGATATGATGATTTAATTTTTCTGATGATGATGATGATGTAGCTTAGCATACATGTTGATAGCTTAGCATTTATTTTTGATGATGTATGATGATGTTATAGATAGATGTGATGTGATATAAATGAGATGATGATAACAAACAACGTACAAGTAATGAACACAAGTACAAGAAAGAGTTAACAAATCTAAAACACACACATACTAACAATAAGGAAGAAAAAATCCTAGCTTATATAATAAACCAAAATGACAAGAAAAACATATAAAAGAAGAGAAGGAAGACAAACAAACCCAATATGAACAAGAACTAACTCACACCAAAGTTATACATGAACTAATATGTTAATAATTTAGTTGCAATTGGTCTATAATCGCAACAATGGTCTAGATACGAGAAAACATTGAGTTAATCTAACTAACTAAACAATCAAATAAGTTAAGTTATAAGACAACAATTTTCATGTACACACAACAAGTAGGATAAACTACAACTAAGAAATTGAACAAGGAGTACTAATTTTAATGAGCTAACTAGCAAGCAACAATATAACACAATTCACAATAACAATGTCCAAAGACACCCCTAATGTGTTCCACAATGAAGAGATATATATATATATTTTGAATGCCCCTAGGAGATAGCATAGAATGTGAGAGGATCAAGTCAAGATGAAGAGTGGAGTGATTCTTAGATACTCTAAAACAACTCTTATCAGATCCCATTGAAGCATGAAATGTATTGATTAAAATGTGAAATCCAAGTGTGGCCCAAGAAAAGTTACTTTGCGAAAGGGATAATTGATTGCCTCGAGCATAGACATACACCATGGAAAAGAAAAATGATTATCAACTAGAATGATCATGATGAGTGCCATCGAATGACAAGATTGTAGAACGGTGTTATTAGTTTCTTAAATTTGGTAAAAATTATTTAAATTTTGTGTTTTTGACATTTTTATACAATTTTTTTATTTTGAAACAATTTTATATTGTTTTTATTTTTTTGAATATATTTGAATTTTTTTAGTTTTTGCAAACATATTTAAATGTTTTTGTGCTTTTTAAATTTTGACCACACACCAAAGAAGAAGGGGGAAAAGGGGTTCCCAAGCCATAACCAACACATTACACACAAACAAGGTGAATGAAAGCATGACACAAGGCAAACAAGAGTGATAGACAATGGGAACAATAACCTAACAAGGAGAACATGTGACATAAGGCAAGAGAATGACACAATCATGAGAGAAGATGAAATGTCGAAGCAAGTGAGCGCACATATATGCCTCCAACAAAATGGTAACTCTTTAGAGACACAGAGTAGAACTTATTCATATACAAGGCATTAATAGGCTATTTCAACTCTTTACCATCCTTAGTAGATAATTTATATGCACCGGATGCAAATTTTGCAGTGATAATGTAAGGACCAAACTAATTAGGCTCAATCTTTCCTATTTTTCACACGTGGCTTGGTTGTGTTCTTCTAATTTTCTTTCAGGACCAAGTCACCAATCTCGAAATATCATGGTTGAATCTTATCATTATAGTTACAACATAGTCAATTCTGATATACATATAGATGATCCAAAGCATGAATGTGTCTCTTGTCTACTAGCTCTAGATCTGCAAGGTGTGTGCAATGATAATCCTCTTCACGCATGAGGTGTTGAGGGAGGAGACACGAAGTGTAAGCAAGTTTGAATTTGATGTAAATATGGCTTTAGAGCCTTATACTATGGAAAATGGGGTACCTCCTATAAGATTACGAAAAAATGTGTGATGGGCCCAGAGGGTGGGATATAATTGCATATGCCAATTACGTCCATGTTTATCAACTATATTTTCCAAGATGGATTTAATATTCTTGTTTGAAGCTTCAGACTAGTTGTTGCATTGTGGGTAGTACAAAGTGGCCCATTTCAGGAGGATGTGATATTTAAAAAAGGGATTTGACATTATTATTTTTGAAGGAACCACCATTTTTAGTGACAATGGTAGTGGGAATTCCAAAATGATAGATAATATGGTTAAAAATGAATTTAGAAATATTACACCTAAAAACATAGGTGAGAGGCATAGCCTCGACCCACTTGGTGAAATATTTAGTGGTAGTTATAATGAAGGTATGGCCATCGGAAGATGTGGGCTTTATTTTTCCGATTAGATCGAGCCCCCATTTATAAAAATTCCATGGTGAGGTGATATGATGTAAGGCTTGGGAAGGTGCATGAATTATATTACCATGCTTCTTGAAATTTTGACATTTATTTGCATAGTTACATGCATCTATTTTCATTGTAGAGGCAAGAGTAGTACCCGACACGCAAAATCTTCTTTGCAAGAGCCATTCCACTAGTGTGTGCACCTTAAATACCAAAGTGTACCTCAACTAGTGTTTGATTATCTTCATCCTGATTGAGACATCTTAAGAGAGTCACATCATAGCCTCTTCGATACAAGGTGTCAGCGGGGATAGTTTAGTGTGAGGCACGTTGTGCCAATGCTCTTTTATTGGTTGAGTTTAAGTTCGTGAGGGTAGGTTTTAGTTTGAATGAAGGTGTATATATCATGATACCAGGTATGATCAGAACCAACAATCTCACAAACCATGGTGGACTCTAGAAAATCATATGTATGAACCAAAATATGTTCAAAAAGGAACTCATTATGAGTTTTATTATAGTCGAATACAAGAAGGAAGTTTCCATGACATCCACTATTTTATTTTGCAGACAAGGAACTTGTTCAAAAGTGATAATATGGAAATACCCTTTGAGACTATCAACCATACATTTATAGGGTAGAATTTTCTCATCTTTTACTTGATATTCACCATTGAATTTCTTGATGATGAGAATAGAGTCACAAAATATGGTCAACTCTAGTAGTCACCAGGAGATATCGAAGCCTAGTCTTGCTATCAATGCTTCATACTCAGCTATATTGTTGGTACATGGAAATCCGATGCGGTAAGATTTAGGGATTAGATATCCATTTGGTATATGTAAAAATCCCAGCTCTTGATCCATGTTGGTTGCAAGACCCATCAAGAATAGTCCATGAAGGGACTGCATCAATATATAATAGGTCTTCATCTAGAAACTCAAATTGTAAGGGTTGATAATTTAGTAGTGGTGTTGCGGCTAATTGATTTGCCACTACTTGACCTTTTATAGATTTCTAGTTGAAAATTTTGATATCAAATTCACTAAGGAGTATGATCCAACTTGGACATCCTTCTTGTTATCATTGGTTTTAAAAATAGATACTTGAGAGGATCAAACTTTGCAATTATCTTGGTGGTATGATTTAACAAATAGTTTCAAAACTTGTCAAAATTTTATGTAACTACCAAACAAGCTTTCTTGACTTGTGAATACTTGAATTTATGTTCCAAAAGTGTCCTTATCAAATAGTACACAACTTGTTCCTGGAACTTGTCATTGTGTTGCACCAATAATGCCCCAATGACATGTTTTATTGTAGAGGTGTACAACAACATAGGATTTTCTTTTATTGGAGGCATGAGTACCGACCGAGTGGACAAATATTCTTTCAACTTAGCGAAGAGTCTTGACAGTCCTATGTGTCCACTTAAATTAGACATCCTTCTTAAGCAATTACTTAAAGTGATGTCACTTTTCTGCAAGTTGAGAGATGAAGAAACAAATAGAATGTATTTTACCTTGTAGTCCTCTTAGCTACCATAGATTCTAGGGAGGTGACATATACATGATTTATTTGACTTTTGTAGGGTCTACTTCAATTCCCCTTCGTGAGACGATAAATCCCAAAAGTTTACCGTAAGTGACACCAAAGACATACTTTTAGAGATTAATTTAAATATTTTATTCCCTTAATCACTCAAAGATATGCCGAAGAACAATTGGATGGTCGACTATGGTTTATGAATTAGTAAGTATGTCATCAACATAGTCATCCATTATGTTGTGAAGAAGATCATGAAAAATAACAATCATGACACGTTGATAGGTTGCACCGATTTATTAAGGCCAAAAGGCATGATCTTGTAAACAAATTTTCCCCCATGGGGTTGAGAAAGTTGTCTTATGATGGTCTTCTTCAGAAATTTGAATTTTATTATATCCTGAAAATCCATCCATAACAGATACATCTTGTGGTCCACAGTATAATCGACGATCATGTCAATATTGGAAAAAGGGAAATCATCCTTTAGAAATGCCTTATTAATGTCACATAAATGTGTATAATGCGAAATTTTGGGGATCTTCTTTGTAACCGGTACCATATTAGATATCCACTCTGAGTAGTCGATGGACCGTATGAATCCTACATCTAGTAGTTTTTATAGTTTAGCCTTGACTAGCAAATAGACCTTGGGATTACATCTTATGCAACTTTTACTTTTACAATTGGCATCTAAGTGCACCACAAGGTGATGAATGAAAATAGAAGGGTTAAGGCCTGACATATCTATTTTAGGACCAAGCAAATATATCTAAAAACTATTAAAATCTCTATAAAGGCATTGATTTCAATTTCTGAGAGACTACCACCAAGTTGTAGCAGTTTGGATTCATCTTTCAGTGCCAATATTAATAGTTGTTTCTTCCACCAACAACTTAGAAGTGTCATTATCTTGAAATGATGTTGTAGGTTTATGTAGGTCATTAGATATTTCCAGATCTGAATCTCCTCTCTCTAGCACCTTTGAAAGGTTTTCACTAGAGATGTCCTTTTCTTTCTTTTTCTTTTTCATTTTTGTTGCTCGCATAATGCCTTAGAAATGTTTTTACTATGCGAGATATGATTTTTATTTTTTCTATTTTTTTATATCTTTTACTTTTGGACTAGATATTTCAAGTTCCTCACCAAAGTAAGCAGTAGTGTCAAGGTTTATATCAAAACCCTTCTTGTGATTTGATAAGGGAAAAGGGTCTTGAGCCCCAGGAACTCCTGGATGGCCTCATCATTTTAAAATAGGTCCATGGAAATATGATACATTGTTGGTCTTGATCAATAAGGAAGGGTGAAAAAACATGAAGGGTGGATAGGTCTTTGAGAAAAGTGTAGTTTCAGTGAGGTCTTTGAAAGAGGCTATGTGTGGAACCGATCTCAACTTAGAATCTAAGTCCTCATCACTAGTTAATACATCAAATATAATGGCCTTTTCTCAAAGGTCTCATATCCTAGACCATGCATGTAGAGGTTAGATTTGATTTCCATAGGTTCGAGAGTGTCGTGTCCTTGTGGGCCTAGTCTTCTTCCTTTCTAGTTCATGTTTTTCATCATTCTATGAGCCTTGGTATAATCGGTGGATTCGTAGCATTCATCCATCTTATCTTCTCATATAGCCAAGAGTCGTCAGAGCCTTGAATATGTTCATATTCTAAATATCCATATCATCTCCAAGGAGTAGTTCCCAGATAGTAAACTGGAGGTTCTCATAAGTGGGGAGCATTAGGACGTCCATAGTTGCAAGGCGATAATGGGAGTTGGCCAACAAGAAATTCATTTTCAAGTGTGTACTCGCCAAGACCTTGTGAGATAATTTAGTCTCGAGTAATGGTTTGAATGTAGATGCTTCGAAGAAGACATGGAGGCATGAGAGCGTAACATCATTTCAAGATCAACGTGATTGTTAGTGACAAGAATGCCATGAGGTTCAACTATGCAATCGAAGATGGAAAAAATTAGCTATATTATATCTTATTTCTAGGAGTTTACAATACTTGAAGGGTTTAGCATCAACAAGTAAGGTGAACTCTTTTCCATTATGTGGGAATTTGATACAATGATGTGAAGTGAAAGGCATAACTTACATTTCATATATCTAAGGTCTACCTAAAAGGAATTTATATGATGTTTCCACATCCACGACATGAAAAATGATGTCCAGAAGTTGGAGACCCACTTTTATAGGGAGTGTGATAGTACCATAGGATCGGTGCTCGGTATTTTCATAACCACAAATGGTAATAAAATTATCATCTAAGTCATCCACTATATGACCAAGACAACATATCATTTTCATATAGCAAATGTTAAGAGTTGCTATTGTTTATAAGAACTATTTTGACCTTATGGTCCATTACATAGGATTCAATATACAAAGAGCTATTGTTTTGAAGATTAGTGTTCAACATATTTTGAGGGCCAAAAGACAAGATAGGAATTTCAAATGATAGGTTTAATCATAGCTTAAAACTATTGAAAATTTAAGTTAGGTGACTCTTTTAACAACTCCATTAGAGATATGTCTGTGGGAGGTGACTCTTTAAGTAGTTTTATGAGGTCATATGACAAAACATAGTAATTTTTTAGTATTGGAAGTTGACTTCGATTTGATGGAGCTATTGGTCCGGATGTTTGAGGCTCTATAAAATACGTAGATGATTGGCTTGCCACGGGAACCCACACTTTCTTTTGAAGTGTAGTGATGACATTAGTCGGGTATGAATTTAATGGTAGTGACAAATGTAGGAAGAACTTCCTCAATAAAATAAATAATTGATTTGAATTCAACATTATTGGAGGATTGGCCTTTATCAACGTTTTTATTATCATCACCATGTTTAGGAATGGGTTTGTAAACACTTTAATATTTTCATTTAGTGTTTTATTTGATGAAGGTTCATGAATGGTAATTTCCGTGCTATCGATGAGATCTTGTACAAAGTGATGTAAAAGACACATCGATCAGTTGTGTGACCATCAATGTGATGAAAGTCACAGTAAGTGTCAACTTTGTACCAAGCGGTTTAGGTTCTCCTTCAACCCAAGGTCTTGTGATAGGATATGTTACCATGTTGGCATTAAGAAGTTATCGTAGGACATTTGATAGAGGTTCTCCCAAAGGATTGAGGTGATGTTGTTTAGAGTCGCATGAAGATAAATCCTCTTTATTATAAACAACAAGAGATTGTTTGGATTTGTTTGTTTTAGCTTGGGTGTTTTGACATTATGGATGTTTTGGTTGTCTATAACACCATCATTGACAACATTGTGATTTCGGTTAATGTTTTTAGATTTTTCTTAGTGAGATCTACTATTGTTTTTGTGGTGCCCATTATCTTTTAAGTGAGGTTTAATCAAACCTTGTATGACAAGGGATTTTTCAATTTTGATCCTTTCTTAATAACTTCCTCAAAAGTATTGAGGCAATGCATTTGCATGTGAAAGGATAGTTCACTATTAATATTGGTAAAAATATGCTCATGATATATTTATTGGGATTGAACATGGGAAGTGACTAGCTATCCCATGCCATCTTTATAGGAATTGTGCAAAGGTTTCATTGGAATGTTGTTTAGCATTGCACAAATCCATCATTGTAATTTCAGAGTCTAGATTAAATGAGAAATGTTTAACAAACTTCTTTGAGAGGTCCATGAAATTATGGATAGAACCCTTAGGGAGGTGTAGAAACCATTCCAATGCTTCCCCCTAGACTATGTGGAAAGAGATATCAGATGTCGTATGCCACTTCCTAACATGCCATGTAAAATTCCCTGATTTTCTCTCTAGGATCATTCTTTCCATTGTATTTATCAAACTTGGGCATTTCAAATGATTTGGGAAAGGGTATGCATAAAATGTCCTTATCGAAGGGGTAAGGACACAATTCCTCAAAATTGAATTGTTTATGCTGGTGTTGCATACCCGAGATGGTGTCTTTCATCATTTTCCATTCTTGGGAAAATGGTGAATTGTTTTGTAAGATAGAAAGAACCATCGCTCTTATAATTGTTCCTCTCTCTGTTGGGCACAATATGCCTCTTAAATAGATCCTCACTATATTTCTTTGATGAATCTTTATTTGGAGGTTCAGTAGTGACATTAGAATTTAAGATAGCGAGTTGTTTAGCTATCTCATTGATTTGATCCATGAGGACTTTAGTGGGATCAATTTTGAATCAATAGATTTTCCTTTGTTCCCATCATCTAATTTTCTTTTGTTTGATTCATCATCATTGTTATTGTTCAAGGTTAATTTTCTTCTATCCTCATTGTTTGTGAGGCTAGGGCCCGATCATCATCATTGTTATTTGACATGAATGGGTTACTTTTTTAGTTTTAGGATTTTTGAGTAATGTTCTTGAAACATCCTCATGTCAAATTCGAATGGTAATTTTTCTCATATCTCATTGATCTTTGTTCATACTTAAGATATTTTCAACGTGGGCTTGTTCTTCAGGAGAAACATCGTTTTGAAGTTCCTCCTCATTTTTGTCATCGTCACTATCAGCGCTTATTTCAACATGATTTCCAATTCTTTCAGTTCTTCCAAAAGGATTGTAGTCTTTGTTCATTGTTTCCACCATTTTTAAAAGAGGGGGAGAAATAAAAATAGACATGAAATATTTCTCAACCCTTAGCAATGTGAATGCTAAGATGGAAGAAATGTTTTGCGATTAGGTTCGTAGATAACTTGTCCCTTAACAAAGTGAATTTTAAGATGGGAAAGTTGTCTAGAATTTTTGGATGACGTGTCCCTTAACAAAGTGAATTTCAAGGTAGAATCATGTGAAAAGTGATGATAAAATTGACGTTTAACAAAGTGAATGAAAGTATGGAAGAGGGGATGTTATGATTTAACGTAACTCATCCTCTAGAAAATTGAATGCTATATGGGAGAGAGAATTGTAGCATTTAAGATTTGATTGAGATCAACCTCTAGCAACATGAATAATAGAAAGGTGGAGGGGATATACAAAGAGTCAAATTTCATGTGAGATGCTCAACCATTAACAAGAAAAAGTTAAGAAGGAAGAGGCCTTAGCAATGAAAGTATAAGAATCAAATGTCAATGACGATTTGAGACAAGAGACAATGAAGATGATGATAATGTCTAGAATTTAACAAAGGGTTTTCAAATTAAAGACATGAGATAAACAAATGTGTATAGTTCAAAAAGGATGGTGTTGAACTAAAGGACGTAAGAGGAGGATGAAAAGATCAAAATTTTAATGAAATATAAGATGTAATGGAATTTTTCATGACAAAGTAAGATCGACAATGCCAAGACGTAAGTGGTGAAAATGAGAATGCTTGAGTGAGGACATGGATATCCACAACTCAAGACTTGATGTGAAAGGGGGAGTGAAAACTTAAACTTTTGGGAAATATGATCCAAATTTTAAGACTAGAATGAAATGGGGATAAGCTCAAGATGAGATAAATCTGAAAGATAGGAAAATTTGATGATTTCGAAAAAGGAAAGCTCAAATGGGAAAATGAGAATTCCAAAGGAATGAAATAAGATCAAATGATAAGTGTGATGAGAATGAAAGAGAGATTCCAAATGAAGGAAAAGATTGAAAGGATGGAAAAGAGACAAAATCTCTGAAAAGAGGATTTTTAAGAGTAAAAAGAGAGGTAGTGAATGATTAAAAATGAAGAAAAAGGATGATAAGAAAAGAGGTGAACAACAAGTCCAAATAAGGAAAAATTTGGAGATTGGAAAAAGAATTGAAAATGAGCCCAAATAAGGAGTATTTGGGATAGTGAAAGGGAAATGAAAAATAATTTGAGTAAAGATTACTTGGAAATATTAAAAGAGGATGAAATATGAATCCAAACAATAAGTTTTTGGAAACTACAAAAATATACGAATGTGAAAGATGAATCCAAACAAGGAGTTTTTGGAAAATGTGGAAAGATATGAATGTGAATATGTAAACGAGAGTGTGGAAACTTACTACAAAAATAAAAAGAAAAAAAAGAAATAAAAAAGAGTGTTTTGTTTTTGGTTTTTTTGGCTCTACCTTAGCTTGGCATGGATAATGTTTGGCTTCTTGGTGGCTCTCTAAACTAGGTGTCAATAGTATACCTAAGAGAGCACAGGTGTTATTTCTAGTTTAGCTTTACTTTACCCCCTTTGAAACCCTAAGAAAAGATCTTTCTCATAATGAATCACACTGGGGTCATCACTACTAGATATCATGACTCTAATCTCACATGTTTTACTAGTCAGGTAGGATAAAGGTACCCATTTCATCAGCTAGTTCCCTCAAGGTGCCGACTACTTTGGGGTTCTTGTCTTGTGGTTCCTAGGGTTCCTATGGTGCAAAACACTTCCCACGATATAGAAGTTGGGAAATAGCCTTATCATCCGCACCTGCAAATACAATGTGTAGTGTTCATTTTATCTTTATTAAGAGATGAGATTTTTTAACCACCGGTCTTTGACAAAGGAAACCTGTAGTTAGTAAACTATTTTTAATCTTTGATCAAGAGAACCTACTGATTAGTAAACTATTTTTAATCTTTAATGTTTTATATATGCCTTTAAAGAGTTGGTCATGCAAACAAAGATTAGGATTTTTTCCTGAGTTAGGTAGAGGAAAAGAAAATAGAAGTTCAAGTTCACATTCCTAGGTCACTTATAAAGTGTGAGGAAAGAGCATATGTGTGAACAAGCTTTGATTAAAAAATAAAAAGATTAAATCCCTTTTAAACAAAAACTAGAAAAGTGAAGATCACATTTTTGATTTCCAAGGTCACTTAGAAAGCACGAGGAAAGAACATCCGTGTGATCTCACAATGACTAAGAAAAATAAAGTGTTAATTCCCTTATTAAATATTAAAACAAAAATAGAACTGCATAAACAAAATTAAATAATCTAAAACATAGGATAGATCTAACCGAAGAAGAATGGAAAAAGCATAAATTTGAAAACACAGCAAGTTGATTACGCTATTGGACTAGTGTTCAAATTCATGGTAGTGCATACATAATTGTGTGTGTTTGCATTATAAAGAACCTACAAAATAGAAAAGTTAAATAGACAAAAGAAGAAGGAACGCTAACATGTAATACAACGTTATCACAAGTATAACTATGTAAGCACATGAACTTAAGCGAAATGTATGTGTTGTCGGTAGCATGTGGAACTGATGTGAAAAAATGTAGATGGTTTTAAAAATAGTGTGTGTACTTGCATGCTAGTGTAAAATATTTAATGCTAACACAAATATTGTGTACACGCTAGCACATGTAGTTATGGAAAATTAAAAAAATGTTAAAATGTGGCCAAAAGATTGGGTTTTTCTTATTTTTAAGCTTTTGTGCTCCACCTGAGAACCTAAAAACTCAACAGTAGGTCAAATGAAAACAAGAAATATAAGGATAAAGTTAGGTCACAAAATTATTAACTAAAAAAATGTGGTAAGTCCCACAGTCATGCTAGAATGTAATACAAGTAAAATCATAGACAACAGAAGGTAAATAAACAAATGCAGATATTACCTTCACTATAGAATTCTAGTAAACCTCAAGTTAAGACCATAGAAGCTTGGAGCTTGTTTGATCTCGTTAAAGTTTGGATTATGGATTCTCTTCAATTCTAATCTCCAAATGTGTTTTCAGATTCTACGAGTGCATTTTTACAAGGATGTGGGAACAAATTCAATAGAAATTGAATCAAATTTACCTAAAGCTCTAGGGATGGATTTGTAAAGAAAATGGCTAGATTTTATAGATGAGGGTGAGGCCATGAGATTTGGATCTTGGGTTGAATTGGCTCCATGGGTAATAATTATAATTACCTAAAATAGTAATATGACCATGTTTGTGCGATTACATCTATGCGGGGAAATCATTATCTTTGAATTCATTTGAGAAGTGATTACACATACATTATTGTTGCCCCAAACTTTTGTAGACTTCTAGAAATAGAGTGAAGTGGAGTGTGAGTAGATAAAAGATTTAATTAAATAACTAAATTAATTAGTATTTAATTGTGAGGGAATAATTAATAATTTATTTAATTAAATGTTTAATTATATTAGCTAGAAGGTATTAGGAATTAATTTAATTAATTCCAAAGGCATAATAGAATTAAATTATTTAATTCTAAAGGGTGAGAATGTGACTTAGGAAATATAATTAATTTAATTAATTCTATAAGGGGGTATTTAATTAATGGAATTAATTTAATTAATTCCAAAGGGGGATGTTGTGGTACGATAGAATTAATTCTAACTCGGATATAAGTGAGATAGAAATATGTATGCATTTTAAGGGTGTCTACATTGTGCACCATAGTATCTTGTTTTTTTCCTTCTTGGTATACATGACAGAATTGGGCCATATTTCTTATCCTCGTGCTTAGGTCATTCTTTTATCTAAATAATCGACATCACTTTCTTATAATCACTCTTCCTTTTTAACACCTTCTTATCTTTCCTTTTGGGAGCTTGAAACATGTTGTTGTACCTTGGAGATTCACTTTGATAGAAAAATCTAGCAATATGACCCTATTTATGACAATTGTAGCACACAACACCATTTCTATCTCTAGACTGATATGCACTTAGGTTCCACCACAATCCACAACCTCATGAAAATTTCACAACATGAGTAACACTGACCTTTGAAAGAACCTTCATAATTCCATGAGTACTCATTCCTTAAGGATCTCTTCTTGTAATCTCTAGCTCTATGAATTGGGTTATATAATAGGGATATACTTATTTTAATCAGTCTTCTTAGTCTCCTTCATGGCTACTTGAGTACTTAGTCCATCCTTTTCATCTATGTGCTCTCCTTTGAAACTTCAACATGTCTTGTCACTAGCTGATCTCTAATTGTCCAAGGTCTCATCTAGAGCCTTAGAGCTCTTATACAATCTTCCATACATCTTCAACTAGTTAGATGGTTATTCTAAATTTTCCTTAAAGGAACTCAACACATCTTCATACCTGAGGCAAGCTTCTTCTTTGACCTTTAGAGCTTCTGTTACACTCTTAACTTAAGATTCCAACTCTTTGATTACTTGACCATGCTCAACCTCCATACAACTAATTTTCTCTTGCAATACATGGATTAGGGACTCTACTAGTTCATACTTCTTCTACAAAGTCACCAATGAAGTCTCAACATTAGATTATTTTCCCATTGGGCTTCTAAGATCTCCTCCAAGCTGTTAAAATTACTTCACAAGGACCTAAAGATTGGTACCAATTTTTAAAAGCACAATGAATGAGCAAGGGGGTGGGTGAATTAGTCATTCCAAACTTTTAATTCAAGTGTCATTACATACATTCATCATTCAAACAATCCACTCAACATCCATAACTAATTTGAGCTTATTAAGTGTGAATCAACCATTTAGAAGTGCATAAGATAAGAGAGAACACAAGTAAACAATATATAATGTGGTAAACAATTAAGGGGAATAAAACTCACTAAAAACTCTTCTAATACTACTCATAACAAAGGACTTGTATGAATATTACACATCACGCAAAATTTCTTGGTGAGGCACCAACCCCACAAGGAGAATCTGACCCTAGTTTAGTAGGGAACCCACCCCGCAAGGAGGCTACAACCCCCTAAGATGACTAAGCACCCAACTATCCACTTGAATATGAATACCACTTAAGTATTGTTTCTACCAAAAGATATTTTGATCACAAGTTCAACTCCACACTCTTCAAACCCTCTCAACACAATCTCTTATCCTACTCGCTCAAATTTTATCCCTCATATGATGATTAGCTTTGATGACCTTGCACATAATCTCCTATATCTTTCTTATCCCTTCATTACTCTTTTTATCTCTTTCTGTGACCCTTATATCCTCTTCTTCTTCCTTATCTAGCTTCCTCACATCCCCATAGTCTCAACACACACAAATGAGCACATTACAATAGCCTTTATATATATTACACTAGCTCATAACACCCTTAGGTCAACCAAGACCATATAGGTCAGTATTATCAACTTGAAAAAACACCTAAAACATCATATAAAAAAACTCCAAGAGACCCAAGTAGGTCGATAATAGCTCAAACAACTCAAACTAGCACAAGGCATCTCAATTAGGCCTAAAACATAAGCCTACTCCAACAAATGAACTAGGACCTTCAAGGGAACACTCAAAAATTTTCAAGGCTCCTCTAGTTCCATAAAATTTAGGAACATCCTCTAAACACCATCAACAAGGACAAGAATCTCTGCACTAGCTATCAACACCATGAAACACACCAACTTGTAAGCACCTTCAACTAGGTCTAAGCACCTAGAAAAATAGTCCACAAGAGTGAACAAATTCACATAGAAAAACCACCTATCAAGATGACTTGGCCACATGAATGGATGAAACATGACTCCATATCACTCTGTAGGTCCATGATGCATCACCAAATAAGGAAACATACACCAAAAGCTTCATCTCTTCTAACTCTCTCAAACATGTTGATCGGGGCTAGAAATATGTCATTAAGAATAAGCAACTTGGAACACTTAAACTCATCATCATGGAAAAAATAGCATATGGATGTAAATATCATGATGTTTACTATCTCTAACAACTCACTTCATCCATAAAATCATGTCACAAAGCACTTAAACAATTTAATCTTTGAAACTACTCAAACAAGATTTTAGAACTCAAGAACTAGTCTTGAGAAATCATACTTCAAACACATCATTCATCACTTCCAGGACTTAAAACATTCATGTAACACGTCAATTGAATCATGAAAACCCTCCTCAAGCACTAACAAGCATATTTAAAATGGATAATATCAACGAAGCACACATGTTTCATCATACCTTCTTAAGAAGCATAATAGGGTTGATTAGGCCATTAAGGATCAAGCAAGAACCCACATCTTCAGATCAAATGAAGGATTAAAACACATGATTTAAGACAATAAAAATATATTCATGACCATCAAATGCTGATACAACATGCAAAATAACTTATCTCAACTCAAAACTCCAAGACTAGGTTTTAGCCTTCTAGGCCAAAAGCGGAGGGTAACTTGAAGGATTTGTAACTAAAAATTTCTACACACTACTTGCCTGAAAATTTTCATGGATATATAGAAAAAATCCCAAGGTATCTAGAAAAATTCAGTTATTTTCATGAAACCTCCATCTCAAACCTAAAGCGTAAATCTCCACAAAACAAGAGTTTTTCTCCATCTTTCTAAAACACACAAACATGAAACCAGCACCAAAATGAGATCAGAAAATTTATGTACAACCTTGATGCATCACATTTTCTTTCCCAATCCATTTTGAGACCATACAAATCATTTTTCCTCCATTCTATTAACGAGGGTTTTGGGCAGGGTTTAAACAACATCTACTTCTTAACAATCGTTCATAAAGTATATGACATCATTTGAATCCATTCCAACACTAAAACACTCTTAGTTTCATTCCCCAACTATGGTGTAAATATCAAGACCCCATGAAAATATTTTTTGATAAAATTTGTACTCAAAACATGACCTCGAGATGGGAAATTCACTTCTAAAAACTCTATATGACCAAAAGTAGCTTATCTTACAATTTCTTCAAAGTCTAGAATTGAAACTTGACCCAAAGCACTTGATGACCTCCTCCAAGCTTGCCAAACATCATCCATGCTCAATTGTGTTGGAAGAAAAATGGAATGAGAGGGGGGGTGAATCAGTCCTTACAATTTCAATTTCGATCACTCGCATAAACCATTAATCGATTAGTCATTCATTAGTGTGTACACAACAACATACAACATTCATTCAATTAACTATGAGCAAGAGAATCAGCACCATAACACAAGATATAAGTGGGAAACCCTCGAGGGGAAGAAAACCAACTAAAAAATCTGTTGATATTATATACAACAAGACTCAGTGAATATTACACATCACAAGAGATTTATTTAGTGAGGCACCAACCCCACAAGGAGCGCCAACCGCTAAACCCTTGTTGATATTACACAAAAAAAGAGACTTGCATGAATATGAATCATCACACAAGATTTTGAAGATAATATCACTGATAAAATTCTATAACAACTTAGCTGATGGTGATCACAAGATTTAACTCCAAACACCTTCAAACCCTTTCTCAAACCCTAGGTCTTCAAAATTGCACAAACTAGCACTTTCTTCACTTTTCAATGCATCAAACCCTTACACACACATTAAAGAACATTCATCAACCTTTCAAACAATTGATCGATCTCAAATAATTCTCACAAACTTGAAAATCAATCACACCTAGGTCACACTTTTTGCACACACACCACTAGCTCACAAAGCACCCAAAACTATGCTTTTATAAGCTCTTCTTCATTAAAATTCAAAAGAGGTCAGTTTCCCTCCTTTATCATGACCATTACAACTTAAAAACATCCCATAAAATTTATCACAACAGTTTCAAGAGACCCAAGTAGGTTGGCCTAGCCAAAACCCTTCATCCATGCACCAAAATCCTCAAAATTCCATCATTGGAATGAGAAAAATATCCTAACACCAAAAATATTTTTAGTCAAGCAATAAAAAATCACCACACATGTTTAAAATGAAATTTAAACATCATTTATGGTCGCAATTATCATGAACTAATCATATTATTTCTTTTAATGGGCTCAATGGCTCATTTCCTTCACAAAACACTTGTTTCCAACACCTGTCTTCACCTTTTGGCCTCAAGGTCACCCAAAACACCTCAACTATTACATGTTACCAATCAATGTAAATTCCATAACTTGTAGAACACTTATAATAAAATTATATCTTATGAAACAATCACCGGTTCAAACCACATCAACTTTTGCCTTCACAAAAATAACCTACCTAAAAATAAGTTTTATAAATGCAATGAATAAAACCCTTCCTGATATATAAAGGACCTAAAAATGGATTCA
Source organism: Taxus wallichiana var. yunnanensis (assembly GCA_018340775.1). NCBI lineage: Eukaryota > Viridiplantae > Streptophyta > Pinopsida > Cupressales > Taxaceae > Taxus > Taxus wallichiana. The sequence goes on along the minus strand of CM031239.1, from coordinate 512,175,895 downwards.
ATGGATGAAAAATTCATCCCTATTCACTTTCTAGGTGATAGAAATCATCACCAAATCCTTTTCATGTACTAATCAACTCAATCTTTTCACAAAAGTAGTTTTGTCTGTAAAGCCAAAAATATTTGTATCCACAAACTAACATGGAAATCATATCAAAATTCATAATCATGAGACAAAAATTATATCATTGGAAATATATTTGAATTATATTTTTAATATAACTTTAATCGCCTCCTAAATCTTCTTATAGCTTTTGTAATGTCAATTTCTTGAAGACTACTTATAACTTCCCCAAAACTTGCTCTTTGACCAAATCAACATAAATGAAGCATGTGTGACCATTTATCAGGATCACCATGACCTAAAATATCATATAAATCAATAAAATTCACATACATCATATAATGGTCATTTAGTTTGTAACTCCTTTAGACAAATTTGTCCGAAACTGAACTTCTTCAGAAATCGACTGTTTGAGTGGGGTCCACTCATCACCATAAGCACTATCATACCTTTTTTGAAACCTAAAGGAGTCCTCTACATTTTCTAATAATAATAAAATAACTATTAAGAAAAAAATTCCATTTAGGAAGAAAAACTCACAAACCATTTTCAAGTTAGGGTTTCAAACTCATAAAAAGTTATTTACCTTCTTAACATTCATTCATAAAAATGTGACAATGAAATGACCTCATTATTTTTGTGAAACCTTATAGAATCAATTTAGAAACATCCCTGAAATCCACAAGGTCCCATGCAAAGCACACAATTCATGGTGAGCATTAGAAGACCCAATTTGAGATGGAAATGCCCTTCTTCTTGACCTTGTTTCACCAAAAACATCATAACTTGAAATTATCATTACATAATGACTATTTTTTTCTCACACCTTAAGGACACCCTTGTAAATCATATCCAATCATCATATTATCTCAAAAATTTCTCCATATCTCTAGCCTCTCTCGTTTTCATAGCTACTCCTTAGGGTTTTACATTGTAAAGGCTAGGGTCAACTGAAATAACCTCATAAATCATCATGAAAACACACCAAATTATCCCAACATACCTATTAAATCATGATACACTTGCCTACATGCATCCATGATATCATCTAGCTCCAAAAATCCTTCTCATGCATTCTAATAGCCATACAAGGTTTAAATGAGCATCTGAATCATGGTCACCAACTGTATCTGCACCCTGCAACTCATGTGAGTGCCCAAACACTCCCAAAACATGCTCTCCATCATGTCAACATGATTCTCAAGTCACCAAGAAGATCCAACCTCCATGCACCATCACCTAGGCTAGCTAGGTCACCTAAATAGGCTTGCAAGAACAAACAATCCTCACTGAAACAATTGATATCACCATGAATACCTCTGAATCATCATGTCATCATCATCCTCAAATTTTTTTGACCCTAATCCATAGTAAAATTTTTCATTTATGAGGTTTTGCATCAATGAAAACACCTATGCAATAACATGCCAACAAATTGTACTTGAATCTCTCCAAATGCTAAGACTTACTGGTGTCTACATGCCTTGTTCTCAAGAAACTTGCTTCAATGTGTAGACATAAAATTATGCACTTTAGAAATTATTTATCCCGGTCATATACTACTATTTAGAAGGTTCTCAAGTGAATAAAGTACTAATTAATCCCACCTTTTGGCCATCTTTATTTTATATTTTTTTCGTAGTTCCCGTGTATTTTATAGAACTTATTCGTCCATTTCGTAAATGCCCTATCATTCTAGTCCAAAATCAGGGCACCATAGCCTATATTGGGGCACCTCGGGGTGTCGTGTTCCCACTCAGGTGCCTTGATCTATGCACATCCTTTCCTACTTCTTTTTGGGGCATTTCTAGCCATTTTTCATCCTTATCCTTTTCCCATTCGGCCTTATCAAGATTAATTATGAAATTAAGCTTGATATCCCTATAAATATAAAGTTATAAGACCATAATGATGGTCCTGGCATCACATACTACTATCACTCCATCTAGATTTGTATCTATTACATCACTTGTATCCACATAGTGTCATGCATTAAGGCTAGGAGATCTGCATCACACACACTACATATGGGGAGGGATTCTATTCTATTCCATGCACACATGATATTTACATTTTCTATAGTTATTATTGCTCACTACTTCACAAAGTGCAACTGGCACAAGAGAACCTAGGGCATGACATGCACACACTCACCAAAACTACATCCGGGTCCAAAATGTAGTGCAACACTCAGTGATAAGACCACTAGTTTGGTGGTTGAGGTCAGTATGACCCATTCATTTGCATATTTTATTTTTGTTGGGGTTTGATACTTCCTTTTATATTTTAGGTCATCATTTAACTCACCCAATGAATCTAGTGTGAAAATAAGGTAGAGTTTAAGATCAACTTACGGCCCTACCAAAACTAGTTTCTGAGCATTTGTAGAGACCAAGGTGCTTTGGGAACCCCAAGTACCTTTCGGGGCACCTTAGTCAATTCAAACCCTTCGGATCTCTTCTTCGCAAGAACTGTGAGTGATTGTTTCAGGTTACGAATCATTTGTCAAACTGTGACACTCTGTGACCATCTACAATAATCAGCTAAGCCATTTCCTTTCCTTCTCTTGCATATTTAGGGTTTCATTTCACTTAGAGTAATTAATTACATTTATTCTATATTGTTTTAGTTCTTTTATTATAGTGTTTTATTCCTCCTAATTAGATTAACTAGGGTTACCATTTCCTAGCACATAATCTATTTTAGTTAATCATTTTGGTGAACCCAATGTCTCCTTCTACCACCTTCTAGGGTTTTTCATCTGCATTTCACCATCATGAATATTTTTGTTACTTAATATTAGCTTACCCATCTTGCTTTTCTTCATTGTGTTCAAACCCTCTTTACTACTACCAATGTTTATGTTGACATGCATCCAGATTCCATGTATGACACGTTTGTTAAGGCCTTTTCCCAACATATATCATCCAGGGCCATCCTCCTGCTGAAATTCACCCCTTTGACGATGACCCACCACTTTATATCATGTTCGCATCTACAATGTTTCCATTAAGTGCACTCTTATCGATAATGGGTCTGAGCTCAATTTGTGCCCTATGTCATTTATCTAGGCTTTAGGTTTGTCTTCTTGTGACATTATCCCTTCTTCCATCTCACTTTGTGCTTATGATGGTATCTTGTCCATCCATGTCTAGGCCACATTACCTTACCTTTCACTTTGTAGGTTCTAAGACTCTTCCTACAATATTCTTTGTCATCAATTTTCCTGTCTCATATAATTGCTTACTAGGAAGGCCATGACTTCATGCCATGTAAGATGTTGTTTTCCTAGTCAACGATTGTATCAAGTTCTTACATGAGCATGTTGAGTATACTATATTCTAAGATCATGATCCATTCCAATATTGTGTCCATGACCCTCATACTAGTATCCCTATTCCTCGCATTGATACTACAGATGAACCTCAACCTATGGATGATTAGCCTCATTTACAACCACTTGAGGGTGCTATTTGTTTACTATATGTTATCCCTTCTACACTATCTCCTACTACCGTTATTATTCCACATCAGCCACTTGTTCCATCCATACACAATATCCTTCCTTCTTTGTCTTCACCATTAGCTCATATCATCTTTAAATGTACACTTATGGGAATATGTTCCGTTCGACCCTAAATGCAATGAAACCATCTATTCTCCTGCTGGTCTAGCTCATCTTGGCTTTACTTTTGAGGACCTTCATCCTTCTACTCACGCCTCTCATCTATATTATGGTTTTTTCACTATCACTTTGCCACTTATGGCTTGTGTGTCTTTGATATTTTAGTCTATCTCTTGTGTACCCCTTGTGCTTCTCTACTCACATTAGGGACTCTTGGCTTACTTACATCGGAGGTACCTTAGACCCTAGTCACACTGATATTTCATTCCCTATGCCTTTTGGTCATGTTTTCATTTACAATAGTTCTTTTCTTGGCTATTCACCTAACTACACTCGATGGTATGCACATGGTTTCCCACATCCCCCATTCACTAATGAAGAATACGCTATGGGTATGTATTGTCTACGCCTTATTGGATCATTACATGATCAACCTCATACTATAGCATACCATGTCGCCAATCCGATCCATTTGACTTTGACCCAGAGGATGACGATCTTCTTGACGAGTTCACCTAGCCTCTTCCCACCCTACCACTGGGGGGCATATCACGTGACATACTCCCCCTAATCTTATCATCCACACATATTTTACTTTTGTAATCTCATAGCATATGCATACTCATCATACATTCTATCTCCGTCATTACTGATGACACACTCTTGTGCTTTGGTTCACACTAGACTGTTGAGGGATTACCATTACACTGAACCCTACACACTGCACTCTAGGGTTTACACATTTATTCCATCACATACACCATACATCCTACATTATCTTATACATCCCTCATCTATTAGTCATTTATACATCATCTATCTTATACATACTACACTAGTCGTCATATGATATGCATCTAGTTTTGCATTTCTTTCATACATTCCACATTTACACTAGGTTACATTATATATGGGTCTAGCTTTACATTCTATCACTACACATTCTATTTATATTTACCCCTTTCACCGCATCTTATACATCATACCTTTTTACATTGTCTTATTCACATAGCGCATCTATCCATCCCATCCATTCTATCGTACACTAGATTCCATTATATATGGGTCTAGTTTCATCTATCATCCTTACATATTCCATTTCTATCTACACTTCCTATTGCATTTCACACATTACATAACCTATACACACATATCCTCCATTGAATTTCTTACACTTTGCACCTTTACATGGTTGTTTATACTATGTTGTCTTCTATGCACTATACTCACTACCCTATGACGCACTCTATTTCCTCGGTCCATACTCGAGTGCCAAGGGTTTACCAATCAAATGGACCTTACTTTCATCATGTGACATCTTTCTCCTCCAACATCTCCCATGTTCATGACATACACCTTAGGTTAAATTTTCACCCATCTTATCATCTTGCAGTGGTATACACTTTACGATAAAACACCACCCCCTTATTATCATCTTGTAGTGGTATACACTTTAGGTTAAATCACCACCCCCATTTTATCATTTTGTAGTGGCATACACCTTAGGGTACATCACCACTCCCTTCTTACTCATCCCTTAGTGATATAAATCTTTGGCTAAATCTTCACCCACCTTCATCCTTTTCATTCTATAGTGATATACGCTTAGGGATAAATCATCACTCTTCAATTCGACAAGTCATGGTGTATGCTTAAGATATAGGGTCCATGCACATCTTTCCATATGTTGCGGTCCCATCAACTCATTATATAGTGATATATACTTAGGGTTAAATCGTCACTCTTCCATTAAACAAGTTGTGGTATACACTTAGGCTATAGGTTCCACACACATCTTCCCATATGTCTCATTCCCATACACTCATTCCAAAGTGATATATGCTTAGGGATAAATCGTCACTCTTCCATTTCAATAATTCATGATATACACTTCAGCTATAGGATTCACACACATCTCTTCACATGTTGCATTTCATCAACATTCCATACACATACTCGTCCACAACGTGTTAAATACAACCAACACTACTCAACCATTTGCCGATGACGCACTCTCATTTACGGTTCACTCTTGACTTCTAAGGGGAAAAAAATGAATTTCACTACATACACGTCCATCCAATTGAGGTTCATGTTGCTCCTATCTTTCCATCTTGCATTCCTTTCCATCCACCCATAACATACTATATTGTCTTGGGTGCATTTACTCTTGTTTACTAGTTTTTTTCATGATCACTTTACAACACATGTTAGATTTCTTTCCTATATGTCATTATCATACGAGACATGCACATTCACATATTTATTCAAGTTTGATCATAGATATAGGTCTCTACATGTGACATGGATGCTCGCCTTCTACCCTTCCTATATTGGTCACTGGGGGCATCTGCATTCATCTTATCCAGGTGTTATTATTTCATTTTGTACTTCACATCTTATACTCCTTGTTCATACATGTTTTTACATATTGGTTATCACTTATGCAACACTTGTTTTACAGGATTACATGTTTCCATGACTACTTGTTTGTTTCTACTTATCTACTTTTTTGCTATTGTATGTGGGATTTTCCCTTTGCTTGTGTGCATACTTGTCTGTTATTTGCGGCCATGAAAACCTTGAGTATTTTGTGACATTGTGAGTGATGTCCCATGTTTGAAACCCACTTTTTGTGGTTTTCTTGTTTTCTTGCGTGTTTACACTACTTTTTTTGTTAGTTACTACATTTTTTTTCTATTTTACATTTGACTTATTATATGCATGTGTTTTGAGACTAACACTTGTATTGGCTATCCATCCCCTTTTTTGTGTGCCTTGGTCTCTACCAAGCATTTCCCTTTCCCCCTACAAGGTAGATTTCTATATGTCAGAGTGCAGTTGGTCCTCTTTTGGGGCCACATTATCATTTCATCAACATTGTATACACCCCCAAAGAGGGGGGCATCATTAAGGTTTTTTACTAAAACAATGTATTTACAATGGTTTACACACACAGTGAGTTCAAACCAGTCTACAAACTCTATACACAAGGCCTTAACGGACATGGTGTCCTTTGAAACTCTTTGGAGCGATTCTGAGACTTGGAGGTTACAGGTGCCTCTCTACACTTCTCGTCTAGTGGTGTCATATTTCCCAAAAAACCAAGACAACATAGAGATCTCTTTACACATTTCAGCAGAAGCGGTTAAAGTTGGAGGATACATCACATCTCCTCCATATACTTCTTCATCAAGGGTGGCATGAGATAACCCAAAAAACTCACAACAGTACAGATATCCTTCTACACCCTTCTCTCGACATGGATCAGTGCACATGTTCCATTTACATTTTTTCCAGTGTATTTTACATTTATGTACTTTACACATTTCTATATACATGCGTATTTTACACAACATTTTTACATACATACATATTTGACTACTTGATCATTTTCTCCTTGCAGGTCCATCGTATGAGAAACAAGCAGTTAAAATGGGGACAATAATAACAACAACAAATACAACGTGACAACAACAACACACCACTACAGTAATTTTCCTTTACTAACCATGTAGGTACACTACACAAAGAACAACTACACACACATTCTGCCCTAGGTTCACTCTCATCACTTTTTATGCACATTTTTCATCTTTAGAATCCACACTCCTCCACATTTTTTTTTTTTTCATTCCACACTTGAGTCTATTCCATCGGCACGTCTTCTTCTACACTCTACATGGATATCAGGTACACATCTCTATCTACTTTATGTTAACGAGTGTTCTACTTACTAACATAAAGTGGGGAAAATGTAATCACAAAATTATGCACTTTAGACATTATTTAGCCCGATCTTATACTAGTATTTAGAAGGTTCTCAAGTGACTAAAGTACTAATTAATCCCACCTTTTGGCAATCTTTATTTTATATTTAATTTCATAGTTCCGTGTATTTTCCAAGCCTTATCCATCCATTTATTATTTGCCCCATCGTTCAGCCCAAAATCGGGGTGACCCGGCATATCTTGGGCACATTGGTCCCACTTTGGGTGCCCCGATCTATGCACATCCTTTCCCACTTCTTTTTGGGGCCTTTCTAGCCATTTTTCATCCTTATCCTTTTCCCAGATGACCTTGTCGGGATTAATTATGAAATTAAGCTTGAGAGCCCTATAAATATAAAGTTATAATACCATAATGATGGTCCTGACGTCACATACTACTATCACTCCATCTAAAGTTGCATTCATTGCATCACTTACATACACATAGTGTTATGCATCAAGGATAGGAGATTTGCATCACACACACTACACGGGAGGGATTCTATTATATTTCATACACACATGCTATTTACATTTGTTATAGTTACTATTGCTCGCTACTTCACAAAATGCGACTAACACAAGAGCACCTAGGGCACGACATGCACACACTCACCAGAACTACATCCAAGTCCAAAATGTAGTATAATGTCCACTGATAAGACTACTAGTTTGGCGAGTTGAGGTCACTCGACCCATTCATTTGCATCTTTTATTTTTCCTAGGGTTTGATACTTCATTTTATATGGCAAGTCATCATTGACTCTCTGGTAAATGCACTTTGCGATACACAAGTAGAGTTTCGGATCAACTTACAACCCTATTGAAACCAGTTTTGAGAATTTTCAGAGACCGGGGTGCCTGCGGTGCCCCGGTACCTTCCATAGAACCTTAGTTGGTTCAAACCCTTTGTATCTCCCTTTCGTAGGACCTCTAAGTGACCATGTTCTAGGTTACGAAACCTCTTGTCGGACTTACTGACACTTTGCGACCATCTGCACAATTAACTAAGCCATTTCCTTTCCTTCTCTTATATATTTAGGGTTTCATTTCACTTAGAGTAATTAATTAAATTTA